>OY787629.1:7759226-8288916 GCA_963678935.1 Umbilicus rupestris
CAGCGTCGGGAGGGATGACGCCGTTCTGGTAAGGGTTCTGGCTGACGAAATAAGGAACGCCCAAAGCTACTCCCTCCTTCTCCTGATGGCTCTTCTGCATTTTTCCTTGTTGATCTGAATCTCTCGATTCTCCCTCGTTGAAATGAAATCTTCGTCGTCTGCTGTTGAGGTCCTGGTCCTGGTCCTGGTCCTGGTCCTGGCGGTGGTGCTCGATTTCGTTGAAATTGTTACTTGTAGAAGAACACGTTACTTCTCCCGTTTTAAATGTCCTTTTGTTAACATAAACCCTTACAATTTTTCTGGGATAATAAATTGGCTGAATTGGTATTTGTGCCTCAATCCAATCGACATTATGCAGTCATCTGTCGTGTAAAATACTAATCTTACTAAAACCGGTCTCGCAAACATAATAATTTTATAGTTCTTCTTCCTTGTCTCCTCTTCTCCCCATCCACAAACCTCTCATGTCTTCTCTCACGAATACGGTGTAGGCTAACATGGTCCTTCCGTGCTAGGATTACTTCGAATTGATTTTTTTTGTAAAATGGTGAATCGTTTGATTAAATTGATGAGTTTTAGGATTTTTAAGTTGTTGTTGAGTTTTTAGTAAATCAGTTATCTGGTTGATTTGTTGAAAATGAACGATTTGTAAGTTATATATGTTTACAGCTAATTTGATTTGTTGATTTATGTTATGATTTGGAAATCGTGAATGAATTTGTACGAAATTGTATTTGCATATGGAGGTGTTGATGATGAATTTGTTAGTGTTACTATTGAATTAGGTTGAATTGAAAACTTGATTTAGTTTTATGAAATCAAATTTTTGGTGTAGTGGAAAATAAGTAGTTAAAGACTATGATTTTAAAATTAAAATTTTGATTGAATTACTCATAGAGTTTGAAAAGTTTGTTGTTTAATGTTTATGGTTTAAGGAAGGTAAATCATTAAGTAATTTGAAATGGAAAACATCAGAGTCCGACACGATGGTTATGTCGACGTTGGAAGGACATGCCCTTAATGGATGAGTTTGAATGGGATCAGATGTAATTCCTCAACCAAATTGATAAGGAGGATGTTTTAATGTTCCCGAATCTGAACTATTCTCGCCTTCATTTCTTAATCTCTCTCTATTGTGTCCAAGTTATAATTAGTTTGGACGTCATAGAAAAACGGGCTCGTGAGGAATGATGTGCGAAAGCATCAAAGATGGTCAAGATTTCAGCAGAGGTCTGTCTGGTCGTATCAACCGTATCACATGCATCAGTCGTATCAACCACGCGATATGGGAGATACAACCAGACCATTAAAAACATGTCCCAAATGAAGTCGCATCAATCGTACGATCTATATCATCGTATCGGTCATATCGATCAAGCGATACGGGCGATACGACCAAACTCTGCAAAGCTTGTCCCCATGGAGGTCGTATCGGCCGTAGAAACACGTGGTACGAGGTATATGGGCAACTTACCCAAATGTAGATATGCTCCTTTAAATGGAAAACAATGTTCATCCGAGAAGGGGGTTTAAAAAATCGAGGGTTTCAGCCTAGCTTGGAGGAGAAGAAAGTCATAAAATCATCGTCAAGTAGTCCATTGAAGAGGGGGGAAGCTCTAGAAAGTTAGAGAATGCTTAGTTCATCTAGGCTTAGGCTCTTCTCTTCTCTTCTACTTCCCTTTATTGGACCTTATTGTTAACGCATATTAAGAATCATTGATGTTGAAGATGATTTGTGAGTATCTCTTTTGTCGGGTCCTACGGACCTCACACTTGTATTCTTTATGTACAATGAAATCATGTTAATTTGATGATTTGACGATTTGTTCTCACTAAGTCCTAATTTGAGATGCATGTATCTTGTTCGACAAAATGGCTATGTGTGCATTCATGCTTATACTTTAAACTAAATTGAAAGACTAAGATTGGAGTCGAGATATTTGTGGGAATAACTTAGGTTTTGCATTTATGAGAGTGAATGTGAAGTTTGAGAGTTGAGTAAGAATTGCTAGTTCAGCTTGACTAACCATATAATGAAAAGCAGTGGTTAGGCAAGTTAGACTAAGTGAGCCAATAATCTAAAAAAGTGAGGCTCAATCTTTGCTATATGTTCTACCTCGGTATAGATACAATGACGGTTGATCTAGCCGGGATGGACACATAGTTGCGTGATATCATTTATTCCATTGGTTAATCTCTATTGTTGCAATGTTAGAGTAAGTTAGTAGGGTACATAGCCCCTTGAAGCTTCCTTAAATCCTCGATATTCGATATTAACTTTTCACTAATAGATATAAGAAAATACAAATGTTCGACGAAGTAGCTAAATCATAAATACAACATCTTCTAGCGCATAATCCAATTCCTCTCTTGGGTTTGATCCGGCTTGCCGTTATAAATTCTTTAACTGCAAATCGATCCTCTTATTTCACCTATTAAGAGGTGAAAAATAACTAATGTCAGATATCCCATCATTTAATGACATATCGGCGTGGGATTTTAATGAACTAGTGGATGAGTACTTTGATAGAGATTATGGACACTTATGATGTTCAGAAGTATTCAATATTGAATCGTGTTGAATATTGGACGAAGGAGAGGGTAACTGTTCATGGCAGATTCACATAATGAAGAGAAAAAACTCATTATACTAGGATATACGAAGTACTGAGGGGATCATACGTTCGATTTTGGTGGACCGTGCTCTTCCACTTGACGAAATACCTCATAGGAATGTAATTGAGGATGTGATTAGTGAAAGAATGAGATTATCCTCTACTAAAATAAGAATTAAAATATTTAAGGCTTATAGTTATGAAATTTGGCACTTGAAGGCATGGAAGACCATGCAACAAGCGTTGAAAAATATTTTCAAAGATTCAGAGGAAACTTTCGAAAAACTTCCATGATTTATGCAAGCTATGGAACATTCAAATTCTTGAACGGTTGTGAAATAGCATCGCACTGTAAATGATGATAATGTGTGTATGATCATAAACTGGGTATTATGGACATTTGGTCCTATAATCGATGCGTTTAAGCATTTTTTCCTCGTATTATGTATCAATGGAACTCATTTATATGGAAAGTGTGATGCTTGTTACTGTTGCACTGGACGCAATCACCACATATTGCCTATTGCATTTGCTTTGGTGAATAACGAGAATAATTCAAGTTGAAAGTGGTTTATGAACTACATACAAGAGGGTGCGATAGAGCGTGATAAGTTGTGCGTAGTTTAGGATAGACACAAGGGACTCATTTATGCGATGCATGAATCTGAATGGGCTGCTCCTCGAGCTTATCACAGCGTATGTATTAGAGATTAGTAGAGCAACTTCAACATGAAAGTAAAGGATTCTACTTTGAGTAAAAGCTAGGGCATGTGGCACATGGGAGACAACAAGTCAAGTTTGATAGAGAATATCAAGAGTTGTTGACTTGCTGCATGATAAACCACATGTTTATAATAGTTTGATGGTGTTCCTTGGCCAAAGCGGTGTTGACATACGATGTGGGTGGTAGAAGATATGGATCTATGACGATAATTGCTAGTGAATGTTCGATAATATTCTAAAGCTTGTCTGAGACTTACCGGTCTGTGCTCTTATTCAATTCACTTTCATGGAGGGCAATCCATATTTTTGCAAGTGTCGAGATACTTATTAGAACACTATTGCATTGTTCGCACCAAAGATAGACAATAAATTGAGGGATATTAAGGAGAAAGCACAAAACCATAGAATTTAGGTAGTTAACGCATCAAAAGGTTTTCCAAGTGACAATTTTAAGGAAGCCTCATAATACGCGGTGAAGCTAGAAGAAGGATCATTTATATACGGTAAATGGAAAGCATTTCACTATCCGTGTAACCATGTTTTAGTAGTATGTAAAAGTGAGAGTATCTCTTACATTCGATTCTTAGATTACCACTATATGTAGGAAGCTTACTTTCGGATCATGAGCTACACATTATCATCGAAGATGAACAATATTGGAAGATGTACGATGAAATTGTCCATGTTCCAAAATCTATATACAAATGTTTGAACATTGGAAGGCACCCCTTGAACATTGTCAAAATTGTGGTAGTGTAAATACTAGTCCAATCACGGTGTTCAAACAATATTTAATCCGAGTGATCTCGAGTCGAACCCAAGAGAAAAGCCTAGATTAGTCTAAAGCTAGCTAGTAATGCCTAATGTAAGTCTACTAAATAAAAAGGGGGGGCTTTTTCTCTAGGTGAGGTATCTCTAGTGAATACTAAAGACAATTTTAAATTTATGAAGAAGTAAAGTAAGAGAGAAAGTATAGTCGGAATCCTACTTCACCCCTAGGTCATGCGATTAGCAATACAAACTTGTCTAAATCATGAGTAAATTCGAGTGATGGTTCTAGGCTAAGGTATCACACATTCTAAACTCAATTCTCGCTCCTTCTCTAGAATGAGAATAATACCTAAATAGTACGGTTCTCGAATTCTCGCTCTATTGAACCGCGTAGAACTAAAGCTCCTAATCTCAACCTCTCGGTCTATTGATAGTTAACTAAAATCGCTTAATACTTAGCCTAGTGGAATGCATATGTCACTCTCGCACACAAACGAACCTAAAATTAACATGCTCAATCTTCTAAACAACCTAGGTCCAACTCTCATTCCATCCCTAGGTGTTCTCCCAATTTGTACTCATTCATGCATTTTATCAAACACTTGGTGTGCACAATATTGATATGAAGAGAAAGCATGAGAATTTTCAACCAAACTTCATTCATATAGATAAAAAAGACAAGTCTTGCATTACATCAAACCTAAGGGATACATAAGAACCCCAAATACTAAAAAATTACTCACTCATGTGTCACTCATGGTGAGTTTGAAACAAGACATAATGAAATTATTCAACAAGGAAAAGTAAAGAAAGTAAAGTAGGGAAGTAGAGAATGAGTAAAGGGATGTTGTGGAATCTTCAATTGTTGATGTCTTCTCCTAATTCTCGTCAATTCTCCAAGTATTCGATTTAGGGTTTTGTCTCAAGAGAGGAACCCTAGGCATCCCAAGGCACACCTTGATTTTTCTCCTCTTCTTCTATTTATAATGTTTCTGGAAATTACCAAATCACCCGCAGTGCCCGAATCAACTTTGCAGTGCTAGATTCTTACCTTTTTAACCCTTTAAACATTCGAATTACGTCTTGATGTAAACTACAAAGTTGTATCCCTTTGAATTATCTTTCCAACAAGCTATATAATGCCCCAATCAAGATAAGAATCATGCGCTCGCGCAAGCCTTCGAAGTTGAACAGGTCACTCTGCAGATGATTCGGGCGAATCACTATCTCACTACTGTTTTGAGCTGGGCGAATCCCTTTTCCTTGGCCGAATCACTTTTTGATTCGGTCAACCCTTATTTGATTTGGTCAAACTTTGGTCCATGAGATGAAATCCTTCTCCTTGGCCGAATCACTTTTGATTTGCCCACTGCTTGGGCGAATCACTTCTGCAGCGTTATAAACTCGCTTGTTTGACCCTTTAAACCTTCAAAACACGTATTTACGTAAACTATAAAGTTGTATATTTTTGAATTAGCTTTCCAACAAGCTATGTAATGCCTCAAACGGATAAGAATCGCGCGCTCGGCAAGCCTTCGATGATGAACAGGTCAGTCTGCCCAGATTTGATCTACAAGCTAATTCTCCCTGAATCAAGTGATTCGGGCAGCCCCATAATTTGATTCGGCCGAATCATAATGTCAGTGCTTTAATGTAGCTGGAAGAATCAATTTCTTCTTGGGCGAATCACTTTTCTTTGGCCGAATCAAAAGTGATTTGGCCTAGCCTGAATTCCTCTTTGGGCGAATCAACTTTGCAGTGCTAGAATCTCGCATGTTTTGACCCTTTAAACCTTCGAATTACGTCTTGATGTAAACTATGAATTTATAGCCCTTTGAATAGCTTTCCAACAAGATATGGCACGCCTCAATCGGATAAGAATCGTGTGCTCGACGAGCCTTCGAAGATGAATAGGTCAATCAGCCTGGACGAATCAAACTAGCCTGGGCGAATCAAATCTGCCTTTTGCTTGATTTTGCTCTCTTTTGCTCTCGATCGACTAGAATTCACCCGAAACTTCTTCGGACCACTTCATATCATGTAGTACGCATTTTCAACCTGAAATTGACAAAGAAAACATCAAATGACTTAATAAAATAACGGAACAAACAAGTAAAGTGAAAAAACAGACAAACATAAAGTTATTTGTCCGCTCATCACCCCTCAAGGCGCAAACATAATGAAATGGACCGGGGATAGTCAAGTAGTCAGAGACAATCACGTATCCGGAGATACGACTTGTGTCAAAGTTCAAGCCATAACAAAAGAGCATGTCCAAATCGATAAACGAACTAAGTAGAGAGTTACGTTTGAAGAGTGTAATATTGTAAATGTTATTTACGAATTGAACTTTGTATGTTGGAATGATATTTTAAAATAATTTAAGTTTATTATTGAAAACTTGTTACATTTTACCCATATATTGCTATTGTAAACCTATTATTGTTTCTTGCTACAAATGGATTAGATAAGTATGTTGAGCTCGGGCCGATAGATTGATCTATTTTGATTCAGCGGCCTACACATTGTTCTAAAGAAGTTTGGAGTGATCCCGTTAGTTGTCATTTATAATTTATGTTCTCAAACTAAATTTAAAACACTTATAATTTACATTCTTATTATGGTTTGCAAGCTTGTAAAACTCTGAAGATGGTACCTCGCAGATGTGGGAGATAGACCCTCGTATTGTGCATTCTCTAGCTAGAACTTATTTCTATCCATGGAATCAAGTGCACAATAGCTTTACTCACCGCCATTTGATTATAGATGGAGGCAGGAGACTCACACTTTCCACTTGAAATCCGGCGAGGGTACTATCACTTTGCAGGATTGAGACTTCTAACGGAGCTACCGATAGAGGAGGGAGATGTGGTTACCGGTAAAGAGGATGATGATTGGGAAAATGTTAGTATACAGTAATTTGCCGCCTACCCGGAGTGCCCGAGATTGCCAACGATGATGAAGAGAAGATGAGTTCATAATTACATAAAAGTGATACCCGCTGACGCATTAGACGAATTCATTAATAGAAATGTGAGTGCATACATTCTTTGTGTGTTAGGATCATCGTTGATGGCTGACTTATCTAAAGACAGGATTTCACTCCATTATCTGCTAGTATTGGACGACCTTGACAAAGTGCAGTTTTCGCGTACTTATATAGGCGTTTGTGTAGCATGCACAGGAGGGACATAAGCATATAGGTGGGTGTGTCATTTTATTACAACTATAGAGCTATGAACGAATAGCTATCGACCGTCCACAGGGCTTCAATAGGACTCTACAACCATTTGATGCGGACATAGATCCACATTACAGAGAAGCTTGGTCTTACACGTAAGTAGTTAGTTGTTATTCACTGCAGCATTAACTAAATATTTATGTACTACTAATTAACATGATTTGTTGGTCTTCTATCGAGGCCAATTAGATTGCATGAGCCATGATGACTTCATGTGGAGACCATATGACGAGCATTTATTTCAGCTATTGAACCCCACTTGTATGGAAGGTCGTATGAGTTGGTGTTCTAAGGTCCTTTTGTTGTGATACAATATGGCTGAATGACATCAGCCCTATAGAGTGATGAGATATTTTGGATACAAAGCACTTCATTCCATCGGCACCACGAGCAGCTACCGACCATAAACATCTTTTGATTAGAAAAAGAAAAGAAAAGACTGGTCAATAGAATTATGCGAAAATGACATGTGGAGGGGTCAAGCTAAGAGTATAGTAGTGTGCGAGATAGACGAGTATGTGGATGCTTTTATGCCTGAATACCGTATATGGTACCAAAACACAATTTGTCGCTTTATCCAGCCTCGATTTGATGTATCTCAACCTTACCTCCCCAAATAACTTTTAAATATTAATTTTTAAAAGTTATTTGATTACACCAATAATATGTTTAACTAACTCTTTTGATCAATATGTACGAGACTTGGTTCTTCATGCCTGTACTGAATGTAGTTCATACCATTTTCCATTCAGCTACAAGGGAACTACAAAAGCTATGCGAGATAGATGCTCTACGAGTACACTCTGCTCTTATTCAGCTTCACACTGATATTTTCTAAATTAAATCTCAAAATTTTCATACATATTTGATATTTTGACATATATATATATATACATGAGACTCGTATGCGGGAGCATTTGATGATAAACAAGGTGAACAACACATGCCTCCGGAGGATGAGATTTTCTAATGATCATGGTGTCACAAATCTTCAATCTCAAGACACTCAAAATCAAAGTCATTCGGGTCTGTCAGAATCGCAAGATAGGAGACCCAGTGGGAGTGTGGGACAGAAGGCCTCCATAGCGCTTCTCATTTAATTTGTTTCGTCGTCGATGAACTTTAGAGCAATGGAGTTAAACAATGGAAACATGCCACAATTTGTATTTATATTTCTTTACTCATAGACAATTTGTATTTATCTTTAGTCATTGAATTATTTACTCATCAACTATACTCTATTTTGATTTTCGGAATTTTAAATATCAAAGGAAACCGCTCTTAGTAAGAATGGTCTCTCAGCTGACTGGACAGTGATTCAGTTCGATTGACAACAAGTAGGCACAAAGATGACAGCTCAGCCAAATTGCAAAGAGGCCGGTCTCATTAAAAAGAGGACATTGGCTAAAGGTTTTTCAAATGTGGGGATTGAGGAAAAGAGAATTAACAAACAGGGCATATGTAAAAAAAATTCTTACTTCTCTAATCTAATACACTTTTGTTCATCTCAATTTCAAGAGTAAATCATTCTATTTCAATAATGACATTTTTTTCTTCTAAATTTTCATTTTTGTAAATTTTTTCTTTTAAATAGTGTATTCTTGTTTTTCAGCCTACCCATCGCCTAGAAATTATTGGAATGAAGTTGTGAGAAGATGACGAATGTGATTTTTTTTCTAGTTTTAGTAACAGAAATTGTTTATTCATGTAAAATTTATATATTTTTTTAAATCGATTTTCAAGTACTCTGGCATATTGTTAATAATTATCTCATATTGAGTTATAAGAATGAATATATATGTTGTTAGTATTGAATACCAATAACTGATGATCTAAACTGTTTGATAAAAACACATCTGTAAGAAAGCTGCAATCATTCATCATTGACGCACAAATGCAAATGTGTGCAACCATGACATGATTCCAGTAGAAGTTTGCTTCTTCTTGATTCAGGAATTCAGCTCCACAAACAGGCTGGCCTGAGGATGCAAACCTGCTTCTTTCAAGGACATTGTCAGCTTGTCCTGCCCATACACAACTCGAGGAAAGTTGGAGACAAGACTGTATTTCTCTGAATTCAAGCAATCAAGGGTGTCCACAAAGTCATACAGAGTTTGGATTGTGGCATCACTATGGAACCTCCTTTCCCTTCGCTCTCCCGATGGGAAACGAACCAGAACCTAAATGTAAGGTCAAACCAATATGAGTCGGATATACAAAATGTATTATACAGTTGTATCCCAATCTTTGTGTATTTTGACCCAGAAAAATCCACGTGCTTCTAGCTAGATATATTCACACACTCAACAATGAAAAATGAAATAAAAATTAGAAGTTCATATCATATAATAAAGTGATGACTGTCGCTGCCAAGAAAGGTCAATAGTCGCCTATGCAAATAAAACGACCATTTAACAGCTGCACGCACATGTGGCTAAAATCATCCAGAAATCTAATACGCATTAATGCATTTCTTCAACCAAAAGAGAGGATTACCCGGGTGACATTAGGTCCTTTCTCAGGTTCAGCACCTAAAGACTTCGCTTTTTCTTCCAGCATCTTTTTCCTTTGGGCTTCTCTCTCAGCAGCTGCACGGGTTTCCCTTTCACGAGCCTCTTCCTCTTCCCTGAGCTTTCTTTCAGCTTCAGCAGCTTCCTTTTCCACTCGTTCCTGCTCTTCCCTTCTCTGTCTTTCTCTAGCCTACACCACTCGTAGTTGAGAGAAGCATTAGATACTTACTCTCTGCAACATGATAGAGTCAGATAGAACAAGAACGCGACTTACCTGATCAGCCTCCAATGCGGCACGATATGCTGCGTCTTGCTCCTCTCTCAGCCGCATATTATTCCTTCTTTCTTCAGCTTCAAGTCGGGCTGAAACAAGAACAGGAGAGCTTTCTTCGAGTACTCTTTGGAGCATGACAAGCATTTCTTCAGCAGTTCTGGGTCCCTCAACCTGAATATCGTAAGTGGATCCGAAAGCCAGATTCAGATGACAAGAACACTTTAAATACATCACAAGAAGAGATTGCAGATAAACTGGTGAACTGGCTATGGCAATTTAATGGACACTACATAGAGATGGTTATATGTTTGGTTTATGTAAAACATTCTCGAGGAGAAATAAAGATTCTCATAGACAAGAACATGACTGTCCAAACTGCTCTTAACTTCCATAAAAAGAAACCACACACATGTTGTGAGATTTTTATGAATACCGAATAATGCAAATGTCTGTTTAATCAACATCTATCTAAACATAACTGAATTACATTGATTAGTTTACAATGCATGCTTACATACTGAGACATGATTACAACAAACAATAAACACCCAACCACCAAAATTCCACTCATCGAGTAAAAACAATGATTTTTTTTTTTTTTTTTGTAACTTGGGTTTTGCACATGTTTCCATTCAGACAGGGATTGGAACAGAAAGGAATGGAACAGGTACGTTAATTTCTGAAAAAGGCTTGTTTAGTATCCAAATAATAAGAAAGTAATTTAATAAATGTTGCACCTCAAAGAGTCTAGGACACTCACAGACCATTTCAAGACCCAAAAAAAAAAAAAATCACAGCAAGATGACAGGGCTTGTGAGATTAAGAAGAAGCGCGGACGTTAAAGACAATCAAGCTATCAATGTCACATACCAAGAAAAGAAAAAAAAATCACAAACGCTTCATCAAAAAAAAAAATCACAAATACCACGTGTAAATGTGAAATGAAAGCAAAAAATAACAATTGTTCCTGTGTAACAGTTTTGATGGGCCATGAGTAAACACAATTTTTTCCATAAATGATCAGTCTAAATTTCAACTAAAATGACTTTGTTTCTCGAGCGTTCGTCGATTTCTAAATTGTTTTCCTAGTATTTCAGGAAAGATGTAACTAACTAAGGTAAAAACAAATGAACTCGACACGAAATAAGGCAAAGCGAACATTTTTGCCGGAAAACAAAGACTGCCCGTGCTGACACAACCAAGGGCGCGGCACAACCAAACTAAACTCTTGGCTCGTGCCGTACAATGCAAGGCACGACACGACCACACCCACAGGGCGCGCCAAAGGAACGAGTCGTGCCTAGGACGTGACTCCATCGAGATTCAAAGACTAATGAAGACAAGTCCAGACCGTACTAGGATGGAGCGTGCCTAAGTAGAATAGGGCAAGGCTTAACCTAAATCTTGGACTGTGCTGGAAAATTTGAGTCGTGCTACCATGAAAGCAGCACATCCCAATCCAAATCTCGGTCCATGTCGGAATAAATGAAGCCGTACTAGAAATGTACGACATGGCCCGACCAAAATCTCAGTCAGTGCTGAAACCAATCAAGTCGTGCCAGAAATGTGCGACACGGCCCGACTAAACTCTCAAACCCTGTTCAACAATGACCTTGTCGATCCAAAAAGACCAGCACGGCGCGCTCTAGATTGGGTTGAGAAATTCAGTCCGTGCCGCACGTGGGAAATGCCAAAAGCCACGATTTAGTTATAAATTGCATGCATGGAAAACAAAAAATACATTGAATCTCGTTCTGAGAGAAATCATAGAGAATTTGTAATGTCTTCAGGGTGCTTTGGCTGGAGAGAAGGAGAACAATCAAGGAGAAAAGAGAAGGAAAAAAGAAAAGAAAAAGATGAATAGAGGACAAAATCCTAGGCTTTACTTTGAACTCTATTTCTCTTATTTTAATGGTTAAATTCCCTTCTACTCTATAATTTGATGTAACGTACGGATCTTGCTTGCAATGAAACTCTAGATTTCTTTACTTTGAATTGTTAAGTCTTGCATGATTATTGATGGAGTGATTCTATGATATTCTTAAAACGATTATATTTACATTGCATTTGAATGCAAAAACTACCCAAATCTTCTTGAATTGAAATAACTGATTGCATTTGCTCCTTTGGATTCGACTCGGTCTTATTGAAAATATAAATTATTTTCACACTATTATTGATCCTCTAATCTTGATGCGAAGAGGTAAAATTAGGAGTTCGTCAATGTCATCTCATCATCCCATCCAACGTTGTTCCCCTTCTTTCCCTTATTCGGGAAATCCTAGGAAAGATTGCTTGTCCTAAACATAACGTGACATGTTCTAATATGGATCTTATATGTATAAAACCTCCTTAACAATTACCTATAATAATTCTTCTAATGCCACAATGCACACCATCTTGCCTAGGGGCGCCCGTAAGAGTTCAGTTAAAATTTTAAGAGTAATTCGTTCATAGGTGTCAAACAGGCCACAATTTATTGTCTCTCCGGCCATTTTCAACATTCATTACGTTTCCAGAATTTCCATTTTCCATTGTTAGTAAGATTAAAAAACTTTGGGAACTAGGCAAGTAGTGAAATATAAAATACAGAAGTTCGCATTGATTTAACAAAGTCAATGGTGTTGGTGCCTAAACAGTGGGTAAGTTAAGGATTCTACAACTGTCACATATGAAGTGAGCAGATAGGATAAGCTTCAGTTATTATTGTTTCTCATCCTATAAAAACAAATGCATGTTACTCTATGTCGCACCCCTAGGAAATCCTACAAACCATATTAAGACCAGAATTTTTAGCTCAAAGTGTAGAGTGCAAGGTTGGAAAAAGTACAAAGACTAAAGATAATCAAGTTACATGTCACGTGCCAAGAATAATGAATATAACACAAACTAAGAAAAGAGAAAAATCACATGAGGCTGTATTATTTAACCCAACCCATACAGTTAAAATGTCTTATAGTAACTTAGACTGCCTAGAAAAAATTGCCCCTTATATGAAACAACTATGATGATCCCTGTCTTGAAAAAGTAAGGACATAAATCATCAAGGCGTCTAACAACTGAATGACTTCCCCTGGTGTTTTCCCCCCTAATAAGTAACAATCAAATCTAAAACACAAGGAATGCATTATGGATGCGACCACATAAAGGTGTTTCTCGAATCATGAATATCCAACCCACCTTGATACCGAAAGACACTGAGGGGTACAGTGTCAATTTTATTCACAGTCTTTCTCAACCTATGCTTACTTTAAAAAGCTGAATGGTACCTGCTGAAGAAGTGCAATCCTCTGGTTTGTGGCAGCCATGACCACAGCACAGAACGGGAAGCGAGAGGCCTTCAAACTGTTACTCATCTTAAAACCC
Organism: Umbilicus rupestris; assembly: GCA_963678935.1. NCBI lineage: Eukaryota > Viridiplantae > Streptophyta > Magnoliopsida > Saxifragales > Crassulaceae > Umbilicus > Umbilicus rupestris. The sequence goes on from OY787629.1 coordinate 7,772,727, forward strand.
TCACTGGCCTGGATGCTGCCTCCCCAGGAAACAAAGTTCTCATTCACGAAAGCAGACAAAAGCCCAGAACACAGAGTACGTTGACAGAAAAAGTGAGTATCAGGATGATCAGGTGAGTGCAAATAGACAAACAGAAGCTTAAACTCCGTCCTGGACCTATGCAACGCATCCATAAAGCTCTCTGCGAGAAAAGCAGGCCTGGTAGACCCATAATCCCTCTCAAAAGCAGCAACGAAATCCATAGCCTCAGAAGCCGCGGGTGAGACAGAAAGCAACCTAGCAGAAGAGTCAGCGTTCCTACCAGAAGAACCTATCCCAACGGCACCTAATGAGTAAGACAGGATGCCGCCAGCAACCCAAATCCCCAATCCGATAGCACCAGAAACCAGCCCTAGACTAGCGGAAATGGCGGAAATCGGGAGAGTAATAAGCTTCCAGGCCAATCCGGGACCGGCTTCGCCATCAATACCATTATTGTTAGACTGGAGGGCAGCGGTGGGATAGGCTGCGGCGGCTGTGGTTGATGAGGAGCCATGGTAGCGGTTGTCATAATCATCCGTAATATGAGAATCGGCGGGGGCGGCGTCGGCGGAGGTGAAAGCAGAGATGGCGAGTTCAAGATCCCAGCCATGGGCCTGGAGGATTTCGGTGCAGAGATCGGGGTCTTGGAGACCAGTGATGGCTTGGAAATATGTAATCTTGTCTGCAACATCCCCCATTCCTTCCTTTGCTACTGCTGCTGCTACAACTGTCACAAAATCGAGATTGATTATCAGCTCCTTCGACTGTTAAAGCTTTCTGTTGGATCGATCGGCGACGAAGATTGGAAGAGTCGGAGGAAGGTCTCTATGCGTCTTCCCCAAGCCAAAATCCGCTCCCTGTTTACAATCTCGATGATCTTCATTTCACCTAGACATGTCCTCCTTCGGTTCGAACCAAGAGAATACTGAAATTGAACCGATGGTTGGTTCAAGGTTTTCCATGGGTAATCGTGTGGTATTGGTGAAAAAGATCCAAAATGGCATATTCAATCTGTCATATTTCTTTTTTTGCTATCAAACTTTTTGAGTATTTTTTTTTCTAATTAACGCTATGTTCAAAGTACTTATATAAATATTTATAAATACATATAAGTAAAATTCTGAAATTGTACCTGATCTTATAAAGTTGTTCTTCCTCAAAATTATTATTCTGATCTTGTTTTGGACAAGATTACCCTAAGACACAGGGTGCACAAACTGATTCTGGGTCTGAGGAGAGGTCTTCATATCAGAGAATTCTCAGTTCCTCACTCATAGAGGATTCCTCTGAGATATTTGAATCTAATTCCGAATTGTGAGTTATGAAGGATTTTAGAAAGGATTTTCTTCATTTTATCATCCTCATTAAGATTGTTTATCTTCTTTTTAACGCAACATGTTCGGACAATTGGCCTATTTTACCACATTTTTTGTTGTTGCAAATAACAGATTTATTTTTATCTCATTTCTTATTTTCCCTTGCATATTTGCATTCTTTATTATCCTCCATTTTTTTTGGTAGAATATTTCCTTTTCTTTCTTATAATCTGATTTATGATCAGGTTTGCACTGTTTAGGTGGTCTCCTAGTTTTAGGAGATGATGGTTTATCAATAACAAATTTGTGTCACGGAAATGTCCCAATTGTTGTATTTCTATTAGATTTCGACTCTTCATTTGCTGATTTAACTTGATTTCATTACAAAGGGCAAGTCCCTCTAGAGTACAAACTCCAATTAGTCTGCATAAGTATAACTCTCGTAAGAGACATGGTCCGTATTTTGTCTAAGGATTCTCCTTATTTTCTCAGCAAATAAACTGGGTAATCCATCAATAAATTTTGACTTCCAGTGGGTGTTATTACACTCTGGGAGTTCCATAACTCTACTAAGAAAGATGTCTTTGTACCATCTAAAGTCTATTAGTGTTTTACACCTTAAGTTTTGTGACAATGTTTAACATTTTTACTATTTTTGGTATATCAACTTGTAAAGTGTTCAATGATGTTAATGACTAAGATGTAGATAGCGTCTTCCCTGATTTCAACATTTTCCCGTTTGATAGTAATAAAGATGCTTAGTTTATCTTATTGAGATAAATAGTTATCCCATCATCCTTTAAGCTAGCCTGTGAATCCTGATGTTATCATATTAGCTATGCATTTATCAGTATTATCATTATTTTTACAAATTGTTGAATCCATTAACATTCTATGAATAGTGTTATGAATCTGCCGATGAGTAAAATCATCCATGTTCCATTCATAAATGTGACTACCACTATAATTGTTTGAAATTTTTTTATAAGTACATTGATGGAGCGTATTTATACGATCCATCGAGTTATTTATTCTCATTGTTTAGCTATATTTTATGTGTGAAATATTACTTCTTGGTAGTGTTTCGCATCGCAGGTGTATCAAGACTGCTTAGAACCTTATTGCGCATTTGGATGGATATACTGCAAATTTTGGCAGATTGACCTATCCGTAGTCGAAGGCTCGCCGATCGCATGATTCTGATCCGATTGAGGCGTGTTATACCTTGTTGGAAAGCTAACTCAAGCGGCTATAATTCTCTAGTTTACGTCCAGACAAGATTCGGAGGTCTAAAGGGTCAAAAACGCGAGTCTCTGACACTGCAGTGACTACCGTGCCGGAAGCACACTTTAGCAGAGTTAATGTCTTCTTAGAGCGCGTATTTAATGTCTTCATGGGGAGCGCGACTAATGTCTTCATCCGGAGCGGAATGCAATTGATGACGTCAGCATTGGGCCCACAGCCCACAATCAGATTTAGAAGTCTCTCCATCATATAAATACAGACTTGCCACAACACAATTGAGCATCAATTCTTAGAGAGAATCTTCAGCACGAGCACCCAGAAGACGAATTCAGAGAAGCCGCCACTACGCGCGGATTTCGAGGCGGATCAATATTCACGGCTAGAATTACAATTCACTGCCGGAATTACTGTTCACGCAGATTACTATTCACCGCTACAGTATTATTCCTAAACTCAGTTTATTTCCATTGTTTTAGATGACTCGTAGTACCTAAACCCTTAATTTCAGTTTGAGGATTTTGTGTTGCAACGTACGATTTGAGATATTTATGTTTCGTAATTCAACTCAGTAAATTCGTGTTCTTCGTTTGAATTGCATGCTCTGATTATCAAGTTAGCGTATCCTAGCGGTGAAATTGAGTTGATGTCTACTACATGATATTGGATTGACTTCCCTATTAGCTAAGCCTAGCGGTGTAACTTAATCGGTGTTGTTGATCGAGTAATCGTTAACCGTATTCGAGAACCTAGCGGTTGAGATTAGGTAGAACAGTAGAGTCGGCATTACCCTAGCGGGATTATTAGACTAGGAACGGTAGTTTACTCGTTGATGCACGTCACAATCGATGATTACCAGTTGCAATGCATATCCCTGAACTGATTTTTCTCTGAATTTGATAACAAGAAACCTTAATCCTGCAACCCCCTTTTCATCATGACAATTAATTAGTAGAATTTTATAGCTGATTGCTCTCTCATGGCTTCGACCCTGCTTACCGCTTGCTGAGTGTTAACAGGAGATTGTAAATATAAGTTTGGCACACACAACGACATGCTGTCAAATTTTCGCGCCGTTGCCAGAGAGCAACATTCAGTATACGGTTTGAACTTTATTTTTCTTATTTTTGCTTTGTTTTACTTTTTGTGATGCAGATAAAAAAAAAAATCTAAACCCTGATGAATAGTGCTTCCGGCGAGGGGTGTGAATAGTGTCATCGGAGTCCAATTGGAGATCCGAAGACCTTCTTCTGAGCGGAACGGGCCACCGGTCAGGACTCACAATTGTGAGCTCCTTCCTTTTTTTAGCCATCCGAGACCGTTTACATTTTCTTTTTAAATTGTTTAGTTTTTTTTTTTTTTTTTCATATTTTGCATTTTGGTTTTTTTCCAGTATTAGTCTAGTTTTGCATTTCTCTTACTTTTTCAGTATGTCCCATGCAGGAAGTTCCCATCAGAGTGTCCAGGGCGACCATGCCCCTGACCAATTCAATGTGGAAGTGCCCCCACAGGTAATCCCACCATTCTATGATGAGCCGGAACGGGTATTCAATCAAAGGCAAAGAGCTAATCGTCAGAGGATGGAGTTCCAGGGAGGACACAATGGTAGAGGTGGAAGGATGGATGAGTTTGATGATTATGCCCCACCTCAACCATGTGCGCGTCATCAGAACGGGCAGCCACCACTTCAGCAACTACATAGGCAGCCGCCTCGTCACGAGCCAACCATGAGGGAGCTTTCAGCTCCCACATTCCATAACTAGCCATGGTGCATCAACACTGACCCGGAAGAGGACAACTTCGAGATCAAAACCGCAGTGGTGCACCATCTGCCCAAGTTTAGAGGATTACTGGGAGAAGTTGCAACGAGGCATCTACAAGAGTTCACCGGAATCTGCCAAATATTGAGACCATACACAGCCTCTGAAGACAGGTTCAAATTAAAAGTGGTCCCTTTGAGTTTAACTGACTGAGCGAAATCTTGGTTTCTTTCTTTGCCTTCAGGTAGTATAAGAACATGAGATCAAATGCAGAGAAAGTTCCTCGACAAATATTATCCTCCTACTAAAGCGACTCAAGTTAGAAGAGAGTTATCAATGATCAAGCAAGGATCGAGTGAGTCGATGTATGACTATATGGAGAGGTTCAATGCATTGGAACAAAGTTGTTGCAATTTGGGTGTTCCGAAGAAGATGCTTGTGGAATATCTGCTAGATGGATTGAGACCTCTTGAGAGGATGCTCTTGGATGCCGCAGCTGGTGGCACCGTGCTCAACCTGACACCCGGACAAGTACGTGATTTGCTCACCGAGACCGCAGAGAGCGCAAGGTTCCGAGAGGAGACGAGTCGAAGGGATGAGAAAACAAGGAATGTGTCTCAAGTAGAGCCAAATAACAGCCAGCTGGTGAGGGAGATCAAGGAGCTGAAGGAGACTATCCAGAGGATGTCAGTGCGCCAAGCCAGCACACTGAAGGTTTGTGAGTTTTGTCGCGCTGCCAACCACAGAACAGATGAGTGCTCTACACTCCAAGAGGATGAAGTATTGGACGTCAACGCGGTAGGAAATTATCAGAACTTCAACAGCAGGCCACCGCAGCAGAGGCAGTTTGGGCTGGCAGCAAATGGCTTGGAGAATAACATGCAACGGAACCAGGCCAAGACTGATGGAGCAATAGCCGAGCTAACCAAGCAGATGGCACAGCTAGCTTCCACGGTGTATGAGATGAAGGGCGACACGGGTACGCTGCCTTCCCAAACAATTCAGAACCCAAAGGGAAATGTGAGCGCAATGACCCTGAGGCATGGGAAGGTGATCCAGGTTGCAGAAGAGGCACCGAAGAAAACGGACTCAGAGGATCAAGCGCCCTAGAGAAAATTAGCCAGGCGCGCCAGAGCGTAATGTCTTCACCAAGCACGCCCCTAATATCTTCACCTGACGAGGGTAAGTCTGTCTCAGATTTTGAATTTCGCCCTTCTGACCCTCCTTTGCCTTTTCCTATGCAGGTCAAGACCCCTAAGAGGCAAGAGATAGATCAAGAAGTGTGGGACTTGTTCAGCAAGGTGGAAATCAACATCCCTTTATTGGAGGCCATTAAACAAATACATCGCTATGCTAAGTTTCTCAAGGAATTGTGCACAAACCGTCGTCGATTATCACAGCTGGAAAAGGTAACCCTTAATGCTCATGTAGCCGCTGTTATTCAGAGGTCATTGCCTAGGAAATGCGGAGACCCAGGTGTGTTTTCTATTCCTTGCACGATTGGTAGCATTTGCATTAATAATTGTATGTTGGACCTAGGAGCTTCTATCAATGTCTTGCCACATTCTATTTACTCGTGCTTGCGTATTGGACCTTTGAAACCTCCTGGACTAACTATTCAGTTGGCAGATAGATCGTGTAAGCAACCTGAGGGTATTATCGAAGATGTGCTAGTGCAAGTAGGGGAGCTTGTGTTTCCGGCAGACTTTTATGTCTTAAAAATGGATGGTGGAGACCTAGCCGACAGCCCACCAATACTGCTAGGACGCCCCTTTTTGAAGACCTCGAGGATGAAGATTGATTGCGATACCGGCATGCTAACCATGCGAGTCGAGGATGAGGTAGTAGAGTTTGACATCTTCAAAGCAATGAGGCATCCACCGGAGCACAACACAGTAAATGCTATTGATGTCGTGGATGACATTGTAAGTGAAGTGAACCCATCCTGTGGAGATGATGGACTCGAGCTTGCGCTGGAAAAATCTATCTTCAAACCGGATAAATCATACGAACTGAGGGAGTTAGTGCAGGCAGCCCTCGGGCAATTAGAAGTATCACGCCGCTGACACCAAGGTATGAAGCTAATCAGATCAGTTTATATAAAACTAATACCTTGTTGTCTTCTTTTGTGCAGGCCCCAATCATCGAGCTAAAACCAATACCGAAGCACTTGAAATACGCCTTCTTGGGAAAGGATGACACATTACCGGTGATTATCAAAAAGGGGCTGGAGCTGGAGCAAGAGCACAGGCTCGTCAAGGTTTTGAAAAACAACCAGCAAGCAATTAGGTGGACACTCGGCGACATTAGAGGAATCAGCCCCACAGTTTGCATGCATAGGATCTTGCTGGAAGAGGGAGCTAAACCGTCGAGAGAACCACAACGCCGACTCAACCCGATAATGATGGAAGTGGTAAGAAAAGAAATTCAGAAATTATTAGACGCTAACATCATTTATCCTATTTCAGATAGCCCATGGGTGAGTCCAGTACATGTGGTCCCGAAGAAGACCGGCATAACAATGCAAGAAAATGCAGCCGGCGAGATGGTGACCAAGCGAATTCAGAATGGGTGGAAGATGTGCATCGACTATAGGAAGCTGAATGTAGTCACTCGTAAGGATCACTTCCCCCTCCCTTTCATTGATCAGATGTTGGATAGGCTGGCAGAAAAATGCAAGGAGGCGTTTGAGGAGCTTACACACGCATTGACTAGTGCACCCATCATCCAAGCACCCGATTGGACGCAGCCCTTCGAAATCATGTGTGACGCGAGCGACTACGCCGTAGGGGCTATCCTTGGACAAAGGAAAGAGCAAAAAAACCAGTGGTGATCCACTACGCCTCGAGGACCTTAGACGTGGCGCAAAAGAATTACTCCACTACGGAGAAAGAGCTCCTGGCCGTAGTGTTTGCATTAGAGAAGTTTCGTCCTTATTTACTTGGTGTTAAAGTCATTTTATTTTCTGATCGTGCAGCGATTAGGTACCTAATGTCGAAGAAGGAGTCCAAACCTCGGTTGATAAGATGGATCTTACTACTCCAGGAGTTCGACGTGGAAATAAAAGACAAAAAGGGGATGGAGAATACGGTGGCCGACCACTTGAGTAGGATTGTCACAAAAGAGGAGCCGATAGCCATCACGGAGACATTCCCCGACGAGCATCTCTACGCCGTGCAGGACAAAGCGCCATGGTACGCTCACATAGTGAATTACCTAGTAGGAGGTAAATTCCCCCCTTCCTTCTCTAGACCTCAAAGATTGAAACTCAAGCATGATTCTCGATTTTATATATGGGATGATCCCTTTTTGTGGAAGATTGGGGCTGATCAAATACTTAGGAGATGTGTCCCGGATGATGATATACATTTTGTGCTTAGTTTCTGCCATGAGCATGCTTGTGGAGGCCATTTCAGACCTCGTAGGACCGCTAGGAAAATTCTGGATTGTGGTTTTTATTAGCCTCATGTGTTTAAGGATGCGTATAACCATTGTAAACATTGCGATAGATGCCAGCGTGTAGGAAATATATCTGCTAGGACTGAGATGCCACAAATGCCGATAATTGTTGATGAAGTGTTTGATATTTGGGGCATCGACTTTATGGGACTTTTCCCATCATCTAATGGGTATCAATACATCTTGCTTGCTATTGATTATGCATCTAAATGGGTAGAAGCGCGGGCCACGCGAAAGGATGATGGCAAAACAGTTATGGATTTCTTGCGTACTAACATCTTTTGTAGATACGGGGTTCCGAAGGCCGTAATAAGCGATCAAGGGTCTCACTTCTGTAACAAGTCCGTGGCTGCCGTTTTCAAACACTTTGGAGTGCATCACCGAGTTTCTACCGCATACCATCTACAGACTAATGGGCAAGCAGAGATTTCTAACCGAGAGATAAAGCTGATTTTGGAGAAGATGGTTAAGCCATCTAGGAAAGAATGGTCCACACGACTAGATGAGGCATTGTGGGCGTATCGCACGGCCTACAAAAAGCTTATCGGGACCTCTCCATTCAGACTTGTCTATGGCAAGGCGTGCCACCTGCCGGTCGAGGGAGAACATAAAGCATTTTGGGCTATTAAACAATGTAATTTCGAACTACCTTCTGCAGGCAAGGAGAGGATGCTTCAACTGAACGAACTTGAGGAGCTGCGCCTAGAGGCTTACGAGAGCCAAACAGACTACAAGGTGCGGACAAAGATGTATCACGACAAATTCATCCGGCGTCGTTCATTTGAAGAGGGACAAAAGGTACTGCTTTATTCCTCAAGATTAAAACTAATGCCTGGGGAAGTTGTGTTCGCGTTGGACAGGCCCATACACGGTGATACGAGTGCTCACTCATGGTGCACTTGATCTGGAAAAAACGAGCACGAGGGGAGAAGTTCATGGTGAATGGCCAAAGGGTGAAACACTACCACGGAGAGGTCATACCACCCGACGAGGACCTCAAATTGGTTGAGCCGGTAAATGCTTAAGGATGAGAGGTACCGTCGGGCCAACGACATTAAACAAGTGCGCTTTGCGGGAGGCAACCCGATTTTTATTTATTTTAATTTTTAGCGTACCTCAGTGAATACGGTGCCCCAAGGCAACATTATTTCCGCTCCGGGTTCATACATTAGCGCTACTAATGTATGCTTGGGGCGCGCAACTTAATGTTTGCATGGGGTGCTTAACTTGCTGAGTTAGGATAGTTTTCTTGTGCATTTCTTATTTGTTTCGTTTCTATTGTTTTGAGTCTTGCATGACTACCCTTCCCGACGATCTTATTGTACCGTGAGGACACGGTTTGTTTCAAAAGTGTGGGGTGGGGGAGTTAGTATGTGTCAGCACGTTTACGTTTGTTAGCTTGCATTAGTAGTGGCTAGAGCACGTTTTCTTAAAATTTTTTGGTGTTGCGATGCTGCTGATTTCGTGCGACTATATGCTGCCAGTTTTATGCCATTATGTGCCATGATGAAGATGCTGAGTTTATGAGATGATGTTTGATGTTATGAGGTTCTGAAGTGTGCGCTTTACATGATTTCTACAATTTTGTGATGCTAGTGACTTGATGTTATATATTCCTTTAAGTTGAGATTGAAATTTCACAGCGTCTCACTTAGACAGATTTGTGAACTAGCAGTTGCTGCAGCACACTCTTGTTCACAAGAAATAATCTCAGCAAGCAATGAACAAAGGCACAGGTTTGTTCACCCAGTTCGGCCAAACAGCCTACGTCTGGGGAGGACTATTCTCCAGTCCTCAATCCACTCAACCAAAGGTCCCAAGCACACTCGGTTACAACGCACGCAACCTATGCTACTTTAACCCCGTGTGGATCACACAACACAATCAGAACAAGCTCTGATTTGTGTCAGCACACCCTCTACAATATGTCAGTCTAGAATAGCTACAATCCTCTCAAAGAACTTAGCCTATTCTATACTACACTACTCAGCAGAGTTGCTGCAGCAACAGCTGTAACACACAGCTGAAGCACAATGTCCGCGTCGCTCCAAGGCCTTCTGCCGAACCGATCGAACCTCTCCAAGAGCGCTGCACACTCTGAGTAACTCCCCCTCACTCAGTGACCACCTGCCACTAGTGAGTTCTTCCGCACGAACCTCGAACGAGCCTTCCACCCGTCAGTTCTTCCGCGGCTGCCTTTGATCAACCAACAAGCTCCAAAGCTCTGAATTGGCTTCCAGATCAATGCACAAATCAGTCTCTGCAAGACCTGATTCTCTTCTGCAATGCTCACCACAGCTCTGCGCTCAACGCTCTGCCCGTGTGTGTTTGATCGAAGAACAATGTCCGTAGCACCCAGAAAGTTCCTTCTCTGAAATCTGTGTCTACTCTCGTGTATCACTCAGCTTCGATCACCCTCTTCAGCCCTAACACCTTCTGCTTAAATACCCACACCACTTTAAGCAGTTTCCAGGTTTAGGCCATTGATCCACAAGATCAATTATCTCCTAAAATCTAGGAGATTAGATTTGATAAATATCTCTAATGCAAATCTCCTTCTCTGACAAGTAAACCATGCTGGAATATGCTCAACAGTATTTTATAAATACTTCTAAGAACTCTCACAAAACTGCCATACCTTCAAAACGCTCCCAGCACAAAACTGCTACTCGAACAGTTGATACAGCACTTGAACCAGCACCTGCTGCAGCATCCCCTGCTGTATCTGCTGCTGGTTCACTTCTGCTGGCCTGCTTGATTGTTGAAGCTGCAGCAGCTTCTTGTTCACTTATGTTGGTTTTGTCAAACCTGCCATACTTGCATCATCAGAGATATTACAGGATGTGGAGTTGATAGAAAATGTCTTAAAGGGACATGGCAAACATTCGAAGGTTCAAGGGATTAGTCGCTTAGCGCGTTGAGTTTGCGGAGGTTGGCATTCCGAGTTATGAGAGGCGAGGCTTTCACTCCAACATTGCAGTGTGTATGCAATGGTGGGACGGGAAAACAAACCGTCCTCTCTAGTCCTAGTAACCAGGAATGGGTGGGTAACCCCTATTTTGACTCGCGCTGAAAGGATAATGATGAGAAAGAGCGAGACGCGCTCCATATGCTTTTATTCGAAGGCGATGATTGGAACGGTTCAAAAGAAAAAAAGGGGACAAGCAATTCACATTGAAGAGCAAAGCTCAAAAAAAGAAAAATTCAATCAAATGTGAAAGGAAAAAGAAATCAAAAAAAAAAAACACGAGTTGAGTGAAGTCTCCAGACCAAACAAAACAAGAAAGTTCAAAAGCTGTCCTCCAAAAGAAAAGAATGAAAAAAAAAGTTGAGTTCCTCATCACTTGGATTACTCACGTGCCAGAGAAAGCAAACTCAGCGTGTGCGCGTGACTATGACCTCGAGCTGAAGAATGGAGTCAGGAGTCTAAAGAGGGCTATCTCCTAGTCATCCATTGGCATTCCATCTCGACATCTCAGGTAACATGTATCATTGTAGTTTCTCGCTGATCTTTATTGAAGCACAAATGTGAGCATATGTTGATGAACTGATTAGTGAGGACATCGCAAGTAAATTCAGTATTTAGTTATTGGCATATTAGAAGTGCTTTGAGTATTGCGAGTCTTGTCTTTATTCTTGTTCGGGACGAACAAGTTTAAGTGTGGGGTAGTTTGATGGAGCATATTTATACGATCCATCGAGTTATTTATTCCCATTGTTTAGTTACATTTTGTGTGTGAAAGATTACTTCTTGGTAGTGTGTCGCATCGCAGGTGTATCAAGACCGCTTAGAACCTTATTGCGCATTTGGATGGATATACAGCAAATCTGGGCTGACCTATCCGTAGTCGAAGGCTCGCCGAGCGCATGTTTCTGATCCGATTTAGGCGTGTTATACCTTATTGGAAAGCTAACTCAAGGGGCTATAATTTTCTAGTCTACGTCCAGACGAGATTCGGAGGTCTAAAGGGTCAAAAAAGCGAGTCTCTGACACTGCAATGACTACCGAGCCGGAATCACACTTTAGCAGAGTTAATATCTTATTTAATGTCTTCATGGGGAGCGCGACTAATGTCTTCATCCAGAGCGGAATGCAATTGATGACGTCAGCATTGGGCCCACAGCCCAAAATCAGATTTAGAAGTTTTCAATATTTAGAAGTCTCTCCATCCTATAAATACAGACCTGCCACAACACAATTGAGCATCAATTCTTAGAGAGAATCTTCAGCACGAGAACCCAGAAGAAGAATTCAGAGAAGCGGCCACTACGCGCGGATTTCTAGGCGGATCACTATTCACGGCCGGAATTGCTATTCACTGCCGAAGTTACTGTTCACACAGATTACTATTCACCGCTACGGTATTATTCCTAAACTCAGTTTATTTCCATTGTTTTAGATGACTCGTAGTAGCTAAACCCTTAATTTCAGTTTGGGAATTTTGTGTTGCAACGTACGGTTTAAGATATTTATGTTTCGTAATTCAACTCAGTAAATTCGTGTTCTTCGTTTGAATTGCATGCTCTGATTATCAAGTTAGCGTATCCTAGCGGTGAAACTGAGTTGATGTCTACTGCATGATATTGGATTGACTTCCCTATTAACTAAGCCTACGGGTAACCTAATCGGTGTTGTTGATCGAGTAATCGTTAACCCTATTCGAGAACCTAGCGGTTGAGATTAGGTAGAACAGTAGAGTCGGCATTACCCTAGCGGGATTGTTAGACTATGAACGGTAGTTTACTCGTTGATGCACGTCACAATCGATGATTACCAGTTGTAATGCATATCCCTGAACTGATTTTTCTCTGAATTTGATAACAACAAACGTTATTCCTCCAACCCCCTTTTCATCGTGACAATTAATTAGTAGAACTTTATAGTTGATTGCTCTCTCGTGGGTTCGACCCTGCTTACCGCTTGCTGAGTGTTAACAGAAGATTGTAAATATAAGTTTGGCGCACACAACGACGTGCCGTCATACATCAACCGGAGTTGGTCTAGGGTAGTAATATTTACGGGTTATACACTTATCTGCCAATTTATGGATCTTATTAATTTGGTCTGCATACTGTTTATGATTATTTTCATTTATAAGCTCTTCTATATTCAAGAGTCTAATAGAAGTTCTGTAAATTATGGTATCAGAGCCATAGTGAAATATTATATGATTAGTTAAGGTTTTTCACATATCATCTTCTGTAAATATGAATTTCATTCTTAAAAGACAAACTGTTAAAACAACATTAAGGAAGAATTTGATATTACTAAAAACCTTGATGAACTTAATAAGTGGATGATTCCAAAAGTTGAACCAAGTCTAATTTATAAATTAGGGACTTTTGAAAAAATTGGTTTAAAAAAATAGTGAAGACTATAGAGGAAACGATTCCTCTCAACTCAGATGAACTTACAGTTAAACTGTTAGATGAAACGTATATTTTAACCTACAAAAATACTCTCAAATCTATTCATATTGGACTTGTCCAAATTTCTTTCAAACCATTAGCTTAGGAGGATTACCAAAGAGCTTTATAGCGGCTCTCAGAGACGGAAGATATTAAGTTGGAAACAATCCCTTATGGGGATCATCCAAACTAGTTTGGCTCATGGCCCGGTATACTTTGAGGTATACCCAAACTTACAACTTTCTTTAACAGATATCAACATTCTGGATTCGTTAAAATTAAATGTTAAAACTAATGGTTATAATTATAAATCATGAACAAAAGTTATAGCAATATGTTATAGGATTTATTAAAAACCATTATACACACCTGAACCCCATGTGCAGAAAAGTTGATAAACAAGTAAATGAAACTATAATCATTGAAACCAATTTTAACAAGTCTAATATCACTAATATTTGAAAGATCAAGTGGAAATAGAGTTCCCCACGAGCTGGGTTTTGGAACAAGTGGTTAACTCCAGCCTATTCCACATAATGATTTAGTTAATATTATCAAAACACCGGAAGAATTATTAACTATCAATTTGATAACTTAAGTATGAAAAGTTATCATATTCCCTCTGCCCTTAAATAAATAAGGTCTAGTTCAGTGCACTCTTATATCTCTCCTCTTGATTATAAAGTCGAACAACTTTTAGATCCCTCTAGAGCATCTACTTCTCAAATAAGAGAACCGGGAAAAGTTGGCCGGTTAATAATTGATCAAAATAATATTGTCAAAGAATTAGACAGCCATAAGTGTAATACTTTAGGACCGGAAATAACCGAGTCAGAGATAGATTTTTCTATTTAATTTATGTCTAGTTCAACCATCAACTTCAGTCCTGGATCCCAGGCTAGAAAAATTATTATGCTAGAATTTGAAATAAAACAATGGAAACCATTTAGAACCTGATTATATGATAGTTTTATCCAAACTGAGTTAGGGAAATCAACACAAAATTTTATAAGAATTGTGCTAAGAATAACAAATTGATGTTGTTCGTTCCCTGGTTTGTTACCATATATGTGGAACAATATGTTTCTTTTTTAGAAATAAACTATAACCTTTCTACGAGAAGAATCATCTCCCATGTATTCCCGCCTCAACAACCTTTCCAAATTGAAAAAAACGATAAAATTCATAATTTCCTTGCTTTCTCAATACTTCTTTGTTAAAGTTATGACATCCTTGACAAAACAAGCGCAAGAAGATGTAACAGCATCCCGTGAAGTCAGACGCTCAAGCATGTTCTGCAGACTGACAAAACAAGTGAAAGAAGATGTTATAGCTTCCTGTGGCAACAGAAGAAAGCTGTCTAAAGACAACTACCAAAAGATGCTATAGCATACCATGAAGACTCAATGATATAGCAAAGTAGCCGATCAACATGGAGCTGCACAGAGAGCGTCCGGAGGATTGCTGCCGGCACAACAAGGCAGGGAGTTTCCTAGTGGATCATAGTTGATCAAAGGTCTTCACCAAGCGTTCAAAAGAGATTGTATGAAGAAACTGACAAAGCTGCCAGAGAAGGAGTATGAAGATAAGCTTGGGATAACTTGAGATCAGAAGAGTCCTTGGGAGCCTGAAGACAAGCTTGTGATAGCTTGAGATCAGAAGAGTCCTTGGATTTTGTCAAAAATGCCAAGGGGGAGAATGTTACGGATATGACATGTGTGACAAAGCGGAAGAAGCCGAGCGGAAGAAGAGGCTACAACATCCTGTGGTACCAGGAGCTAGTACTTGCAAAAGTAGACTGACAAAACAAAAGAGCCAGCAGAAGCTATAACATTCATTGACGATTGGAGTTGGTACAGATGATCACAATGGATCAAGACAAGAACCAGAAAAGGCTATAGCTTCCCCTGAAGATTCAAGACTAAAGCATAAAGAAAATTTCTTTGTAGCCGATCAATTTGGAAGAGCTCGGAGGTTGTCCAGGTAAATTATTGTCGGTGTAGCAACGGTCAGAGAGAGGCCTAGATGATCAGTGATCTTTAGCAGAGGCGCAGATGAAAGCAATGAAGATAAGGTTTCTTAATTCAAATTTAGGAAACCAAATCTCAACAAACTCCTAAGATCTTGGGAAAGATCTTGGACTGCCAAAACGAGTTTAGAAAGTGTTCTAAATCATAGTGGAACTAGGTTTTCCATAATCCTTCATGGGCTGTCGGTATATAAGGGCAGCGCATCCAAGGAATCAGTGACGCACACGCAGATACAGAAAAAGATACTGAGTCCGTGCAGAAGCAGAGAGAGTGTGGGAGCATTGAGCTGTGATTGTGCGAGAGTTGAGGAGTGATCAGGAGTGGAGTAGTCTGATCCTTTCTTGATCTGTGGAAGTCAATTAGAGTAGAGGCTCGTTGACAGATCAAGTGATTGTGTGAAAGACAATTGCCGAGTGTAGCTTGCGCAGACTATAAGCGTGCTCTATGATAGTGACGGGAAGTCATTGATCGAGGGGGAGCAGCACAGAGTGTCCTACTAAATCAGCAGAGGAAGCGTCAGCAACTTGGCGGAAGAAGTTGCTACACATAACATGGGTATACTTTGTAATGAGATAAGCTGAGAGTTATAGAACTGTTAGCTATCTGTTGAAAGTAGATTAGCCTATGTAGCTAGTCTGTATTGTCAGATTGAGCAAAGATTTCGACTAGGTTAGGAGTAGCGGTGTACTCTAATTGAGATAGTAAAATCTTGAGGACCGAGAGGTGTCCTCTCCAGACGTAGGCTGTTGCCGAACTGGGTAAACAAATTTTTTGTGCTCTTCAGGATTGGCCAAACCAAAGCGTCAACAACAGAGCGGCAGAAGTTGCTGAAGGAAACCGTGGGTTGTCGCCTCTAGTAACGTAGTGCCAATTTCATTCTTGAAGACGAGACATTGAATGTTACCTGCGAACAAATTAATAAGCTCATTGAATAAAATAATTATTCTAACATGTATCTAAATGTTATTGGAGAAAAAAATTTATCATTACAGAGCCAAATTTTTAATACCCTTATAGAAAAACAAGAAGAAAGTCCTGTATTTAAATACACAGTTTCTGCTACTCCTATTGCAACTCCTATCATCCAACCTCTTCCTGAGATAATAAGATTCAAGCTAAGACCCAATCGAGAGCTAGAAGACTTTCTAACATAGCAGTTTAAGAATCTTAAACTTAGTGCGTTACATAATAAGCTTAAAGAAGAGCTTATAAATGACCCTAATCATAAACAGGTTTATGCAGACCAAATTAATAAGATCCATAAATAGACCAACTCCGGTTGATGTACTTATAGAACAATCTAATGATATTATTTCAAACAGTGATAATGGTAGTGTCACATTTATGAATGGTCTTTGCTCATCGGCAGATTCACAACACTATTTATAGAATGTTAATGTATTCGATAATTTGTAATAACAATGGTTATATTGATAAGAATATAGCTTATATAATAATATCATGATTCACAGACCAGCTTAAAGGATGGTGGGATAACTACTTGTCTCAAGAAGACAAACTAAGCATCCTGTTATGAAGTAGATATACCAAAAATAGTAAAAATGTTAGAACACTGTTACAAAACTTAAGGTGTAAAAAACTAACAAACTTTAGATGATACAAAGACACCTTTCTTAGTAGAGTTATGAAACTCTCGGAGTGTAATAATACCCACTGAAATTCAAAATTTATTGATGGATTATCCAGTTTATTTGCTGAGAAAATACGGACCATATCCTTTATGTGACTTATACTGGCAGACTAATTAGAGTTTGTACTCAAGAGGGAATTGCCCTTTGTAATGAAATTCATGCTTACAGAAGATGATAGTGAAAAACCTTAACTAATCATATAATACTTCACATATGTGGTAACAAACCGGGAAACGAACAACATCAATTTGTTATTCTGAGCATAATTCTTATAAAATTATGTGTTGATTTCCCTAAGCTCGGTTTGAGTAAAACTATCATATATCCAAGTTCTAAATGATTTCCATTGTTTTGTTTCAAATTTTAGCATAATAATATTTCTAGCCTGGGATCCAGGACTGAAGTTGATGGTTGAACTTGACATAAATCAAATAGAAAAATCCATCTCTGACTCGGTTATTTCTGGGCCTAAAGTATTACGCTTATGACTGTCTAATCCTCTTACAATATTATCTTGGTCAATTATTAATCCGCCAACTCCCTCTCTCTCTTAAAAAATCACTTTCCCTTGTAAAAATCTTGACGATCAATAAAGCTTGAAGACTCAGCAGAGTTTTTGTAAGTTCATTGTTCTTTTAATTTCTCCATCAATACATATAATTTGTTTAATGAACAACCTTATAGGTTAAAACTCCCGATATGTGAAAACACCAGTTGCTAATCATATACTACTTTCTGTGATGACTCGATTCTGTATGGAACTTAGAACTCCTAGCTTATAATCCTGAGTAACGTCGTACCAATCACAACATAATGCTGCCAAAATCAGTATTATAGCCAGAGCAAAGATTAAAAGGTTTCTGTTTCTAATAACAGGCCTAGTTGTATTATAAGACTAGAAGTTGATTCTCCACACTTTCACACTCTTACTCGTTAATTGCCGAGGTTGGTGTTGAGCATTTTTGGTGTGTTTCTTTGTATGGGTTGGTCAGAAGCTAGTCTAATTATACAACATAGTGATAGGTATAGAACCACTATAATTAAGGCATCTTAGCTTACTCCTTGAATAATCTCTTGATTGCATTTACATAGCTGAGGGTTTTTATCCCCTGGACTTTTACATGATTATTGTTGTTCTGGTATAAGCTGGATGGAAGATAAATCAAGAGTCTAATAGAAGTTTTGTAAATTATGGTATAAATATAAGTACATATAAGTAAATATAAAGAAATATAAGTACATATAAATGCATATAAATATATATAACTATTCATCGTCTCTTTCATCAACACACCACCACCACCATAACACCACTACCATAATAAAAAATAATAATTAATGTATTTATAAGTAAATATAAATATATATAAATAAAGTAATAAATATAAGTACTTTTTCACTACAAAAGAACACACCCTAAATGTTTAGTTGACGTCATATGAGTAAAAACATATAAAATGGATTAGGCGCTTACTTAATATCCTATGTGGTAAAAACACACAAAATTAAGCGTTTAGTTGGTTTCATGAGAACCCAATATGAGTACGGAGTACCGTTGAGGTGCATTTTGAAGAAACACGGTTATTAAGTTAACAAAAAAAAAATACCAATTCATATTTGGCTAAATTGGTTCCAATCCGTTTATAACTAATAATCTTCATCCGTCACAGATAACAAATCATTTCAAATTTTATACACGAAAAACACATAACAATTTTAAAGTCTAGTTCATCACTTCCACCAAATCATTATGAGAATGAAATGACCCAAAAGTCAGCTTCTTTGAATCTGAATGATCATCCTGAACAGTTTAAAGGCTGAATCTAAACAACACACCTTGGGTAGCAGCCTGTTACGAACCTTCGAGAAGATGTGCATGTTTTATGCCGCATAGTCGTTTGTTGGATGCCTAAATACCTTGGAGAAGTTTAATGTTGCCTGATGCATGTCCTCCTCTGCCTTGGGTCATGCAATTAGGCATCATTGGTCCCGTTGCGAAACAACCTCGCAAAAGCGTCCTCGTCATCCCAGGCAGTGTTGGCCACACACTGATCACGCCATTGCACCAGCAACTGAGGCACTTCTTGTCCCAGACGTTGCTCGAATAACCTTGGCGGACATCAAGAGAGGTCGGTTGCTATCAAACTATAAGGGCCACACAATCTAGGAAAAGGGAGGAGCAGCTTTGCATTTCTTGAGAGTTGACAAATTGAAAATATTGTAGATGTGCCCTTCTTCTAGTAAGCCATATGCCACCTTCACGACTCCGAAACTTGAAACGAGTTGCTTTTGTTAGATCAAAATCATACAGCGGAAACAAATTTAATAGAATCAAACTCATACCAGACTAATTAGCATACCTGATTATTGCAAAATAAAATATGTCTGAACTCATTGACTGAAAATAACCTACAACACAAAAGTCTGGGTTGGTGCTTCCAATCTAACCGTATATCTCTTTCTTTAAGAGTAAAAACTGGAGAACGATATGATAGACCGGGGACCATAACCTATATTTATATCTTCTACACAAGAAGATATAATCGAGATACTCATGGATTCCGTCTCTCAAAAATTTCCATAATTATCTCTAAGTATCTACACAATATATTCCACGACTAAAATTATACCTGATAAGCTTCCAAAAAAATTAGATCACATTATTCAAGCTTATCACAATGATTCTGTGAAGTCTTCTGATCTCAATAATTCATTGTGGCAATTTTTATTTTGGAGTTAAGAGGCATTTAAATACACATTTAACTTAGGCTATTAAAGAAATAAAGGCAGCAAAGGTGGAAGGGTTTTGTTGTTGTTATTTAACTGGGCAGCCAAGAAGAAAATGGTGAGCCAAGTAATAGAGTAGAGTAGAGAGGAGACGAAAGCTTGGGGAGTGGTGGAACTTATCGGAAGCTTGTATGTTTGTCTCGAAGAGTGCTAGTACTCCATTGTGATCAATAATAATCTCTCCTTGTTGCTGGACTAGTCTAACTCCTCAGTGAGTTGAGAAACCAAGGTAAATCTGTGTCTTGTTCCGATTTGGTTTTATTTCACTAGTTATGTCATCGCTTGTGCTTAGAGAACTCTCAACAATTGGTATCAAGAGCCAAACGACTGGTAGAATGGGGCCTACGAGAGTGGAAGTTGACAGATTTGATGGGAAGGGAGATTTTGCACTGTGGCGACAGCGGATGCATGCAGTTTTGGTGTAGATGAAGGTTGCAAAGGCCTTGGATGGAGCTGATAAGCTCCCGACTGAAGTCAAGCAGGTGGAGAAGGATGACATGATGGAACTAGCATATAGTACCATCATTCTTCATCTCAGGGATCGAGTGTCAAGGGAGATGTCGAAGGTTTGGATGCATATGACATTCTTGCACAAAACTATATAAGAAGTTGTCTAAGCGCCAAAGCGGAACAACCTCGAAAGAAGATCATATCAAAACACATGCGAAATATCAGCAGATATGATCTTATAGATAAGGTCGAGAAATAGTAAAATCGTAACAAATCAAGAAGGTCAGCAAACAATCTCAAAGGGATCAACTCCAACAAACTTTCAAAGAATATTCAAAAGAAAATATCTCAACAAACTTCGTGCTTATCTCAACATCTCAGGCTGCAATTGAGTATAAATACAAGCAGCACACACCCCATGGAGGTATGCTTTTGAGGAGAAAAATAGTGAGCTGATCTTGAGAGATTACACAAGCATCGAAGAAAATATCCAAGCTTGAGGGATCAATAACATTCAGGGGGAGCCTGAGTGCACAGTGGGTAGAGACAGGAGGTCTCACATTCAGGGGGAGGTTGAGCGTCAATCGATATTAGATGAGTAGAGGTTAGAATAGAGAGGGAGTCTGATGTTCTGTAACGTCCTTATACTCGATCTTGATATAGTGAATTGGTTCCCACGGGCTTGGGATAAGGCCCCCAGACGTCGGCTAATTATAACCGAACTGGGTTATCACTCTTGTGTTCTTTAGCAATAGTTTACTTTCTGTCGTTTTATTCTACTGTGTTACAAGTTAGACAAGTTCTCATCATCCTGCACATAACAATTTCAATTGGTATCAGAGCGGCGTGCTCAACAAAAAGAGTAAAAGATCTTGGTCAAAAGGCTGAAGGAAGATGAGTATGAGAGAAGGGCAGAGTATAGCGCGACCTCCATTGTTGGACGAAGACAATTACTACTACTGAAAGCCAGAATGAAAGCATACATTCAAACCATCGACGACCGAGCATGGAGAGCCATTCTAAAACCATGGAGTGCTCCAAAGACAAAGGACAAAGAAGGAAACAAGATTGACAAACCTGAAGAAAAATGGACAAATGATGAAGAATGGGCCAGAATCAGCAATACAAAAGCTTTGAATGCCATTTTCTCCGGAGTAGATGAGAAGATCTTCAAACTCATCTCAAAATGCGAAGTAGCCAAAGAAGCTTGGGACATACTGGCGACACATCATGAAGGAACCGACAAGGTGAAGCTGTCACGTATACAGATGATCAACACCCAATTTGAGGAGCTAAAAATGAATGAAGCCGAGACCATAAGAGAGCTCTTCGCGAAGTTGGGAGACCTGTCCAATCAAGCTTTCAACCTAGGAGAACCCATGCCTGAAGAGAAGCTGGTTCAAAAGGCATTGCGATCATTACCTGCCAGATTTGAAATGAAAGTGACCGCGATCGAGGAAGCTCAAGATGTGAAAAGCATGCGACTCGATGACCTCCTAAGATCACTCACCACCTATGAAATGAGGATAGATAGCAACCAATCTGCATTCAAAGGCAAGACTATTGGATTAAAAGCTGAGGCAGCAGATTATGATAGTGGAGAAGAAATCTAAGAAGCAATAGATCTCTTGAATAAGAAGTTTGAAAAGTTCATGAATAAGTTGAACAAGAAAGTGTTGGGACAGTCCGCTCAGCACAATGAGCAGTACAGATCCAAAAGGAATTCTCAAACCAGAGGCAGACAGCTCGACTCAAATGAACAAAGTAGACCGAGTCATCCCAAAGGAATTCAACGCAGAGAGTGCGAAGGATACGGACACTTTCAGGCAGAGTGTGCAAATACTCGCAAAAGGAACAAGTCCTTGATAGCTACATCGAGTGATGGAGATTCTGAAGAGGATGTGCTTGAGGAGAACAACAACATTGTGGCCCTGACCTCTACAATTTCAGAAATCTGTACCAGCAGTTATTCAAGTGAAGAGCCGGACATTGAAAACAATGAAGATGATGAACCCAGCAACGAATGCATCATCGAAAAATTCTCCCTCATTTACACAAAGTGGACTAAAGTAGTAAGCATCAACACCAAGCTCAGCACCACGATCTGAAACTTAAGAGAGAAGAACACTCAACTACAAAACCAGAACAACATCCTGGACAACGAAAAATCTGAGCACTGCAGAATCATCAATCGGCTGCAACAAGAACTTGCTGAAGTCACAGAAGAACTAAGCTCCCTCAAGAAATTTCAAAGAATGCTCAATACCGGAACCAGCAAGCTAGACTCCATTTTATCCATGCAGAGACTAATTAAAGACACTAGAGGCATTGGATTCACTTGAACAAAGACAACTAACAAAATGGTGTTTGTCAGGGAAGCTGAGAAGATCTCTCCAATCACAGCTAGACCCACGGGAAACCCAGCAGCATGTAAGGAGAAAAGAAGATGCTACAACTATCACAGATCAGGACATATTAGAAGAAATTGCTACATCCGAAGAATGGACTCAAGCACGAGGCGCGACAACAAGTGGATTTGGAGAGAAAAGGAGAAGCAGAAGTCTCAGAAACCAGCAGAGGAAGAGACTCAGATTGTACAAGAAACTCTTCGAACAAAAGATCCATTACAGATGGAAGAAATTATCGAGGAGGAAGAACAGTCGGAAGAAGGCAACCCAGAGCCAAGCTTTCAATTAACAAGTAGAATTCAGATGAATCATCAGATCACCAACATCATTGGAGATCCAGCAGAAGACCGACGAACACGAGGCAATCCCAGAAATTATTGCGACATAATCAACCTCACAGGAGTTGGTGGAATAACTTGTGGGACAGATGAAGATCGAATTCAAAATGAGCATGGTAAGGGAAGTTTGGTCTCGAAAAAGCCAGTAACAAGAGAACTTCAGTAGGCACATATTACCACCTTCTCATCATGGACATGAAATGCCCAATGCAGCCTCCTCCAGACGCTTAAAGGCTTGTGGCATTTACACCAAAAAGGGGGAGAGAAAGGTATAGACAACCGCACGAAGGTATGAACAACTTGCACGAATGACATTATGTGTTTTTGACTATGATGCTATATTGTTGCATTGATAATAGTGTGTCCAATATGGAGTCATGGAGACAGATGTGGAGTTTTGATGCAAATGCCAAGGGGGAGATTGTGGATGCATAAGGCATGCTTGCATAAAACTGTACAAGAAGTTGTCCAGGCGCCAAAGCTGAACAACCTCGAAAGAAGATCATATCAAAACACATGCGAAATATCACCAGATATGATCTTAAAGATAAGGTCGAGAAACAGTAAAATAGTAACAAACTTATCAAGAAGGTCAACGAACAATCTCAAAGAGATCAACTCCAACAAACTTTCAAAGAATATTCAAAGGAAAATATCTCAACAAACTACATGCTTATCTCAACATCTCAAGCTGCAACTGAGTATAAATACAAGCAGCACACACCCCATGGAGGTATGCTTGGAGGTATGCTTTTGAGGAGAAAAACAGTGAGCTGATCTTGAGAGATTACACAAGCATCGAAGACAAATCCGGAAAACATCCAAGCTTGAGGTATCAATAACATTCAAGGGGAGCCTGAGTGCACAATGGATACGGGAGGTCTCACATTCAGGTGAGCTTGAGTGCCAATCGTTATTAGATGAGAAGAGGTTAGAATAGAGAGGGAGTCTGATGTTTTGTAACGTCCTTTTACTCGATTTTGATATAGTGAATTGGTTCCCACGGGCTTGGGATAAAGCCCCCCAGACGTAGGCTAGGTACAGCCGAAATGGGTTATTACTCTTGTTTCCTTTAGCAGTAGTTTACTTTCTGTCGTTTTATTCTACTGTGTTACTTGTTCAAGGAAGACGTCCTACCAACAAGTTGGACAAGTTCTCATCATCCTGCACACAGCAATTTCAGAAGGAAACTACTGCGGCTGGCGTGTGGTTGAAACTTGAGCAATTGTACATGACCAATACACTCACGAACAGAATTTACTTGAAGGGTAAGCTGTTTGGATTCAAAATGGGAGGAGATAAGAACCTTGAGGAATACATTGATGAGTTCTCGAAGATGGTAATTGATTTGGAGAACATCGGTGTGAAGGTGGAGGATGAAGATCAAACGATTATGATCTTGAACTCTTTACCAGCTTCGTATTCAACTTTTGTTGAGACAATGAAGTATGCAAGGGAGACTCTCAGCCTCGAAGAGGTATTAGCTGCGTTGAAGTCTAAGCAGATCGAAAACAGGTCTCATCCAGAGGTTGCTGAAGGCCTGGTTGCTCGAGGAAGGTTTGACAAAAGGGGTCCTCATAAAAAGCAGTCTAGATCAAAATCAAGGGGAACAAACACCGGAAACTCAGACAAGGATGATGAGCCTAAGAAGTTGAGATGTTACTACTGTCATTAGGAAGGTCACTTTAGAAGAGATTGCCCTGAAAAAAAGAAGGGTAAGAAACTTTCAGAACATGCTGAAGCTTCTGTTGTAGAGGAAGGTTGCACAAGTGCTGAAGTTCTGATAGCTACAATAAGAAATGTTGCTTCTGGGTGGATCTGGGACAGTGGATGTTCATTTCATATGACTCCTAACAAAACTTGGTTTAAAGACTTTCAAGGTGGAGACGAAGGTCAGGTGTCGTTGGGGAACAACAAGTCATGCCAAGTTGTGGGAAGAGGCTCAGTTAGATTCAAGATGTTGGATGGTGTTGAAAGATGTGAGATATGTTCCTGAGCTCAAGAGAAATTTGAGTTCTTTGGGCACATTAGACAAACTTGGTTATTCCTTCAAAGCCGAGAAAAGAGTAATCAAAGTCATGAAGGGATCCTTGGCGGTGATCAAATGGTTTGTACAGCCTGGTTGGTAGCACCGTTATAGGGACTGTTGAAATAGTGTTTAAGGAAAAGGCTGACAAGACAACTTTGTGGCACTTGAGATTGGGTCATGTCAGTGAACTTGGGCTGAATAAGCTGAAAGTGATGGGGTGTTTTGGTAGAGATGATGTTCGAAAGCGTATGTTCTGTAAAAATTGTGTCTTGGGAAAATCTCACAAGGTGAAATTTGGGAAAAGCATCCATAGAACTTCTGAGATTCTTGAGTATGTTCACTCTGATTTGTGGGGTCCTTCGAGAACAGAATCGAATGGTGGAAAGTGTTACTTCATGACATTTGTTGATGATTTCTCAAGGAGAGTGTGGATTTATTTCCTGGCACATAAGATTGGGGCATTTAAGGTGTTCAAGAATTGGAAACAGTTGGTTGAGAATTAGACAGGTAAGAAAATCAGGAGGTTGAGAATCGATAATGGTTTGGAGTACCTGAATAAGGATTTTCAAAAACTGGAAGCAGGGATATCTAAACATCATACAGTGGCAGGAAATCCCCAACAGAATGGTTTGGCAGAGAGGTTCAATCGGACTATTTTGGAAAGGCTGAGGTGCATGTTACTCCAAGCAGGGCTGGCTAAGAGCTTTTGGGTGGAAGCAGCGAACAACGCTTGTCATCTCATTAACAGATGTCCTTCATCTACCTTGGGCTTCAAAACGCCAATGCAGATGTGGTCTTCTCACCCTGAAGATTATTCAAGATTGAAAGTCTTTGGATGTGCGGCCTATGCACATGTGAAGCAAGATAAGTTGGAACCGAGAGCTCTGAACTGTGTATTCTTGGGATACCTTGATGGAGTGAAGGGATATAAGTTGTGGTGTCTTGAACCAGGGCACAAAGGAAATATCATCAGTAGAGACGTAGTTTTCAACGAATCAGAATTTCCATTTAAAGCAAGAGTGTCAGATGGTGTTGGAACAAGTTCTGATGGGGTGAGGGTGGAGCTGGAGCTGGAGCTGGAGAAGCAGTAGAGCCTTAAACTTTCAGAACATGTTGAAACAGATGTTGCAGCAGATGTCGAAGAAGAAGTTGAACCAGCACCTGAGGAAGGCGACCTGGACAATTATTTGCTAGTTAGAGACAGAGCAAGGAGAAATATTAAGCCAAATGTTGGCCTTGGTTTTGAAGATCTGGCAGCATTTGCATTCAGCGTGATAAGTAACGAGGAAGACTTGGAACCCGGAACATATGCTGAGGTAATTTCCTCCAAGGATAGGAAGCTGTGGTTAAAGGCAATGCAAGAAGAGATGGATTCTTTGGTAAACAATGAAGTCTGGGAAATTATTGATAGACCTGTGAATAAGAGGTTGGTTAGCTGCAAATGGGTGTTTAAGAGAAAGGAAGGAATACCCGGGGTAGAGGAACCAAGACATAATGCCAGACTCGTTGCCAAAGGCTTTACACAAAAGGAGGGAGTGGATTTCAATGAGATTTATTCATCTGTTGTGAAACATAGGTCGATCAGAATTATTCTTGTTGTGGTTGCTCACTTTGAACTAGAACTTGAGCAACTTGATGTCAAAAACAACCTTTCTTCACGGAGATTTTTAAGAAGAGATCTTCATGCAGCAGCCTGAAGGTTTTGTTACAGGGGATGCTGAAAAAATCTTTGTATGGATTGAAGCAGTCACCTCAGTGGTATAAAAAATTTGATCAATTCATGTGCAAATTTGGATACCAGAGGTGCAAGTATGATTGGTGCATCTACTATAAAACGTTGAGAAGCACTTGGGTTTACTTGCTATTGTATGTGGATGATATGTTGATTGCTTGCAAGGATTAAACTGAGTTGGTCAAGTTGAAAGCTCAACTAAATTCGATAATTGAGATGAAAGACTTGGGACCCGCCCGAAAGATCCTTGGGAGTAGATCGTTAGGAAGAACAAGGTGTTGTTCTTGAATCAACAAGATTATCTTGAAAAGGTTATCAATAAATTTGGAATGGAAGATGTTAAATCAGTGCTCACACCTTTAGCTCAGCATTTCAGGTTGAGCAAGGAGCAGTTTTCCTCAGATGATGCTGAGACAAGTTCTACGAGGTCAGTTCCCTATTCTAATGATGTTGGTTGCATTATGAATGCGATGGTGTGCACTAGACCAGACTTAGCGTATACAGTAAGTCAAGTGAGCAAATTCATGGCCAAATGAGGGAAGTATCATTGGCAGGCTGTGAAGTGGGTGCTAAGATACATTAAGGGAAGCCTTGGAAGTTGTTTGAAACTTGGTGGAGCAACTAGTGATGATGACATGATTATGGGGTATGTCGATTCAGATTATGCAGGGGTGTGTTGATACAAGGAGATCCTAAACTAGTATGGTGTTCACAGTGTTTGGAACAGCTGTGAGTTGGAAAGCCGGTTTATAACATATTGTAGCGTTATCCTCAACAGAGTCTGAGATATGGCTATAACAGAAGCTGTTAAGGAAGCACTGTGGTTGAAAGGAATTTTGACTGATTTGGGATTTGCACAGAACTGCGTGAAAATATGGAGTGACAGTCAAGGAGCTATACATTTGTCCAAGCATCAAGTATTCCATGAAAGATCAAAGCACATTAATGTGAGACTATATTTTGTAAGAGATGTTATTGAGACAGAAGCTGTGAAGTGCTGAAGATAAGCACTGATGAAAACCCATCGGACATGATGACAAAATTTGTTCCTGGCGAGAAGTTCAACTTGTGTTAGGAGAAGATTGGAATGGTCAAGCAGTAACCATGAGGAAAGGAGAGATGGTTGAACTAGTGATCTCAACAATTCATTGCGGCAGTTTTTATTTTGGAGTTAAGAGGCATTTAAATGCACATTTAACTTAGGCTATTAAAGGAAATAAAGGCAGCAAAGGTGGAAGGGTTTTGTTGTTGTTATTTAACCGGGCAGCCAAGAAGAAAATGGTGAGCCTAGTAGTAGAGTAGAGTAGAGTAGAGAGGAGACGAAAGCTTGGGGAGTGGTGGAACTTATTGGAAGCTTGTATGTCTGTCTCCATTATGATCAATAATAATTTCTCCTTGTTGCTGGACTAGTCCAACTCCTTTGTGGGTTAGGAAACCAGAGTAAATCTGTGTCTTGTTCCGATTTCGTTTTATTTCACTAGTTGTGTCATCGCTTGTGCTTAGGGAACTCTCAACAGATTCCATATATACAATTATTTAAATTATATGTTCAATCCAAACTAGATTAACCAAAATAATCTAGCAGCTTTGCCAACTTGTACAAACATTTGGGTAGTGGCTGCAGGTGCCCTGGGAAAGCTGTATTCAACATCTTTACTTTGTGACAAACAAAGCACTGATTCACATACTCCTCAGTATCCCGACACATTCCATACAAGTGGAAATTGGTCATTAGTTGCGTTGTCATGCACCTATCTCAACATGAATTCCAGTATGCGAGTCATGATACTCGTGAAGAATCAAATTCTTAATTTCGATATTGCTAGGCACAAAGAGATGTCCCCTTATAAAATACCATGCCATCCCGGACCATGTGTTACTCATACAAATAGACTTCACTTTTATCAAATGAAGACATAAAATTTTAAGCAATAATAATTCATTCGAGAGTACACCATATTAAACATGTGATAATCATATATATAAGCATGTTATAGAACATATCACCCTAATGATAATCTATCTGGCATCTTCCTTTGACGTTTGCCATTTCTAGGCGCAACCTCGGTTTGAGTTTCAGCCTGAGTAATCTGAGAAGGCTGGTGTGATTCGTCGTAGAAATTTACATCCATTTGAACGTCTTGCGATCCTACATTGTAACAAAAATGTGATGGTTACATAATGTACTAATTCAAAGTATTTAAGCTTGAGATTTAGGAATGTAACGGTAGAAAATCGAATAAGTGACAGATCAATTTTTAATGCACCCTCCTCCCCTAACTCTTCCAATTCATGTAGGGAAGCATGAAATAGATCATGAGCTAGTTGTTTCGGGGAAGAAATTGGATCTTTCAAGAATATTTTCATCATTATATGAGCTGAACGCAATAATGAATGTACCTGCGAAGTGCATGGATTTTACATATTAATGTTAATATAAAAACAAATAATTATGAAAAATTTTATTAGTAAGTACTTACCGGATCAAGCCCTGACCCTGCCCAAACTTGGAAGAATTCTCGAAGACCGCAGGGAATAGCAAGTACTCGGGGAAAACCAAGAAGGGCAGCACAAGCCCAGCATGGCCCGGGCACTTCCCAGGCACGCCCTGAGATTCCCGCACATGGCCCGAGTACTTTCTAGGCACGCTCAAAGTTGCCCGCACAAGGCCCTGCCCCAATGCGCAGGTCACTCGGCAACTCCCGCACGCAGCTCATTAACCTAGCCGAAATCAACAAACTAAGCAAGGGTCACCTCCACCAATGGCCGGGCCAATCAGGGGACGCCCACCATTTTCCCATTTAACTCGGGACACGACTGGGCCTGTCCCAGGCATTCCGGGGACACGCCCACCATTGTCCAATCCGACCCGAGGCACGCCTAGGGCTACCCAGGCCACAAGGGGGCACGCCCGCCATTGTCCCATCCAACCCAGGACACGACCGGACCTGCCCCAGGAATCCAGGGGCACACCATTCAACATCGGACAATCATGAGGCACGCCCTTCAATGCCCGATCCTCAAGGGCAGCAGCGGCCTATAAAAGGGCAAGCAACCCAGGCCAGTCTAGGCATCCAGAAATCTCTCATCAGCATACCCACAAGAAGTTCGAAGGCAGCCCAGCCTAGCCCCGCATTTACTCAGCCATCCCAGTTGAGAGACCCAATCCTGCGGGCACTCTGCCTCATTCCAGCCGAATGTCATCCATCTATCCGTCAATTCCTTCACTTTGAGGGACATTTCGGGGGGGGGGGGGAGGATCCGCACCACATATCGGACAACTAGCCATACCATCGGGCTCAGCAAAGAATTCCGCATCTTTGTTGTTTTGGGTCTCTAACAATTGGTATCCGAGCAGTCAATTCAAGGGGCTGATGGAGACACGCAACAGGATCAATTCAAAATCTACCTCGGCAGACAATGCCGCAACCAGTGAAGGCGAGGTCAACAGCCTAAGGACTGATCTCGAGGCCTTAAGTCTGGCCAACAAGCAGAAGATCATGTCCTTAGAGTCCAAGATGGATTCTCATCTTGGCAACATCGAGGGAGCATTGCGAGCACTGATGGAGAAGCTCGCAGCACCCACACATGCTTCCGCACCAACCCAAGAAGGGGGCAAACGCCATTCATAAAATTCTAAGGCACCAAGCGCGTGCTATGGACCACGGGAAGGCAGTAGTAGGCGAAACAAGCCACACGCCTATAAATTTCACCAACAATCAGAGAGGTTCCGAGGTAGAGGTCAACAACAATGAAAAGGTGCATGAACTGGGAGCTCCCATCTTTTTCTTTCCAAACTTTGCACCCACTGGAAACAGGCATGGGGCAGGCTATGTGCAAAATGTAGCACAAAACCGAGGGAACACTCGCCAGGAGGAGCATTATCTCAGGCCTGGAAACAAACAGCTACCAATCTATGACCGATTTAACCAAGGGGCAAGAAACCACTATGTGTTTGGAGAAAATCAATTTGGGGGCCAGATGAGAGGCGACCCAAGAGTTAGAAAACTCGACATGCCGATTTTTGGGGGCAGCAAGGCCAACCAATGGATCTTCAAAGCTGAAAGATACTTTCATGTGAATGGGCTGACAGAGACGGAAGCCTTAATGGCAGCAATAATGTGCTTAGACGACAAGGCGTTCACTTAGTTCCAATGATACAGCAAGCAGCATCATCTCAACACTTGGGGCGACTTCAAAAGAGCCATCATTAGAAGATTTCAAGGGACACACAGCCCGGAGGTGCAAGAGAAGTTTTTCGTCCTTGCTCAAATTCGATCAGTAATGGAATACCGAGAGAAGTTTGAAGAACTAGCAGGCGCACTGGAGTTCATTCCCGCAAACACCTTGATGGCAAATTTCATGAGGGGACTCAAGCCCGAAGTACGCGCTGCAGTAAGGATTCATGAGCCAGCTGACTTAGACCATGCCATGCATTTAGCACAACTGATCGAAGAGAGGGAAGTCAGTAAATCCAACCGAGGCACATTCATTAATTCCAAACCTGCCTACAATTTCAGCCAGCATTCGAGTCGGGGTCAAAGGCCTTTTCAACCAAGGGACAACTCACAGCTAAAGCCGCAATAATCCGAGAGGTACAAGAGCACTGACAACAGATGTTACCGATGCCGAGAACCTTGGAAACCGGGGCATCGTTGCGCTGACAAGTCACTTAGGGCCATCGAAGGGCCTAACGAAGAGCAAAGCCAGTTGGAAGACATTGAAGTATCACTCAACAGCGTGGCTGGACTTACACCAGTGCGAACCATGAAATTAAAAGGCATGATTGGGAACAGCGGGGTAATAGTTTTGATCGATAGCGGGGCAACCCACAACTTTATTTCACCATCCATAATCCAAAGAGAAGGTCTTAAAGTCAGCAACAAAGGAGAATTTAGCGTCACATTGGGCACGGGAGTCACCGAAACAAGCAGGGGCTTTTGTCTAGGGATGGAGATTAAGCTGCCAGAGTGCAAAGTCAAGGCAGATTTCTTGCCACTATCTCTTGAAGGGACCGACGTGATACTGGGAATGCAATGGCTGCAGACCCTTGGGAGCACAAGGATCAATTGGAAGGCACTGGTGATGGAGTTTAAGAACGAGGGCCATAGAGTCAGGCAGCACGGAGAACCATCGCTCAGAAGGGCAGAGGCATCATTCCAAACAATTATCAAAGGCCGAAAGACCATTTCAGAGTGCTACCTGGTGCAAGCGAAGGAAATCAAAGAGATCCAGCTTGATGAAGAGACAGAGGTCCCAGAAGCTATAAAGGGAGGGGGGGTTTTGCAAGAATTCCCTGAAGTATTCCAGGAGCCTAGAGGCCTACCGCCAATCAGGGGACATGAGCATTCAATTAGCTTAAAGATGGGGCTGTGAGTGTCCGGCCTTATCGCTATGCTCATATCCAGAAAAATGAGATCGAGAAGATGGTGGGGGAGATGTTACAAGCAGGGATCGTTAAGTCAAGCTGCAACCCACATTCTAGTCCAATACTTCTAGTGAAGAAGAAGGACGGAGGATGGAGATTTTGCGTGGACTATCGAGCCTTGAACAAACAGATTGTCCCAGACAAATTTCCCATCCCAGTTATTGATGAGTTACTTGATGAGCTGCACGGATCCGTCATGTTTTTGAAAATAGACTTAAACTCCGGAAATCATCAGATCAGAATGGCAAAAGGCGATGAGCGAAAGACAGCCTTTCTCTCCCATGAGGGGCGGTACGAATTCTTGGTCATGCCTTTTGGCTGACAAATGCACCGGCGACCTTCCAAGCCTTGATGAACCAAGTATTTAAACCTTGGTTAAGGAAGTTCGTATTGGTATGTTTCGACGACATTCTGATCTACAGCAAGACGGAGAAGGAACACAAGGAGCATTTGCGTCTTGTACTAGCAGAACTCAGCAAGCAAGAGTTGTTTGCAAATCTCAAGAAGTGCCTGTTCGGCAGGGAAGGCATCGAATACTTAGGGCACGTGGTGTCCAATGATGAAGTTTCAGCAGAGAAATTGAAGATCAAGGCTATGAAAGAATGGCCAGAACCGAAGACACTAAAGGATCTTCGAGGATTTCTTGGCAGGACACGACCGGACCTGCCCCAGGAATCCAGGGGCACACCATTCAACATCGGACCATCATGAGGCACGCCCTTCAGTGCCCGATCCTCAAGGGCAGCAGCGGCCTATTAAAGGGCAAGCAACCCAGGCCAGTCCAGGCATCCAGAAATCTCTCATCAGCATACCCACAAGAAGTCCGAAGGCAGCCCAGCCTAGCCCCGCATTTACTCAGCCAATCCCAATCGAGAGACCCAATCCTGCGGACACTCTGCCTCATTCCAGCCGAATGTCATCCATCTATCCGTCAATTCCTTCACTTTGAGGGACATTTCGGGGGGGATCCGCACCACATATCGGACAACTAGCCATCGGGCTCAGCAAAGAATTCCGCATCTTTGTTGTTTTGGGTCTCTAACAGCGTTCAGGTGCATTAGGACGGTATGGCCTAGAGTGATCAACACGAGGCTAGATGTACCGCCGAGTGACTGTATCGAACCATGCATAGTACTCCGTGAGATATCCATCATCATCATCTGGATATTCCCCGATGATGATCCTCTCAGAGCTTGAATCCCAAATGGTTACATAAGTTATCAGCTCAGGCGTCCAATTGTTTCTCATTTTCCTTGTCACGCCATGCAACTCATTGTGGTTTGATCGCGGAGGTGCTGGCGCTAGTTGCTTGTAACCAAACTGCCAACGTACCCTCGAAGATAATGCCACTCAATGATATTGAAACATATGAGTGGCACTTCCACTGTCCAAATCTCGCGACCCTCGAGACATATCGGATTAAGCAGGTCAAGATCGTCGTCATGGTAAGGTGTCCAAATCAGATCATCATGTGTCTGCCGATCTAACTGATCGCGGTAGAAACACAGAGCTTGATGCGGTGTCTCTGTGTAAGTCCTCGAGTCGTCCCACCTCCTGATAGAACAATTCCAAATAAGAGTAATATTAAATGTAAAATGAATCCATACCATTGACATAAGATTAAATACAATAGGCAAATTATGATTTGCATAACTCACTTATATAATAGGCAAATTTTGGATTTGAGTCCATGCATAGAAGCCTGCTTTAGCTATGTACACCCTGATGCGGTCATCCATTTCCCACATGGCACGATGTCTCACAACCAGTGGTGGGACACTCTCCACATCCAAATATATGTGTAATAAATTAACGAAGTGTAATCAAAATGAAGATATTAGAGTAAATATACATACAGGTCATCCCATATCTAGGATGATCGGTGAGTAGCCTATCATGTAAGCAATCCATCATCTATCGGACCCTGTTCCATGTATTGAGTAGTATCGAACCCGGCCTCATCAAATGCTGGCGCCGAAGAAGAGGAACATTGAAGGTTATGTCATGACATGGTTGTATACAATTAAATTGTAATAAATGAATACATGTAAAGGAAAATTGCATAGGGCCAAAACGAAAGAAGTATACAACTGTAATGTTATTGACACAATACAAGTCGACCAAATGACACAATACACATGTTATAATAAAGAGTCGACCAATTGACTCCCATAGAAGGTGCGAGAACTGCCGAAGTCCATTTCATTATGTCTCTGTCTTGTGGAATTCCTCCCCTTTTTAGTGCGTCTGAAATTTTCATTCGAAACATGTAAAACGCTGCCTAATATGCCTTATCAAGCATAGGCCTAAATGTGTACCTCCAAGTGTTGTTATATGCCATCATAGAGTACTCCATGGCACAAAATTCACTATAGTTCAGCCGCTTCTTAATTCAAACCGACAAGACAAGTGAGCAACGATAGTGATAGGCTTCCCACTTACCGCACGAACAGGTCGGACCATGAATATCAACTACATGGACATTTCTTTTTCGTGCAGTTGTTACCTGAGCAGCTGTTTGGAACCAACAACGATGTCGTACTTTGACACTGATCACGCCTCTTGCACCAATAGGCATTTGCTTGCTTGAATGTGAAGCTCTTGGAGGTATTCATTCCACTTCCTTCATCGCGCTAATGATTCCAACATGCCTATCAAAAATAACACAAAGACCAGCTCGATGAGAAACAATTGCACGGATGCATGTCATAACCCATTTCCAACTATCTTTGTTTTTAGTGTCAACCAATGCGTACGCAAACACCATGAACTAGTAGAGTCCCATTGAACTTACCGTACAAGTGCGTCCCATCAACACGAATAACGGGATAACAATGAGCCAAAGCCTGAATCGCTAGTCCAAACGCCTAAAACACACGGTCAACTGTCAACATATGCTCATCAATTGCAGTCTGTTTCCTCTATGACAACAGTTCCTAGATTAAACTCTACTAAAGCCATCATATAAGCCGATAAATCTTTAACCGATTGATGTCAGTCACCAAATAGAATTCTCAACGCTTGTTGACGTGCCAACCATGCTTTAAAATATGAAATATCATACACATGCTTTTGACCCACGATATTCTTGATAGCACCCGGAGAAAGTCTAAGTTTTTCACGAATAATATCCATAACCTCTGAGGCTATGAAATCCTTAGTGAAATGTATGTTATCCTTCATAATAACATCGGAGACACATGTGTGAGGGTCCCCACATCGAGTAATTTCCCACACCGACATTTTGCTTTTCTTCATTGCACACACTTGCTATGGACATTTAACTTTTCCATCTCGACAATGTAGTAGCAAGCATTTAGTGTCTAACTTGTACGTTTGATATTTCACTCGATTTATTATCGAGTATCGTTGACATGCATACATCACCACTTCCTTACTTCTAAACATCATCCTTTTAGCGATCGAATTCATATCAAATTCATAATTGTCTACCATATGTCCATGAACAGCTTCATCATTCATCCAGACAGAAATGTCATTTGCGGGAAAACACATAGAAGAGTTGGTTCGAATTCATTATCTCCCGCATCCATATGTCCCTCCCCTTCTACGTTATCTTCCCCAACCTCTTCAAACATTTCAAGTTCTTCTCTTTCATACTCATCTACTATAGGAACGTCAAATGTATCATAGTTGATATTACCATCCCGTCCAACTCATTATTTTCCATTGACGATGAAAGTGTGTCGAAACTTATCTACTTTACAAAAAATGCTATGTACAATCAAAATGAGATCAACAAAGTAAATTTCATGTTACAAAATTCAATCAATCAACTATACAAAGACCAAAACTTCTCGAGCACTGACAAATGTCATTGTACAAATGTCAACAAACCATTTATCATGCAATTCAACCAAACATGTACCTTGGCATCATCATCATCAATTGGCATCATTCAAAAAATTTACTTTTGTTGTCCAAATTCAACGAACCCATTAACAGTTAACAAATCAATTTGCAACTAAACCTATATAAGCATCAAAAATCCATTGATCCAATTAACATTACTTCCATCATCAAATCAATTGGCACTCATCACACAAACTGAGCATATGACTTCGTCACCCTAATTCACCAAATACATGGATTTGTTTCGCAAACCCACACTGCCCTAAAATTCTAAAACTTCAATTTCATCATATAATGAACATATAACCTGAATTCCAAATAAATTCCAACATATGTCAAGCTCAACATCAATAAAGCTTTTGCGGCTAAAATCAACATACCTGGTTCGCCGGATAAGAGCGGCGGCGCGGCGACGGTAAGCTTCTTGGAGAAGGAGGAGGGGAGGAGAGGAGAGAAGAAGAAGAAGAAGAAGAAGAAGAAGAAGAAGAAGAAGAAGAAGAAGAAGAAGAAGAAGAAGAAGTCGCAAGCAGATTTGTGTTCAAACAAAAGCCGCCTTCGTTTGAATATTGGCCCAACAACCCTATAAGCCCAAACTGAGTTGAGTTTTCATGAAAGCAGCTCATGTCAGAGGCGGCTTTTGCTGAAAACCGCCTTTGGCATGAGCGGCTTCTATGAATACTCAACTCAGAGGCCAATGAGTTTTGATCAACTGAAAGCTGCTCATGCCAAAGGTGGTTTTCAGCAAAAGCCGCGTCTAACATGAGCGGCATTCAGTCTAATGGCCACGTAAGCGCCAACTCATCGCTGACTGTCGAGAAAATCAAATTTTTTCGAAAACTGTTCTTGTCAAAGACAACTTTAGAAAAAGGTGGCATATGACAAAGAAAACTTCAAGTGGTGGCATTTTGCCAACCTAAACTTGGTTTGGTGAAGAAGTAAAGTTAAATTAAATACATTAATTATTATTTTTTATTGGTGGTGTGTTGTTTTTGTGGTGGTAGGTTGTTGTGGTTTTGAAAGTGATGTGGTAATGGTGATGGTAGTGGTGTGGTGTGGTGTGGTGTGGTGGTAGTGGTAATGTTGTGGTAATGGTGGTGGTAGTGGTGTTGTGGTCGCAGTGGGGTTATTGTTGTGTTGTGTTGTGGTGTGGTATTTTTGTGGTGGTGGGTTGTTGTTATTGAAAGTTATACGTCTTTTCTACTCAGATTTTTGCAGATCGCTTGTTTAAACTATTTCACAAAGCTTTAACTGATTGCGTTTTGGTATTGTTAATTGCAATAGAAACAAGACGAAGAACAGTAAACGACACAGGATATGTTTACGTTGTTCAGCTCACCGAGCCTACTCAGGAGGGGTTACTCGGAACCCAAGTGGGAATCATTTCACAAGTATTCGATCAAGTACAATAGATCTTTAAGTAACTTATCTTCAATAGTTACCACTATGTAGTTGAACTAATGTGAGTGCGTCTGACTCCCTCAGACGGAGATCCTTCTCTTCCCACCTCGATTTGCCTCCCTCAAATCAGTTATTCTCTTCCCGAGAATGTCAGACCTGAAACTCATTCTGTTGAACATTGTTCTCAGCACACGGCGATGAAGCTCTTGCTCTGTCTATTTTCCGACTATCTCTGATGATGATTGTCGATCGACAACTCCGTTCTTTTTCTTTCTCAGTTCTGATCATTTCTATAATTAGCTCTGCAATGTCCGATTCCCTATATATAGATTAGATTTGCTTTTTCATATCAAAGGAAAACATGATACTTCAAAATTGGGAACGGATCCCAATTTGGGAACGGATTCCCTACATATCTGATTCCCTACATATCCCAATTGCATGATACTTCATATCCGATTCCCTACGTATCATACTTTCCTAATTTGGGAACGGATCTAATCATCGGAGCGCAAAATCTAGGATAATATATCTTCGTAAGATCTCTAGAATATCTTCAAAATATTTCTTTGTTGATGCACTATATTCGCTGATCTCGATCTTATTGCAACGCCTGTTTGAACAATCACTGTCTCACCTTCTGTCACAGGCAAGTTTCTTTGCCCTGTTTGTCAAAAATATGTCATTCAAGAATCCATGAACTCCCTGGATCTAACATTCTCCCCCTTGGCATTTTTTTGATAAAAATTTCTCTTCATAGGGTGCGAAAGGCATGTATCTACCAAGTGCCTAATTCGCCCCTTTCACTACTCCCCTTTTTTGCAAATAAAAGTGACAAGGATATACAGAAGTAGACATGGGTGGCTTCGCATCCTCTGCAACATATTACTCCCCCTTCTTGTCAGACTCACTGTTGCAGAACCATACTCTTGATACCGTGACAGCCTTTGTCGAAGACTCTCCACTTTGAGTAGATCCAAATTTCTGATAGGGTGGTCACTTCTCGGACCTCCTAGCACAATCTTGCCCTTCGTCTTGACACTGCTCCCCCTGTCTCAGTGGGCTCACTCTTCTTTTGTCTTGTTCTACTGTCCCATTTATCTTAGACAGTCGTGTTGCAACAGAGGACTCTATCACTTCCTCATACTGTTTAACTGTCTCAGCAACTGACTCAGGTTCAGTGATCTTTGGAAGAAAACTGACTTGAACAGCCTCAGCGCCTCCCATCTGCCTCTTTGTTTGCTTCACCAGAGACTGTCTCGGCAGTAGGATCCCTACTCTCTCGTGACAATGCATACTTTGAACCTAAATTCTGCTTCTTTTACCTTCTTCTCAGTCTTCTGGGCAAATAGCTTGGCTTATCTCGAGGTCTGACCCTTTTTCTGAACAACAGACTTCACACAGTTTCTTCTTTGAAACATGTCTGTTTTAGACTTATCTGGCAGAGACCTTTTGACCGACTTCGCCTTCTATCACTGAGTCGTCTCAGTCCTGTCGGCAAGCAACTCCCCCTGACTGCCAGAACTTGTAGTCACTTGATCTTCCTTAGATTTGCTCCCATTATCAACAACTCCAACCTCCTTCATCGCAACACCCTCTGGCTTATCGGCCTCCACTACAGGTATAATCATAGATGAATCAATAATAAGGCTCACCTTCGAGGTTGGTTCAGGTTCAACTGATACATATTTCGAAACTGAAGTCTTATCCGAGGGCTTCTTCTTCTTTTCTCCGCCCCTTTTTGGCACTTGGAGCTTTCACCTGGATGCTCTGCCAATATATAGGAGCGAATTAGAAATTCAAAACTCAAATTTCAAAACAATATAAACCTCAATCTGAGTTTCGGATCTTGCTGATTTCTTCTTTCCAAAGTATTTAGAATATATGACCTGTCACACAGCTCTGCCTCAGACTCTGCTTCACCCAACATGACAGATAGTCATCAGAATCTCTGCCTCTAGAAGCTTAACCAGTTTATCAGTTCCTTAAGCATTGTTCCAGAACTGGTCAAGCATTTATGAACCTGAATAAGTGTCAACAACACATAGACCCAAGGCGAGTCCAAGTGTTTCAAACTGAGCATTGTTCAAGGCTTCAGTGAAAATATCTGCTAGCTGCCCATCAGTGGATACATGTTTCAGAGTGACGATCTTCTATTCAACCAACTCACAAATGAAGTGATGCTTGATGTCTTTCGAAATGGTAATTACACTCAAATTGTCACAAAATAAAGTCATCTCCCCCTGTTTCAGAGCATACTCTTCCAGCATCTGTTTCACACTTGCCAAGTGACTTTCTTTGGGGTTAGCCTAGTACTTAGCACATACTCCAACATCATAACAAATGTCGAGTTGACTGGCAGTTATATAGAGTAGGTTACCGATCATCCTCCTGTACAGGTTCTGTTCCACACTGACTCTAGATTTACCTTTTGTGATTTTCACGTGTGTAGCGTGGGATTATGGCTGTCATTTCCCAATCCGAACTTCTTCACAAAGTTTCTGCCATACTTGCTCTGTGTCACAAATATTCCATCTGACTTCTGAGATACTTGCAGACCAAGAAAGTAGATCATCTCACCCACCATACTCATTTGAAATTCACTCTGCATATGTTCAGCAATCTAATCCACCAACTTCTGTGATCGATATCCAAATACTATGTCATCCATATCGATTTGCTCAATGATGAATTCCTTCTGAACGTACTTCTCAAATATAGTCTTGTCTTTTCCCCCTCGCACAAGCCATGTTGAACGAGAAATATTCTGAACGTTCATACCATGCTCTGGGCGCCTGTTTCAGCCCGTACAAGGCCTTTTTGAGACGATACACATGATCCGGGAGATGTGGGTCTTCAAACCCCTTACGCTGAGCAAGATATACTTCTTCATTCAGCTGCGGATTCTGAATAATGTTGGTCATCAGATGGTTTTACAGAATACGCTGCGGAGGTTGAATAGCTGGAACTGGCTCTGGTTCTGTATCAGATACATGTTCATCATCTCGAATTTCTGGGTACAGAGTCTGACACACGCATTTGTTCTTCCTGAGACAACTTGCTAGTTTCTGAATCAGGACATGCAACATCATCTTCATCTGTGCTGATCTAATAATCTGAGTCTTGTATCGCCACGTTAATTGACTTCACAACAGTAAGGACTTTGTTCTGTGTTCCAGGCCAACAAGGACTCTGTTCAGGGTGTAACAGGTAGTGTTGATCGCTTCTGCCCAGAAAGTGAGTGCCAACCCTTTTCCATGAAGCATAAATTGTATCATTGTTTGAAGAGTGCGCTTCTTTCTCTCATGGTCACTCCTGATTGTAATCAGAGTTGTGTCTTTTTCACGTTGCAGTCTCAGAGTCAGGTGTATCACAGCTTGAACAGTGTCTGATTTTTGTTTGAGAAACACAATCCATGTAAATTGGGAAAAATCATCAACACAAACTAGAATGTAGATCTTACCACCAATGATTTAGGTCTGCATGAGACCCATCAGGTCCATGTGTAGTATTTCAAGAATTCTGGTTGTGAGGATTTGATTCGTTCCAGGGTGAGCAGGCCTTATCTGTTTTCCTATCTTGCATTCACCACACATAGCCTCAGTCTTTCCTTTCAGTTCATGTATTTCTCATACCAGTCCAAGATTGGATATCTGCCTCAAGGCTTTGAGATTTAAGTGACCCAACCACTTATGCCACAGAATTAGTTCATCCTGCCTAGACTGAAATAGTGAGCTGTGACAGGCTTTATGTCACTTTTTGGGGTTTCCGAGGCCCCCCTTCTCTATTGATAGCCTAACATGAATCCTTGGTGAATTGGACATTTAGTTTTCCATCACACAGTTGGCTTATACTTAGTAAATTGGCTTGAAGGCCTTCCACAAGGAGCACTTTGTCAATTATGGGCATCCCTCAAACAGATAATGTACCTTGACCAATGATCCTTCCTTTTCCTCCATCACTGAATGTAACAAATCGTCCATCCAGGTCTGTTTATTAGTCAGATAGCTGGCTTCCCAGGTCATGTGGGCTGAACAGCCACTGCCAAAGTACCATTGGTCCTTCTCATGGTGAATAGATGAGCTGTAAGCAACATAGCAATGGTTGTTGTAAAATTTCGAGACAAGCATTGATCTTTGTAAGCGATATTTTGCAAGGAACTTGGAACACTTCCTTTGGATGTAACCTTGAGTGTTGCAAAAATGGTAGATACGCTTGTCCATTGTCCAACGAATATTGGATCTGTGACTGGGATACGTTAGCACAGTTAAGAATTTTTGCTTGAACAAACATTGTCTTACCATTAGGCTTTGGATAATCATGGCTCAAACCAGGACTTCCACGATTTGTACGTTGAGCACCCAAGATAGAATCAAGTTTCTTTGTCCCATTGTTCATCATACTGACATACTTTCTTATTCTTGACAACTCTTCACAGCTTCTGAGTGTTCCACTTTCTCCTTATCAAGTGTTGTTTGCAATCTTTT
This sequence comes from Umbilicus rupestris, assembly GCA_963678935.1. NCBI lineage: Eukaryota > Viridiplantae > Streptophyta > Magnoliopsida > Saxifragales > Crassulaceae > Umbilicus > Umbilicus rupestris. The sequence continues at coordinate 7,814,546 of OY787629.1, forward strand.
AGCTGTTTCATACAACTCATATTTCTCAGCTTTTAAGCTTACCACTTGCTTGCTTAGTTTGGAGTTTGTTTTCACTGTTCGTACAAAGTCTTGTATTTCTCAGCTATTGTTTCTTTGGTGATTTCTGTGTCAGTATCACTATCACTGTAAATGTCTGATTCTGAGTTCTCTGGTTTAGTGTTGGTAGTCTCTGTCACAGTAGTGAGAGCCAGATAATTAGATTCTTCGCCTTCTGTTTCAGACTCTTCTGACTTAGTATCTTCCCATCCAGCCACAACAGCCCTTTTCTTTTTCTTGAGAGTATTGGCGCATTTTGCTTGGATGTGTCCAAAACCTTCACATTCTCGACATTGAATCTCTTTACCTTTTCCTTCCTTTGGAATCTCAGTGGTTCTATTTTTTCTGAATTTTCCATCTTGTCGTCTTCTGATGTCAGTTCCAGATTTGTTGTTCTGTTCAGACTGACGCTAGTTCAGCTTCCTCATAATCTGTCAAAATTTTTTGCCAGTAGTGCCAACTGTTCAGACATTTCTCCTTCATCTTCTGCAGATTCCGATGCTTCATTTTGAGAGCTATTCCCCGAGGTTTCTTTCAGGTGTTTCAGATATCAGTTTATTCTCGAATATCCGAAGGGATCCCATTAGGATGTCAAGCCTCATTCCCTTTATGTCCTGGGCTTCCTCATTAGTTGTAACCTTCATTGCATATTTCGATGGCAGTGACCTCAGAACTTTTCTGACAAGCTTTTCATTGCTGATTTGCTCTCCAAGTGCATGAGCTTCGTTTACAATGTTCATCAACTTTGCATTGAATTCGGTTATCGACTCTTCCTCCTTCATTTCCAAATTCTCAAACCTGGTAGTAATCATCTGTAAGCGAGACTGTTTCACCTTGTCAATTCCTTCGAAGGCTGTCTCAAGTATATCTCATGCGTCTTTTACTGCTTCACAGGTAGAAATCACTCTGAAAATGTATGGTTCAACAGCATTGAAGATCGCATTGAATGCTTTAGCATTATTGCAGCAGCTTTATCCTGATCTACCGTCCACTGACTTTCAGGCTTAGGGTAGGCTACTCCATTTGTGTTCATGACCAATGGTGCATCATACTTGGAGATAACTGATTTTGATGCTCGATCATCTACCGTTGTCCAGTAAGGGTAGTTGGAACCATCAAAGAGTGGAGGCCGAAAAATGTTCTGTCCTTCTCGCGTACTCATCTTGAATAACTCTATTATAGCCCTGAATCACACTCTGTACAGCGAGTGTCCCGCTCTGATACCAATTGAAAGTTATATGTTTGTTCTACTCGGTCTATTCCAGATCGCTTGTTTAAACTGTTTCACAAAGCTTTAACAGATTGTGTTTTGGTGATTATTAATTGCAATGGAAACAGTACAAAAAATAGTAAACGACACAGGATATGTTTACCCTGGTCAGTTTACCGAGCCTACTCAGGGGGTTACTTATAACTCCAAGTGGAAATCACTTCACAAGTATTCGATCAAGTATAATAGATCTTTAAGTAACTTATCTTCAATACTTACCACTATGTAGTTGAACTAATGTGAGTGTGTCTGACTCTCTAAGACTGAGATCCTCCTCTTCCCACCTCGATTTGCCTCCCGAGAATGTCAGACCTGAAACGCAGTCTATTCAACATTGTTCTTCAGCACACGGCTATGAAGCTCTTGCTCTGTCGATTTTCCGACTATCTTTGATGATGATCGCCGATCTGCAACTCCATTCTTTTTCGTTCTCAGTTATGATCATTTCGATAATTAGCTCTGCAATATCTGATCCCCTATATATAGATTAGATTTACTTTTTCATATCAAAGGAAAACCTGATAATGCTTGATCATGCTTTCCTAATTTGGGAACTGATCTAATCTTCACAGTGCAGAATCTGAGAGAATATATCTTCGCAATATCTTCAGAATATTTCTTTGTTGATGCACTATATTCGCTGCTCTCGATTGATCTTATTGCAACGTCTGTCTGAACAGTCACTGTCTCACCTTTTGTCACAGTGGAATTTCTTTGTCCTGTTTGTCAAAATATGTCATTCAAGAATCAATGAACTATTTGAATTTAACAGTTGTTGTTGTTGTGGTGGTGATATTAGGGTTGTGATGTTAAGGTAGTGAGGTGGTGGTGATGATGGTAGTAGTAGAATGATGGTGTGAATGTGTTGTGGTGATGATGGTGGTGATAATGTGATTGTGTGGTGATTGTGATGTAAAGGTAGTGGTGTGGTGTTTTTGTGGTGGTGGGTTATTGTTGTGTTGTGATAGTGGTAGTATTTTTGTGGTGGTGATACTGTGATCGTGATGTTAAGATAGTGAAATAGTGTTGGTAGTGGAGTGATGGTGGTGTGGTGTTTGATGATGATATTGTTATTGTGCGATCAATAAAATTTAAATACTTAAATTTAATAAAATAAAATTTATTTTAGTACTTAACTAAATACCTTCGAAGCATGCCCGAAATGTCAAATTTTTTAGAATTTATCGACTTTAATTGCAGGCAAAACTGACCTAGAAATTTCTACTTTTATCAGTATCCGACACTGAAAGCCCCCGCATTGCCCGAATGGCCGCCGCCGCTCCTCCGATCGCTGCATCGCTCTCCACCCTCGTCAAACGCCACCCCGAAACCCTTCCTCCATTCGCAGCCAAGGCTCTGAAAAACCCCCATCGTTTTCATCAAACCCTCAAGCCTCTATCATCTTCGTCCTCCTCCAGATTCGCCGCTGCGATCGTATCCTCCAAATCGAAAAACGCCTCCTCAGACCTCTCCATCCCCAACTTCAAAACTCTCAAATCCCGCCTCCGAAATGGCGAAACCCTCTACGGCCTTTTCCTCCTCAGCTTCTCTCCCGCGCTCGCCGAGATAGCTGGTCTCGCCGGCTACGATTTCGTCGTGGTTGACATGGAGCATGGACCCGGCGGGATCACTGATGCGCTTCATTGTATTCACGCGCTTGCTGCTACTGGAACCAGCGTTATTCTGAGATTGCCTGAATGCTGCCCCACCTGGGCCAAGAAGGCGCTTGACCTTGGACCTCAGGGGATCATGTTCCCGATGATTGACAGTCCCAAATTGGCCAAAAAGGCAGTCTCTTACTGCAGATTTCCTCCCGCCGGGATCCGGGGATCTGCTCACACTGTGGTTAGAGCTTCCAGTTATGGAATAGATACTGGCTATCTGAGTAACTATGAGGATGAGTTGTTGATCATGTGTCAGATTGAATCCGAGGAGGGAGTGAAGAAGGTGGATGAGATTGCGGCAGTTGATGGAGTTGACTGCATTCAAATGGGGCCTTTGGACTTGAGTGCGAGCATGGGGTATTTGTTTGATCCAGGGAACAAGAAAGTGAGGGAGATGATGAAGGTGGCCGAGAAAGCTGTGTTGAATTCTAGAAGTGGAAAGAAGGGCGATGACCGTGGTGGTGTTGGAGCCTTCTTGGCTGGTTTTGCAATGCCGCATGATAGTCCTAATGATATGAGACTTAGAGGATATCATATGGTTTCGGGTGCAGTTGATATCGGGTTGTTCAGGAATGCTGCAGTTGAGGATGTGAAGAAGTTCAAGATGAGTTTGGAAGAGGGATTTTCTGATGATGACGCGGAGAATCCTGAAGAGAAGAATGTTGAAGATGGAGATGAGAAGTACTGGAGTGAGTGATTAAAGCTTTTACCTCAAATAGCTATAATAAGCAGGTAAGGTTGTATATGTTGATGTTAGTTTTCTTATCTATTTTTGTATTTTTATCCTGCATTTTGACGTTAACAATCTTCTCAATGAAACAGCATTATAAGTTATAACCATCTCGGGCAATCCCATTTTTGGTTCTTACTGAATTAGTTTCAATAAAGCATCAATAGTACTTGAATCAGGAAAGTGATATGTCTCAGAATGTTGAATTGTTTTAGATGAGAAAACATACTTAACCTTCTTCTGGAACCTGCTTTTACACCTCATGTATGTGTTGAACATTTTGCATTTGGCATGTCATTTCAGTAATGATCCAGGAGTTAAATTTGACCTGAAACCTTGGAAGCTCGGGTTTTCTTTTGTCATAGTTTTGGTTTTTCGATATCAAGCTCAACTCAGCGGATCGATACCAACAAACAAACCCGGTGAAGAGAAAATCTTTCAGAAACTGAGATGAGATGCTAGAACACATGATAGGTGAGTTGTGTGATCAACAAATTAAGGGTACCATGCAATCAAGATAAATTTAGCAATTCAAAAAGTTATTGTTTTGAATATAATTTTTTGTTTATTTGTAGAACAATGAAAAACGTCTGTTAACATGACACATTGTTTGGTTCAGGTTTAAGATGGGTTTTAGGGTTCAATGTATCATGAATGCTCCATTACCTTATCAAGTGGGTAAAAGTCTAGAAAGTCCAATTACATTTCTTGAATAGAAAGTTCAAAAAGGGAACTCAAGCGAGACGGGGTCACTCACATGTACTTTTAAATTTTAATAAATATGTTGACTTAAATTAAATATTTCAGATAAGGATTATTGATTGGACAATGAGTGTGATGATAATACTTCATTTGTTTGGTAGGCCATAATGAGTGGTGGATGCATGATGATGATTAATGTATTGTCATGTGATATTGAAAAAACTTCACTATCTAATCTAAATTCATTTACACTTTCAAATATTTCGTATGTGGATGCTCCGTCCAAATATAAGAATTATTTTCTTTATTAATATATCATTGTCAATCCAATATCCAGTTAGACAATATATCTCATCCAAAAGTTGAAGTCCAAATATAAGCATCTTCTCGATTATTTTTCTTGAAACTCCTTTTAAACATATTAAATATTGTTTAATTTTTTAAGATCGAGAGCACGAAACTCTTGAAACTCCCTTAAAATATTATTGGAAATATTTTTAAATAAAAGAAATTTGGATCATTTCCCTTTGAAAAAAGTTTGTTTAGTCTCTATTATATATTTAGATCAATACGAATTTTACCTTCTGAGTAGCGCCATGTTGGTTTTGATTATTTATAAAGTTGTGTATTGCTGATTTAAATGAAGCCAACACAATAATAATTTTCCATTCTTTGTCAAAATGGAGAAATTTTCAAAGTGGCTTGAAAAAGTTGAGATTTGAGGAATACTTGCTAATTAGAGGATACTTTGCGAGATCGTCTTCTTTAAAACTAATTCTTGTAACCGTCAGAGTTCGTATTTGACGAGCTAAACTCATATCAGTGCACGTAAAACATTTTTTATAATAGGTTCGGCCGAGGTAAGCTAGGCAAGCGCTTTTCACCTAGGTTCATCAAAATCAGTTTATAATCACCTCTGCTGCATCCAGTGGCGGACGGGGCATAAAGGCTATTCAGGCTATATCCCGCGTAGTTTTTTTCAAAAAAAATTGTTTAGTTTCATGTTTTAATTTAGGTTGGAAAGAGTGTGATTTAAATTTTTAGGGGTTTATATGTAAATATAATAAAATTGAGATAAGATATTTCCGATTCTTAATCAACAGCGATTCATCATCATTGATAATCCATCTATTGATTCATTTATTAGGATGCACTATTCCCATTATTTTGCAGAATGAACATCACTGTTGTATACGAAATTATTCATCTTATTTGTTGTTTGAGATAATGATTTTTTTTTTTTTAGTTTTGGTTTGGTGTATTTGAGTTGGTTGCCTGGTTTTCAGGTTTGAGTTACGTTTGTGAATTTAAAGTTTTAGATGGGGTGGAGTGAATACCGAAAGAAATAAGAATTAGCTTCAAAACATTGAAGAATTATTAGTGCATCATTTCATTCATTCAATGATTTTCGAGTAAATTTGATTTGAAATTTTATCTTTCACACTTTTCAACATATTATACGATTGATCTAGATATGAAGTGTGAATTATTATTATCATGGATTCAGCTTGCAAATACGACTTTTGTATGTCATTTATGTCAATTGTTGGTTGAAACAGAAAAATCATAATTTTATCATATGATTTATCGATTGGTGTGTCGTATATTGACTATTTTGATATTCATAACAATAATAATAAAATTCATCGTATGAACCAAGAATAAAGTTAAAAATAATATAAATGATGAATTTTTAATGATCTAATAAATTTTTACTTTGAAATATTCTCATGACTTTTTGAAGAATTATGAAAAAAAGATATATAGAGGAATCTTTAATTTGATTTTTAGAAAATATACCTACAAAGTTTCAAATTCTGAATCGGCACGTGTCTGTCTGCATCACTATATGCTAGGTAATGTCATTTTGATCCTGACACCATGACCAAATTGTTCTCCATGGTCTTACAGAAATGTTAACCATTCAGAATATGATTGGTCCCAAGGTTGGCACGCGTGTCGAAAGAGTAGCCGTCGGAAATAAGAGACCTTGCTAAGTGCTACGTATATAACACAACTTGGAAGCATCAAAAATGTCCTTTCATCTCTTTCACTTTCATCTTCCACGCTACTCTCGCTCGCCAGCCACACGCCCTTACCCTTATTATCCCCGCCACTTTCTTGAAATTCTATTTCATCCTCATGCTTTCTTTCCGCTACTTTTGTCAACATCAATCTGACGCGTTTGTGTGAAGCTACTTTTATTGAAATCCTATTTGTATAAAAGATACTGTTTTTACAGATCGAGGGTGAGGATTAAAAAAACGCTTCTTCCTTGTACTCGTAAAGTTACTAGAAAATGGATTTTTTTATTTTTTATTATTCTATTCTAAACCCCACACCACAGTCCCTATTCTGTTCTGATCCTATCAGAAATCGAACCCATCAAATATTGTGAGAGATAGGGCGATTAAGTCTGGAGAGATTGTTTAATGAGAATCAGGGAAGGACATATGAACAAATCCCGAGTTGCAGAGTTATTATTAGCCCACCAGGTAAGATGCGTGATAAATGCATGAGCCCGGCAGATGCTAAAGAAGAAAAACCTCATCCATTTGAGGAATCTTTCTGGTCAGAACTTAAATCTCAAGTGGTCCATTCCATCGTGCAGAGTTGATTTAAGTATGCACAAAAAAACAAACCCGAGTGGAAAAAAAACTCCAAAATAATCTCATAATTTTTCCACTTGGCCATTTCCTTGCCATTTGAGTCTTGTTTGAGTATCATTCTTTCCGCGATAAATATCTGGTGGCAGTTTCAGAAATGAGTACTCGGATGGCGCCGGTGGGAGACATGAGGGAGATGGGCAGAGAGGTGGAGGAAGTTGAGGAGGAATACGGTGAGGATCTTAAGAGGATTCCTCCGTGGACAAAGCAAATCACTGTAAGAGGAGTGATTGCAAGCATTTTGATTGGAAGTGTTTACAGTATCATAGCAATGAAGCTCAACCTCACGACGGGTATTACTCCCAATCTCAACATCTCCGCCGCGCTCCTCGCGTTCGTTTTCATACGAACCTGGACTAAGCTACTCGGGAAGCTTGGCTATGCTACCACTCCTTTTACCAAACAGGAGAACACCATGATTCAGACCTGTTCAGTTGCATGTTACAGTATTGCCATTGGAGGTATTCCAATGCTTATCATAAACTCTCTTTGAAGCCTCATTGATTTTTTACCTTAACCGGGCGGTCTGTTTGTCTGTAGGGGGTTTCGGTTCTTATCTTCTGGGACTCAACCACACCACATATGAGCTAGCCGGAACTGATACGCCGGGGAACAGTGTATCGAGTCAGAAGGAGCCGGGGATCGGTTGGATGTCAGCATTTCTTTTTCTAGTTTGCTTTGTGGGACTTTTTGTGTTAATCCCTCTCAGAAAGGTGTTCTTCTTTTAGCCAACCTTGTTGAATAATTTAAGGTTGTCTGGATGTGATCTGATGCTGATTGCCTTTTAAAACTGCAGATCATGATCGTAGACTACAAGTTAACTTATCCGAGCGGAATGGCGGCCGCAGTTCTCATTAACGGCTTCCATAACCGAGGGGAGAAAGTGGCCAGGTGATTCACATTCACCTCGCTGCTTTACTATTTTGAGATAATCTATATCAGAACTTGGAATTATTGGATAAGTTGTTTGGCAGGAAGCAAGTAAAAGGATTCATGCGATTCTTCTCGGTGAGCTTCTTGTGGGGATTTTTCCAGTGGTTCTTCTCTGGGAAAGAGGGATGTGGATTCGCGCAGTTCCCCACATTCGGACTGCAAGCGCGGAAGAACACGTAAGGGCCGTCTTACTCTTCAACATTTTTTGAGTCAGTTTTTTGGTAAGAATGTCTCCTCCTTTTTTTCTGCAGTTTTTTCTTCGACTTTAGCATGACTTACGTCGGAACTGGAATGATTTGTTCCCATGTGGTGAACTTGTCACTGCTGCTGGGAGCTGCTTTGTCATGGGGTGTAATGTGGCCGCTAATCGGACAGCTCAAAGGTAACTGGTTTCCTGAAAGCCTACCGGAAACCAGTATGCGCAGCCTCAATGGTTATAAGGCGAGTGAGTCCCTTCCTTAATTTGGTTGTTGTGAACTTAATAATTTTCTCAGGCTGCGACGCTCTGAGCGGTGGGTGGTTTAACAGGTTTTCATCTCTGTGGCGCTCATCATCGGCGACGGGCTGTACAACTTCTTTAAGGTGTCTTGTATCACATTGATCAATGTCCATGGCAGGTTCAAGCAGAGAAACATAAACATAGGTATGTGAAATGTGAGGGACTTTCACTTTACAAATGGCAGACAAAGTGATATTAAAATGATTTATGTGCAGTTGCGCCGAGCCAGAGCAAAGCTCTTGAGGATGAAAAACAGAATGAAGTGTTTGTGAGAGAGAACATCCCAATATGGGTTGGGATTGTAGGATACGTCTCATTCGCTGTTATTTCAATGGTCGCCATTCCCATGATGTTTCCCCAGCTGAAATGGTACTTTGTGGTCGTAGCGTATGTTCTAGCACCATCCCTGGCCTTCTGCAACGCTTACGGAGCAGGCTTGACAGACATTAACATGGCGTACAACTACGGAAAAGTGGCCTTATTCACCATAGCAGCATTGTCTGGTAGAGAAAATGGGGTGGTGGCAGGAATGATTGGGTGTGGTATAATGAAGTCCATGGTTTCTGTGGCTTGCATTCTGATGCAGGATTTCAAAACAGCTCATTTCACCTACACATCGCCCCGCTCAATGTTCGTAAGCCAGGCCATCGGCACAGCTCTAGGCTGCGTTGTGTCGCCTCTGAGCTTCATGCTCTTCTACAAGGCGTTTGATATTGGGAACCCAAATGGGGAATTCAAAGCCCCTTATGCCATAATATACCGAAACATGGCCATTTTAGGTGTTGAAGGATTCTCAGCCTTACCGCGGCATTGCTTGCAGTTATGTTACGTGTTCTTCGCCTTCGCCATACTTACAGATCTGCTCAAGGATCTCTCGCCTCCAAAAGTAGCCAAATGGATCCCTCTTCCGATGTGCATGGCTGTGCCGTTTCTGATCGGTGGATATTTCGCAATTGATATGTGCATGGGCACTTTGATTGTATTTGTGTGGCACAAAATGAGACCCCTGAAAGCCGAGTTGATGATCCCAGCAGTTGCTTCTGGGTTGATTTGCGGGGAAGGACTCTGGATTCTGCCTTCTTCAGTTCTTGCTTTGGCCAAAATAAAACCTCCAATATGCATGAAGTTTGTAGCCTCTTAGACCAGATACATTAAAGCCGCATACATAATTGAATAACATATCATTACATTTGCAGATTCTGCCAGAACATATATGTGTCTTCTTTTCATGAAGAACATATCTGCTATTGAATTGGTGAATCAGAATTGTTTTGAAACGAATAAGTTCTAAACAAGCAGTTGAGTCTAGCAGACATGGATTGGATCGAGTACAGCGCTGGAACTGAGCCAGCCAGCCAAGCCGAGCTAATTACAAATCCAAGAAAGGCACGAGGGACAAGAAGCGCAAAGATAACCATAACAACTGATCACTGCCTTGGCCTTCTTTATAAGACTTACATTGTGCGACCAGGGACGGAGCTAGGATTATGTATGTAGGGCTAATTTTTTTTTTTTTTTTTTTTTTTTGACGTTTGGAATCAAATGGGAGGCTCATCTTTCATAACCATTCAAAAAACAAAACAAGTAACAAGAATTGAAAATCCTGTAAATTATACAAAATACCTGACTAACTAAATTTTACCCTACAGTGTTCACTCATTTCAAATTCACTAATCACATCATCATTAATAATACAGTTTATAAATGTCCTTTCAACAAAAAGAATCATGAGATTATCAAGAAATTCATTCATCCATCTTATTTCTTGCCTAGATAAGTCGGATGGTCGAGTTACAATTTCGGAATTCCCCCCAAATGACCTTCAAAATGAAGGATTTGACGGATTACAAGATGACTTTCGGCTAAAACTAAGGCAAATATGTCCAGATTGCGGCAGCTATGCCCACAGACTAAGATTCTCGCCCAAGGGTGGCTGAATTCCTCGAATGACCCTCTCTCACTAAAATATTGATCACTTGGATGACTCCTTGGATGGCTGGAAATGTGCTGGTTGCTGGGATTTTATAGTGCGCATTGTGACTTTGGGGTGCCCCGGAATATGCATGGTCACTGCCCTTGCTGACGCATTGAGGTGACTTGCTGAAATGACTTGACCCTGGTCTGGCAGACCTGCGGACTGTGGCTCGGCTGGCCTGTGAGATGTGCGGGCCTCTTGGGTGACTCTGCGGATTCTGGCCTGGCTGGGCAGTCTGCGGACTCTGGCTTGTGCGTGATTCCTCGGACAGGGCAGACTCCATGCGGAACTCCTCGAGTGGGCTGACCTTGTCCTTCGAGAACTCTCGGCTGACCTGGTCGAGCTCAATGGGCAGGCTGCGGGAATTCTCGACTGGTCCGGGACCTCGTGCGGGAATCCTCGACTGGTCGCGGGCCTCGTGCGGGAATCCTCGACTGGTCTTGGTCTTCATGCGGGAAACCCCGTCTGGGCCTGGTCCTTGTGCGGAAATCCCCGAGTGTGGCCCGACATGTCCCAATCTGGCCCGGGTATCGGCTGGGTGTTGCGGACTTTTGGCGAGGTCCTGGGCAGATGAGCGAAGGTCCGCCTGATGATGTTCATGGATGAAAATGCCCTTTCAGTTGTTGTTGTAGATATCGGAAGAGTCAAAATATTGACGATATGTGTGAATGTTGGATTCTTCTGAATACCTGGTAGAAAGAACTCACGCTCCATTTGTAGAGCAACCATATCATATGATGAAAAGTCTGAAGGATAAAATTTCGAAGCAAGTTTACAAACATCTAATTTTAAATGCTCGAAAATCATTGTGTGGATGAAATGATGCACTGGGAAGAAGAAGCTCTATAGATTTCTTTGCAAATCTACCATCGAGCTCTGACAAGTAAAAGTCTATCACAGTGCAAAGTATGTTGACCCGAAACTAGGGCACATTTGTTATATTCTGTTCATTATCTCTCACACCTTTCTTGTAAGAAGCAGACATATCTATCATAATAATAACATTCACAACAAAATGCTCCAACCTTCATAATCAAATCATCTCCACCATTTTCCCTCATATCTTGAAGTTTTTCTTTCGTTATTGAAAGAAAGTGTATAACATTCAAAATGTTCATGCCTTTCTTTTGAAATGCTTGAGAAAGAAACTCGGTAATCTTCATGACTTCATGCATCAAAAACAAATAATAGATGAATCAAATTTTTTTTCAAAGCCTTACCAATTCCCTTCGCTTCTCCTCGGACTTTATCTACTCCATTCTTATACAAATCGTCAACAGTTGCTCAAGTAATTCCAAATAACTTAATCAAACTTGAGATAGAAGGAAGATGTGAACCCCAACGAGTGGCCCAAATCTTTGCAGAGTGCAAGCCTAATTCATACCTGAACTTGTCTTCAGTGTACCGGCAGCCACCAAATCTAAAATTTCTCCTTCCCTACAAGCTTTTAACATTGAATGTCTCTTAGCAGAAGAGTCCACAAAGTTCACAACTATAGCCAAAATAGAAATGAAATGCCACATATCAGCCACTCCTTTAGCCACAACATTTAAAGTCAGGTAAGCAACTAGACACCTTCTTAAAGTTGGTCGGAATGATTGATGCATGATAATCCTCTCACCATCTCCTTCTTCGATAGTAGCTCTAGTCCTTTAAAATTTAGATGTCCAAATCGAAGATGTCATAGCCGTGATGCGTCTTTGTAGCATGCTTTGAGACACTTTGCAACATCGCTTTATATGTTGATAATTAAGAAACATCCTATTCTTGGACATTGACACCTTTGCAATGAAGTTGTTTTTACCATCTTTGATCGAGAGGCTTCAGATATCATACCCTTCTCCAAGAGTTGCCCCAAACTCAAGATGTTGCTTTTCATGCTACACACATAGGAGACTTTGGAAATGAATTGATGTCTCCCATCTTTCAAACGGATAAGATTCTTACCTTTGCCTTTCACTGTGATTGTTGAATCATCTCTGAACAAAACATGGCCTCCAGTTGATTCGTCTAGCTTCATGAACATGTTCTTTCTTCCACACATATGATTGCTTGCACCACTATCGAGGTACCAAGACGTGACTTGCACATCATCCATCTTCTTTTGTGCTAGGAGGGTTTCTCCATCACCAATCCTCTTCTTCGCATAGTTGGCCTTCTCCTTCACTTTACTATTGGGATTTCTACATTCCGACACATAATGTCCGTATTTTTGACAATTGTAACATTGAACTTGAAACTTCTCATACCTTGTGTTTTAATTGTCTCGTCCTTTACCTCGTGATGAGAATCTTTCTTTCTCATTGTTGTTGGTATAGTTATTATATTTTCTTTCTCATTGCCTCCACTTTGTCCATGACCTGGACCTCGCCCACGTTGAGTTTATAGTTGGTTGACCTTCATATTTATCCTTGAGTTGTAGCTTGAGGAGTTGCTCGTAAGCCCTTGCTTCTGCTTATGCTTCTCCTCATATGCTTGTAAGGATCCTTGAAGTTGCTCGATCGTCATTTCCTCCAAATCTTTGGTCTCTTCTATCGTCATCATGATGTGCTCATAGCTTAGTCCAACTAACGGAGCATCTTCTCGATTATTTTCACATCTTCCAACTTCTCACCATTTCTTTTTAATTGATTCGAAACGGCTACTATTCTTGAAAAATAATCCAAAATTGACTCACTTAATTTCATGTCTAAGGATTCGAATTCACCTCGTAATGTTTGGAGACGAACCTTCTTCACTTGCTCGGATCCTTTGTATGAGACTTTTAACTTTTCTCATGCTTCCTTAGATGTGCTTGCGCTTGAAACTTTTTTAAAAATTATTATCATCCAATGCTTGATGAGGTAGAGTGTTTTTTGGTCCCTCTTTTATAAATCCTTCAAGGTCGTCTTTTGCTCCGTTGTGAGAGCATTTCCTTGTGCTCATCATAGTCTTTCTCCACTCATCCCACACATCTTGGGATCCAAGTAGCGCCTTCATCTTGATACTCCAATTATCGTAGTTGATGTTGTTGAGGATTGAAACTTGGAATGGTGTCATGCCCTTTGCCATTTCTTCAAAGATGAAACTCGAACCTAGCTCTGATACCACTTTGTTGAAAATCAAATACTTGAAACTTACTTATTCAAACTATAAAGATTGAATATGAATATGAGAAAATAAGAAAATACTCTCAACAACAAGAAAACCTATATGTGCATATGGAAGATGTTTTGATTTGAATTGATGAAATACATATATCTGTATGGTATTTATATTAAAATCTATAACTAAAATTAGCTAATGACAATTACTCCATATGTGCATGCATAAACATCCTTGACTACCTTAATATTTCTAAGAAATTCCAAATCATCCCATTTAGGAAAAAATTTAGAAATGTCCCCTCCCCCAAACCAAATTTCACAAATACTTGCTTTCCAAAATTTCTTTCCCAAATGCCCTGTTTGCTATTGAGATCGGAGATGCCATTTCCGGTCTCTTACGTTTTTCAATGAGACCGGAGATGACATTACCAGTCTTGTGTATTTGAATATCAAATCATCATGTGCTTATTTTTTAAGAGTACGTATTACTAAATTGATTTCCATTCAATTTACCTTTTGACTCTTGAATCAAGTTTATGATTCTCAATGGGATGAACATGTCCATAAAAGCATCCGCCACCTTCACTGTGATGGAACCTGAAACAATGCGCCGCATGTTAGCCGGAGAGCTCCCATGGTTCTGTCCCCGTTGAGGCTCAGTGCGGCTGTGGTGGTTCACGATGTTTCCAAGTTTCACAGTGATGCCATAGTGCACTGACCTATGCAACCAGAATGAAGAATCTTGGTCTAAAAGTCATCTACCCTGGCCTGGAGGATCATCCTCAGCACAATGTCATCAAGTCTCTTGGAAACAAGGAGTATGGTTTGATAGTCATAACTCTTGCAGCGGAATCCCAAGAACACAATCACAGTTGAGATTATTAGGCAACAGATAACTAAATATACAACAACATACCTGAATCCATTGTGTATAGAAATCGAGAGGGTTGTCTTCCAGTTTATCCGTATGAATTTTTGAGAGAGAAAGAATATGTATATCGAATACGGTAAACCGGGGACCCTACTCACAATATATACATGACGAAGAGTCATGTATGGATAATCACGACTCCTCCTCTCAAGGGGTACGTATTATCCAACTAATATCTACACGTATCAGTCCCATGATTTTCTATATATATATAACCCTAAAGTCAATAATACAAATTAGATCACTTTAGTTTGACTTAATATATATGATAGTCATGCATATTTATTATTTACAGTATGACCCTCATAATTAGATTAACTAATTTAATCTAACAATCTCCCACTGGGTCATATATGTATGTAAATCTTTACAAATGTGCATCACAAAATGAGCGCTCAAGATTGCTATCATACACACAGGGTAGTCCTAAAAATCATTCTCATCCATTAGCTTCATTAACAAAAGATCAAAGCGGCTTGTGTAACATCAATCGTTATTGAACCATCAATGGTCACATATATCAATAAAACTAATGACAATATTATCATAGGCGTGTAGCATGGAAATTTCATGAAGTTGTCATCAATAACATGTCTATTTCCAATAGGTCCATCTTAATAATGGAGATCAAAATATAACAGAGTGAAATGTGTATTTCTTTATTTCTACAAAACATACCATAAATGTGCACAAGTACATAACAAAGAGCAATATATATATATATCTTTAGTACAAACTTCCACTAAATCAAAATATCCTCAAATAAGACTACGTACACCTATATGAATAGTGTGCTCATGAAAGACCTTGGGTGGTAATCCATTTGTTAGCGGATCTGCTGTCATAGAATTTGTCTCAATGTGCTCTACCGAAATCTGACCACTCTGTACCTTCTCTTTAACAACTAAGAACTTGATGTTAATGTGTTTTGACTTCGTACAGCTCTTGTTGTTGTTGGAATACAACACAGCCGATTTATTGTCACAATATATCTTCAACGGTCTTTCAACTCGCTCAATAATGCGCAGTCTAGTGACAAAATTTTGCAGCCATATTCCCTGATTAGATGCCTCGTAACAAGCTACAAACTCTGCTGCCATAGTAGATGATGTAATGAGTGTCTGTTTAGCAGATCTCCATGAAACATCACCACCAGCCAATAAATAAATGTAGCCCGAAGTGGATCGACTATCTTCATCCCGCAAAATCTGCATCAATATACCCAACGATCTCCAACTGATCTGATCTTTTTCTATATGTGAGCATATAATTTTTTGTTATCTTCAAATATCTCAAAACTCGGTTGAGTGCAATCCACTCCTGGATTGCTTACATATCTACCAAGCTATGCCAACGATAAATGCAATATCGGGCCGTGTACAAACTTGAGCATACATAAGACTTCCAATTGCCGAAGCATAAGGAATTTTCTTTTCATTCCTTAAAATTTGTCCCGTTCAACAATGGGACATTACTCAAATTTGCAGCAACTGAAGTAGCAGTAGACATGAAAGCTGAATAAGAATAAAAGTTAACAAGTGTTCATGCTCACATAATATGCGCAAATATAATGCTTATCAAAATTTTAATGCAATTATGACATATGAAGATACCTAACACATCAATAGCAAGTCTTTGGACAGTAGTATTAACTGTAAGTGGTACACTTGTCACACTGAACAAATATTGATGAAAAATGTCAAATAAAAAGTCATCTTTGGACAAGCTTTTTACTCACATCAAATTAACCATAATTTCATCGAATATGTAACACTGTAAATATGGATGTAATCATAGTGGATATTAACTTTTTTTGGGGCCAACTAATATCTGTATGCACTACATATATTGAACAAAACCACACTCCAAATATGTTAATAATCTACACACACAAAAAAGGTCACTTTGGTGACAGTTTTGCTTCAATTAATAACATGGACGGACCAAATAATATAACAATATCATATAATGCAATTTAAATAGCCAAAATAAATTGAATTGAATTCATTGCATCTAGCAATTTATTCCCTAAGTTGATGAAACCACATCACAAACAAATTTTTTTTTAATATACATTACAACAAACATGCAATATACATTAAACAGTAACATCTCATTGTGAAAGTTAAATAAATACACATGTCAACTGCATATTATAAAAAATTACAAAACGGTAACATGCATTCAAAATTACTACCTATTACAAATTTTACAAAACTTTAACATGTCAAATAATTGTTACTCATACGGCAAGGTGTCGTTCAATCCATATAGTTTTAATCAATGCATAAATTCATATTGCAACATGTTGGTCACTGCATATTATACGGTTGTCATTGAAATGCATATCAAAAAAATTGTACAACTATCAACCAATTACTAATGTTGATATAATAATCATTGAAAGCATTTAATACCACCGAATCAAAAAGCATATCAACTAATCATCTAAGTTGAATAAACAATCATAAATCACACTGCATATTCATAACATGTCACAATTGATTGGGCTGAATCTAACCACCGAGGACCATAAAATTTAGGGTTTAGCATGTTACATTATGTGTTATCTGAAGTAAATTCAGATTTGAAGCAAGCGGCCCAAAGTGCAGATCGATAATAAACAGTGCAATTGACATTCAGATTTGTTAACCAATTCAAATAATACGAACAAATATATATATATATATATATATCAGGGTTTCATGTGATCGATGATTATAATCGTAATGATACTTTCATGTGCCCAGAAATCAAAACAAACACACAATTATACAATTGATGCCCAAATAATCTTAAATTGGTAGCGTCTGATACCAATTGATAGTCATAACTCTTGCAGTGGAATCCCAAGAACGCAATCCCAGTTGAAATTATTATGCAACAGATAATTAAATATACAACAACATACCTAAATCCATTGTGTATAGAAATCGAGAGGGTTGTCTTCCAGTTTATCCGTATGAACTTTTGAGAGAGAAAGAATCTGTATATCGAATATGGTAAACCAGGGACCCTATCCACAATATATACATGACGAAGAGTCATGTATGGATAACCACGACTCCTCCTCTCAAGCGGTACGTATTATCCAATTGGTATCTACACGTATCAGTCCCATGATTTTCTATATATATAACCCTAAAGTCAATAATACAAATTAGATCACTTTTGTTTAACTTCATATATATGATAGCCATGCACATTTATTATTTACAATATGACTCCATAATTAGATTAACTAATTTAATCTAACATGGTTATGGTGGACTGCTGTGCCTCGACATGGAGACCGAGGAGAAGGCAAACAAACCGATGAACCTTCTGCACAACGGCACTCTGTTGAGTATGAAGCCTAATCTGCACAGAAGTACTACTGAGATCCTACGTAGAGTTGTAAGATGATCGACCTGGGAGCGACGGTCGTTCTGATCGTACGGCTCGTATTGATATGGACAATACGAGCAGTATGGAATTCCTCAAAACCTCTGAAGTCGTATTGCACTTAGTGGTCCAATTTACCGTTTGGGTCGGATAAAGTCGGTCCAAATCCCTAGTTTTCTTTTATACGGTGTATCAGTCGTCAAATTGATGTAATAAGAAAAATTCGAAAGAGTGCTTGAGACGATTCTGTGAGGATGTAACGATCTTCCGACTGGTGATTATAGTAGATTGAGTCTGCAAGTGCAAAATAAACGTACCTCCTACGGTGGGTTCATGAAGGTGAGGATTAGAATGTTGGGTCGGGTATAATGGGACGCTGGAACAGCCCTGGAGCCAGTTTGAGACGGTCTTGTCTAGGATGCAGGTCAAGTAGTAAGATTTTATTATGTGCTGTTTATGGCTTCTCTTCTACAGGATCGTAACGTTGCTTGAGAATTTAGATGATGCTGTTACGGTTTTTATCAGCTCATGTTTATCTGGTGAATTCTCTTGCTGTACGTGATACGATACCTCAATAACTTGTCTCCAGCTAAATAAAGGCACGTCACTGCTGCATTATCCAGTTGTCCTCAAAACTTTCAGATAGAAGTGATTTCAGCCAACCGTTTTGTCCTCAAAACCACTCCTCCGCTCCAACTTCCATCAAACAAAACTATGCCTCTACCTTGTCCAAAACACAGCTCCAACTCTTCCAGCATTGATGGTGGTTTTGAGCTTCCAGGCAGCAGCAGCAGTGAATTACAGACCACTTGAGCATCAATCTGGTCAGCTTCTTTGCAAACAGAGCTGGAAGCACCACAGCAAGAGTGTCGTTATTCGATGTGGACTAGCAGAACCCTCCGGGGAGCCTGCTCCGATGGGGCAGAAGACCAGGTACAGAGATGGGGTTTTGGAGAAGGTATTCATGACCCTTTTTGCCCGCAAGATGGGGAAATTCGCTGCCCCTCCGAAGAAGAGTGAGAAAAAGGGGTTGTTGGAGTTTGATTATGAAAGCTTTGTGGACGTTTCGAAAAGGGTCACTCAGGGAAGATCGCGCATCCAGCAACAGGAGGTCGTGCGCGAGGTTCTCTTGTCTATGTTGCCTCCTGGTGCTCCTGCTCAGGTAAATTTATTGCTCTGCCATTACCACCTCAAAGCAGTTGTAATTGACGACCTGTTGCAGTTTAGGAAATTGTTTCCACCGACAAGGTGGGCTGCAGAGTTCAATGCTGCTCTGACCGTGCCGTTCTTCCACTGGCTAGTTGGCCCTTCTGAGGTGATCTCTGATTTTCGTTACATTTGATACTTGGGTAACATCATCAAGCGGATGCAGAGAGAGGTCAACTCGTAATTGACAAATGTAGGTTGTGGAAGTGGAAATCAATGGAGTGAAGCAGAAAAGTGGCGTCCACATAAAAAAATGCAGGTGAAAATCTCTGTAACTCTTTCTAGTAAAAGCTCAGCTGGAGCTCTTTTGATGGCTTTTTCAATGCATCTTGCAGGTACTTGGAGAACAGTGGATGTGTGGGCATGTGTGTGAATATGTGCAAAATACCTACGCAAGATTTCTTCACAAATGATTTTGGCCTGCCGCTGACTATGATTCCAAGTAACCACAAATTGCTCAACAATTTTTTAGTGTTGGCAAAAAAGTTGTCATTTGACCTTGTAAAATGGGCTGCTTTCAGATTTTGAAGATATGAGCTGCCAAATGGTATATGGTCAAGTGCCACCCGCTTTCGAAGATGATCCGGTCGCCAAACAGCCTTGTTTCGCAGACATATGTAAGTTTGATCCCAATTCGCGGATTCCCATTTTGGCATTTTGATCACTGATGATGGTTTTGGTTGCAGGCTCCATGTCGAACCCCAATGCCAGTATATGCCCAAAACTCCAAGCTTAAGAGAACCTGCTAGAGGAGCAGCCAGCAGTAGATATATTCAACATTACACATCACTGTTTGAGCTTGTAAGTTTACTGTACTATTGGATGGTGATCTTGGAGGAATACTCATTTGCCAAACATACTCAATTACACATAACTGTTTGAGCAAAGCTAGCGGTAGATATATTCAAGCTTTGTATGTTTCGGTCGCTTGATGAAGTGGATGATATAAATCTTCGATTAGTCTCTGAAGCCAAACATACTCTTGTGCAGCAAGTGTAGCAGCCTTGTACTCAGCTTTGGTAGTGGATAAAGCTATATCATTTTACCTTTTGCTGCTCCAAGAGACATTATCACAACACATAAATCGAAGTCGATTTTCTTTCATCCAAATTTCCACCAAAATCAGCATCTGTATAGCCTTTCAAGTGAAACACAAAATCCCTTTTATAAAAGAGACCAAAATCAATAGTAGAATTGACATACTTCAGAATCTTCTTTGTTGCTTCCAAACGAGGTTTCCGTGGCTTTTGCAACTATCGACTTACGAGTCCAACTGAAAATGTGATATCTGGTCAAGTGATCGTCAAATAAAGAAGTCTACCAACCATAGAACGGTAAGTCTTAAATTTTGATAAACTTGAACCTTCATTTCTCCTTGCCTTTCACTTGTGTCAAGAGGTATGGCTCACTTCTTGCTACGGTTCAGGTTGTACCTTTCAATTAACTTCTTAGCATAGCCTTCTTGTGATAGCAGTACACCATCATTATATCTCTGAATCTCCAGTCCAAGAAAATGACTAAGCTCATCCAAGTTTTTCATATCAAATCGTATGGAAAGTTCGGTTCTTAGTTTTACGATCGCATCATCATTATTCCCGGTTACGATCATATCATCGACATATAAGAGAACCACCATATATATGTCTCCATCCATTTTAACAAACATACTTAAATTTGCATCAGAAGAGTGATAACTACAAAATTGCAAAAATTCTGCTATTTTTCCAAATCAAGCTCTTGGAGTTTGTTTTAATCCATATAAAGTTATTTTGAGTTTGCAGACGTGTTGAGGAAAAAACTTGGATACATACCCTAGTGGTTGGTCCATATAAATGTCTTTGTCAAGATCTACGTACAAAAACGCATTCTTGACAACAAGCTGCCATAATTTCCAATTTCTAAACACTGCCAAGGAAAGTAAAACACGAACCAATGTCATTTTTTCCACAGGGCTGAAAGTTTCTTCATAATCATCTCCATAATTCTGAGAAAAGCCATGAGCCACCAATCTCACTTTAAATCTGTCCACTTTTCCAGTTGCATCCCTTTTCAACTTGTACACCCATTTACATGTAATGGGTTTGACACGACCTGATTTTGGAACAAGAATCCATATCTCATTCTTAATGAGAGCATTCATTTCATCATCCATGGCTAGCCTCTAATCTTTAACATCAACAACCTCTTCAAAACAGGATGGTGGTTCTTGATCATCAATAGGTCTAGTAAAAAAATAAGCATATGTACTTATAAAATTCTCATCCCGGTATCGCATCGGCTTGTTTGTCTTTCTTTTTGGCCTCTCATTTATTACAACATTGTCACTGTCATCTTCAGTAACATTTTCTTCTCTAACTTTACTTCCAGAATCAACACTCCCCTTTTCACCGCAGTCCAGGATATCAGATGACGATAGGTTGAGACCATTTGAAGATACTAAAAGCATGACAAAGTCAAATTTTTGTAAGTATAGCTCCTCTTGCATATGTGTCATGTAATGTGAAGAAATTTCATCAAATTCGACATCCCTTGAAACTATAAATGTGTGATTTTCTGGATCCATACATTTTCAATCTTTTTTTCCTTTCATCATAGCCAATAAAATTGCATTTCTTTGCCTTTTCATCATACTTTTGTCTTGCAAAGTCTGGTTTATGGACATAGCATATCGAACCAAATACTCGGAAATGTTTTACACTCGGCTTTTCACCAAATATTAGCTTGTATGGTGTTTTCATGTTGTTTGGACTCAAAGGCAACTGATTAATCACATAAGCTGTACACAACATACCTTCTGCCCAAAATGATACAGGCAAATTCTTGGCGTGCAACCAACTTCTACATGTTTCAGTGAAATGTCAAATTAACCTTTCGGCGATACCATTTTGCTGCGGGGTATATGCACATGATAATCCCCCGCTATCAGTACAGAATCTTTTTATTTTTAAGCCAAGAACTCCTTCCACATCTTCCTTAAAGACTTGAAAGGTAGAGAATGCATCTTACTTGTGCTTAATGCAATAAACTCACGTGTATCTTGAATAATCATCCACAAGAATCGTCACATAATGAAAACTAGAAAAAGGAGTTTTAGTAGAACCAAATAAATCTCTGTGGATACATTCTAAAGGTGCCTTTGTTCGAGATTGTGATATTCCAAAAAGTAGACGACAAGACTTTTCCAAATTGACCTTCTTCACACACCTCTTTAATCTGAAAATTTGTGAGGTTTGGCGAACCATTCACTAATTTTTGTTGGACCATAACCTTCAACTTATCAAAGTTCACATGTCTCAGTCTTGCATGCCACAAAGATAAATTTTCATTACTGCTCACCTTATCAATGTAAGATGAAGTGGCGGCTAAAACAAATGTGTCTTTTACCCTCCTCCCGGTATGTACAATATCCGCCTTAATGCATTCTACATTTCGAAGAAATTTAACATCATGTGGTACGAAAAGAACATGATAACCGGCATCCACATAATTTGGGACTGAAAATAAGTTTTTCTTCATGCCTGAAACATGAAAAATATTACTCAAGGTGATGGCATTGTTACCTCCGTCATTTATGATCACATTGCCTTCATCCTCAACTTTGTGCACACCATTGTCTGCTGTAACCATAGCTTCATTTCCAACATATGGCCGCAGCTTAAAAAATTTAGACTCATCACCTGTCAAGTGATGCCCACAACCGGAATCCACAATCCATTCATCCTTAAGGTTAACAGAGGCCATCACATTAAGACTTGTTGATTCCACCATGAAATAGTTTCTCTAATTTTCTACATCATCACCATAATGATTATATTTCTCTTCATTTTTACTATAAAATTTCCAGCAATGAGTTTTACTGTGCAAAACCTCTTGATGTGGCCAAGCTTTCCACATCTATGACACTTGAACCTTTTCTTATAATGAGAAGACTCACCAGATTTATCATCATGCTTTTTGAACTCCTTTTCAAATCTGAAAGTTTTCTTTCCATGTGCAGAAAATGCCTCCCCGGTATTACTAGAGTTATTAGATATTGACATCCCAGCCATTTGTCATGCTAATGATTCTTGAGAGGATAAAAGATTTTCAAATTCTTATAAAGAAGGTTGACGATCGCATCCTTCGATTGAGGTAATAAAAGGAGTTATTCCTTTTTCAATCCACAAATAATATGTCTCCATACTTTTGCTGCTGAGATTGGCTCGTCAGGATCATATAGAGCAATTTCTGAACACAAGTTTTTTTACTTTCAAGAAAAATTGAGAAATCAAAAGATCACCTTGAGTAGTATTTGCCAACTCATTTTCTAACGCTTATAGCCGACCAACATCTCTCTTGTTGAATAACCCATTCAAGGTTTCCCATATATCATTTACGGAAGTGCATCTAAGGATATGCTCAAACAAAGTCGAAGAGATATTTTAATACAAACTCTGCCTTTGCATTAGTTTTTATCCATTTTCGTAACTCTTTAGCATCAACAACACCATCCTCTGACCTCCTTCCATTGGCTCCACCTACCACTTTCCAAAATTCTTCAACAACCAAATTTGATTCCATACAAGAGTTCCACATCTTGTTTGATTGATTAAGAAGCTCTAGGCTAATGCCAAAACTCCCACTTGATGACTCCATCTTTATCACAACACTAATTAAGGGAATTAATACAGAATCTATCAATCTTGGAGCTCTGATACCATGTAAAAAATAAAGTCTAGAAACCTTCTCTGCCCAAGATCAATAAAATAGAAGAAGCACAAACCAGTACACACTGTCAATCAACACTCACAAAGAGAACGATAGTTTAAAAAAAATAGAGAGATCACTAATACCTGTAGCTGCAGGTTTTCTGATGATTGTTTTTACAATAAGCATAAACTCCAAAAAAGACTTCATGGCTTCCAAAGATAAGCTATCAATCATCCAAAATAAATTACCAAAATTAGCTTTAAGTTTAACTGAAACGAGACATGAGTTGAGATAAGGAGTGATAACGAAATAGACTGCAACATAAAAAAAATTAACTTTGTTTAATAACTAATAAGGTCGAACCTCTTCACACTTATTTATGGCAGTAAACCATGGTCATATTTTAATTTGTTGATATCAAAATCATCATCAATTTCAATTTCAAGTCTTTGTCATTTTTGAGCATGATGTTCCTGACCATGTAAATGATTAGTTTGCTTTGAAAATTTTAGTATTAACTTCTTAAGAATAAATCAAAAGTTTTCTTTTAAAAAAATAAGAAGAACCAAAGATGAGAACCACAGTGTAATTAACTTGAACTTTCAGCATAAACTTTAATCCAAACTTCTAATTGGAACATGAACAGTTTTGTACATTTACAAAATTAACGTAGTCTAAATTTTTGATGTAATTGGCTCTGAGCCTATTTCAAGGTCAAAACAACACAAACAAACAAATTCTAATTTGCGTAATTCACTGAAAGTCAAAACAACATAAATCCTAATTCTCAAAAACTAAGCCACAAAATTCTGAAGTGAAGAAGAAAAAAAACTCCACAACCACTAATTTGTTAAGAAATTTCATGAATCCAAAAAAAAAAGGAGGAAACAACGGGTAGGGAGGAGAAGGACGTTGGGACGGGTAATGCGAGACGATTGTCTAAGGATGCATGGTTGACAGTTGTCAATAGCTTTATCAAATTTAAATATTAAATTAATTTTATTATATAAATTTTATTTTTTAAATAAAAGTTGGGAGTGGCCTATGTCATCCCATCACAAGCTGGTTCCGTCAGTAATAAATGCTTATAATACTTTATGTGTATATATCACCTCAAATTTCTATATTGTGTATCACGCTATTTGAAAAATATGATTATATTGAACTAAATAAAATATGATATTAGAACATGATATGATATAAGTCAAAGTATACAAATAATAGAGGGAACGTATTAGGAGATCAATGGTAAGACATATGTGTGCAAAATTTACTTGAAAACATAGCAAAGTGCGAGAGACTAGTTGAAGAGTTGTTCCATGATTAGAAAGAGTGAGCTGAATCGTTGGTCGAAGAAGATGAAATGCATGACATATCTACCAAAAAAAGAAAACTAATATGCTATAATAGGATGATTTAAACATGCCATTTTTTCGGATTTTGTATACCTATTAGCCAGTTGACCTGATTTCACTTGATTTTTCAAATCAAATTAGAAGATGTTAATCTCTATTTGAGGTGGTTAAATTAAACGTATTTAAATTTAAATTTATGTGTTTATTTTGCAAAATTAATAAATATATGTTAATATGAAATAATTACAAATAAAATAAAATAATCTAAATATTTTGACTCTGAAGGAATAATTAATTATATTTGTTCCTTACTAAATGGAATTTCGGATTTTTTATAAATAATAAAATATAACTTTAGGATGACGTCATCAGTAAACCATAGAAGTCTTCGAAAGCGAAGTTTCGAAAAAACTTTAGAAATGCCTCCTATGGCAAACTTAATCTTGCAAATACGTTGTCCGCAAATTGTATTTCACGAATGCCCCGTTTCCTATTCTTCCCGGCAACCATATTGCCGGTTTGCTCCATTTCACAACAAACCGATAATACCAATCTCGGTCTCATTGAAAACATGCGACGTGTCACCAAGTATGCCATGTCACCTGCTACATCTCACCCGTGCATGATGTTACCGGATTTTACAATGAGACCGGTAATGTTATTACCGGTTCCATTATTGAATCAATTAATTGGCCATGTTCGCCGACAGTCAAGGATTTGGACTATTTATGAGGCCGGCAAAAATATTGCCGGTCTCATAATGAATCTTCTTGCAGAAGGCTGTTGAGGTCGAAGAACATGACAAATTGGGGCAATAATGAGACCGGTAATGTTATTACCGGTCTCATTGAAAATTTTGGGCATAAATAAGCTCACCTGCGGTCTTCATTTCTCACCTCCTACCGCATACCTCTCTTTTCCGATCCTTTCACTTCCCCTCCATTCTCATTTCAGTGGAGAAGTTGTTATTTCGAGCTATTTGGGGGATTGATAAATTAAGGTAAAGTTATATTGTTATTTATTGATTACTAGCTTTTTAGATTCAATGATGTAATATGTATGTGTATTTTTTGCAAGTTGAGTAAAATTAGAATTAATTTGTGATCTAAGTACTAAGTAAATTCCGATAACCCATCATATTGTTTGCAGGTGGTGTAATAAAATGGAGGATGTTGAATTTGACCCAATGGTTATGTCCACATTCGAATCTCTAGACATGCCAATACGAGATGACTTTGATAGGGATGAGATGGAACTGTTAGATGAAATGGACAGAGAGGGTGACCCTAACGTTCCAGAACCGCAACTTGTATGGGATATCCCTGGATTTAGAGATGTATCGGTGTGGGATGCGAATGAACCTGAAGACGAGTTTCTTGGGAGAAGGAAGAACAATTACGGGACAATTGGGGTTGGAGCGACGTTTAGTACAAAAGCTGATGCCATCTACACGGTGCAGAGGTACTCCATCATGAACCGCGTTGAATATTTCACTAGAGAGTCAGATTTGGACTTATTAATTCTTCACTATCGGGAGGGGGAGAGTGTTTGCCCTTGGAGGATCAGAATCATGAAGAAAAAAAATCGTCAATACTGGGAAGTGACGAAGTCCTGAGGCGACCATATTTGCAACACCGATTTTATTACACAGGAGAACGTACACCTCACTAGACATTTTATTGCAATGGAGATTCACGACGTGATTAGTGAACGGTTAAGATTCTCACCCGGGGAAATAAAAGCTAGAATATTCAAGGATTATGGATTGGAGATCCGTTATTTGAAGGCGTGGCAGGCTAGACAACAAGCTTTGACCAGGACCCTCGGTAATTTGGATGAATGTCTGCATCCAGCGGTTCAACAACTCTTGGGAAACCTCTCGGGCGACCAATAGATATCCGCTCCCAACTCCACAACTGCAGCAGTATGATGCAACCGCCCATTTGTTTATGTCCCTCCCGCGATGCACTGCACAACTGCCTATAAAGGTACCCGAGTGCTCCGCTCGCCCAGCTGTATGACCTTATCCGATCCAAATCATCTAACAATGGGAGATAGTGGAGGGATACCCTATCTCCTGAAAGGTCAGTAAGCAAAGAAGAGCCTAGCATACATAATATGTATGCCCTGGCATACCTCTTCAGGTCATCTTTGGATGCGTCCTCGGGTATGACCCTCATGTTATCGCTGAACCACCTCCTCTTCGCCATTGTGGGAGATCAGGAACAATCTGGGTGGGCCCCGAGCAGCCGTATGGACATACTTTTCTAGTCATGTTCCTCTGTACCTGTCACAACCTCCCGTTCAACTGGTATCCCTGTCAATAATCCCACATCCTGCAGGGTGACCGTACACTCCCCAATCCTCATGTGGAAGGTATGTGTCTCCGGTCTCCATCGCTCCACAAGTGCGGTCATCAATGGATGATCCACCTCAATATTCTGCAGCTGAGTCCGTGGATAAAACCCAGCTCTGGCAACATACGGGACAATCCGGGGGTCCATGTCCCACATCCGACGATGGACCAACTTCAAGTGTTTTCCCGCCTGTTGTATGCAAAATGGTTCAATGTCAAGCCAAAATAGACAGTAGTAAAAACAACACATTATGATTAACGAAACAATAGTGCACTTACAGGATCAGCCCACACTTCACCCGAATGGTGTCTACGTTGTTGCGTCAAAATGGACGGATCAATCGGACCCGGCTCCACTATCTGGTCTATATCCATCTGCATCGCAAAAAAAATACACATCAGTTCAACAACATATTCATCATCATCAAAAATTCATGGTCACCTTCATCAGAAATTTAATCACGATCATCATTAAAAAATACATCATTAAAAAATTTATCATCATCATAAAATCCACCATCACCCTTGACGTTGGCGTTTTAGGCAAGCAAAATGAAGTGCTACTCTAGTCACGCAAATATCAAACAATATTTATAACCGAGTGACCTCGGGTCGAACCCAAGAGAAAAGCTTAGACTAATTTACAACTAATTAATGCTATTATTGAAAGTCTACGGATTTGGGGGGGATTTGTCCTCCTTTAGAGGTACCTCTAGTAAGTACTAAAGATAAATGATATTTTTGGTTTTTGGTTGATGAAACAAAAGAGTGACTAGGGATTCAACTTCTCTCCTAAGATATGAGGAAAATGAAATAACTCACTAATACATGCATGAACTACATTTGGTTGATAAAAGCAAGGCTAATGCATCGTCCACTCTAGGTTCAACTCTCGCTCCTTCCCTAGAGTGGAGAGGATACACAAAGGACATGGTTCTCAAACTCTCGCTCTATTGAACCGTGTAGAACTTGAGTCCCATAACCGCACCCTCTCGGTCTATTGGCCGGTTACTCAAATCCGCTTAAAACTTAGCCTAATGTCAAGAATGCATGTCGCTCTCACGCACAAACACTCCATCTATGATCATACAATAGCTATGAAACATCCTAAGTTCAACTCTCGCTCCTTCCTTAGGGGTTCTAACCAAGCATACTCACTTAAGCATTTCGTCAAACACTTGGTGTGCATACAATGAATACATAGCTAGGGCATAATATAATCAAACCAACCTTCATTCAATGCAATAACAATAGTGTTCTACATCATATCCAATCCTAGGTGATCCATTTAATCCCCAACCACAAGTACAACTACTCACTCATAATGAGTGTGCACAAATACATGAAAACTAAATGAGACATGAATGTAAATACAAAGGGTAAAGGGTTTAAGAGAAGTTGATGTAGAATCTTCGACTCAAGCTTGGTTCTTCACCCAAGCTTGGTCTTCTCCGAGCTCCAGTCGCCTAGGGTTGAGAAAATGTGGAAGCTTGTCGTCTAGGGTTGAGAGAAAAAGCAAGCTCTTTTTTTTTACTTTTATCTCCTTCTATTTATACTCTTTGAAGTTTTCCACAAAGTGACCGAAGTGACCGAATCACTTGATTCGGTCAATGTCCATGTGATTCGCTCTAAGCTTTTGTTCAGTGGTGTTTTGAGTTTGGGCGAATCAATTATCTTGGCCGAATCACCTTTGATTCGGTCAAACGTCTTTGTTTTGATACGGTCAAACGTCTTGTGGAGCTAAACTGATTCGGGCAAATAGTTGACTCGGGCGAGTCAACTTTCCAGAGAGTTCCAATTTGCCCGAGTTCTTTGATCCGGGCGAGTCAACTAGTCCAGACACCCATTATGTGATTCGGTCAAATCTTCAGGACTTCCCCGAATCAGGTCAATTCGTGCAGCTGAGGGTGATTCGGTCAGGCTGGTGGGCGAATCACTAGTGATTCGGCCGAATCACTTCTGCAGTTTGCTCAGCTTTTCTTCTTTTGATCTCCATCGACCGGAATTCGCCTAGATTTTCTTCGGTCCACTTCGTATTGCGAGATACATAATTTTAACCTGAAATGGACGAATAAATCATCAAATGGCTTTATGGAATTGCGGAACAAACAAGAAGTAAGGGAAAAATGTGGACAAATATAAGGTTATTTGTCCGCTCATCAAAATACCCCACACTTAAGACTTGTTCGTCCCGAACAAATATGTGCATAAGTCAAGCGAGAGTTTTCAGAAAAGGAATACTCACAAATCCCAATTGCAATAATCCATGAGAGTTTAAAGTCCAAATATAGCTAGCTAAGCAAGTAGTTCACTATCATCTCAAATTGGAATAGAGTTGTGCAAATTATTCACTTCACGCAAACTCTAAGGATTATTCACTTCAATGCGATAATAAATGTTCATAGAATCGATGTCAACCTAGCATTCGTCAAATTCAAATTCACGCTCAATTTCCTATGCAAGAAGTATGAGGATAAGCGTCGCTAGCACAAAAAATTTTGTCAAATCAATCACATATGCTTGCCAAGGGCAAGTCCATAAGCTCAAGACAATAAACTCGTTCTCAAGAATTAGGCTATACGTGATAAACCGCAAGAGAAGAGGAGTTTTGACAATGAACAATTTAGAATTTCCTCGTACAAATCTGGATGCTTAAGTAATAAATTACGAGGGTCATACCTTAGACGCTTCCTAAAAACCCAATGCAAAAACCTAGCTCACACCCATGCGAAAGAACTTGTGGAAAAGGCACAAAGTCAAGAATTAAGTGTGCCTATTTTTTGCGTTTATACAAATGCTTTCGAGGGGGAAATTACCTTCCTAACCCTCGGCAAATGCAAAACCTTCAAAATATGATAATTCTTTTTTTTTTCTTTCTCTTTCATGTGCCTTTTTCTTTTTTTTCGCAATCATTTTGAAACACCCCACACTTAAGACTTGACAATGTGCCTAAATGTTATTTGATGGGGAAGTGTGAGCAAAGCAAATGCAAAGGCTAAATAGGGACGCTAAAATCACCTAAGAGCAACCAAGAGCAAGCACAAGGTTTTTGTATGAAAACATTTTTTATTTTGTGCTCGCTAAACTCAACTTCATTTTTCATGCATGGAAAGAGCTTAAAAATGAATCGAACTAAGCTAGCCGAACATCGAATCATGTGAATAAAATCATCACAAAGAGGATCAATCGACTAAAAGATGCGATTCATGAATTTAAGGCACAACTCAATCCAAATTTTTTTTGATACTACTTAATTGCTTAGCAAACATTACTTCGTGTGATCAATACTTAAAGTTTGGATGAGAGCAATTATGTGAGTGTAATGTGCTCAAAGTGAGTGTGTAACATAGAATCAAGTGGTAGAAAATCAAAGCAAAAGCGCAAAACACCCCACACTTAGAATTTTGCTTAGTCCCTAAGCAATATAAAGAACAAAGGATGGTAAAGAGAGAGTTGTGAAGGAACTTCTCTTGTGTGGAGGTAGCCTAATGCACATCCGTCCGTGTATGATGCTCTTGGCAGTTGCAATAAATCTGAAACTCACAAAAAAAGGTCAGCGCAACACTTGAATTCTCATGTTTAAAACAGCTAGCTATGCGAGATATAATTAATGTTGAACATATAGCTAGGCATGAGGTTAGAAAACAAATGCGCGACAATGTATATGATGAGTTCACTTAGATATGTTTGTGTGCATCAAAAGTCATGAATTTGTGCATTAATGTGCTTGAGAAAGGTTTTGAACAATGGCAAATAAGAGGCAGAAATTTCCAAACTCAAGACAGTGCTGCTGAAGAGTGCCCGAATCACTTGATTCGGTGACGGCAAATAATTGATTCGTTGACACCTGGGCGAATCACTTTTGTTCGGATAAGAGAGGTTGGCCGAATCAGGTGATTCGGACAAGGCAAAAATGATTGATTCGGCCAGTGTCCGAATCACTTTAGCTGGGATAGAGCTTTGCCCGAATCACACTTGATTCAGACAAGGCCAAAAGTGGTGATTCGGCCTGGGTGCACGAATCAATTTACCTGGGCAGTTCAAAACAGTTTTTTTTAAAGAAAATCTGCCAGAGAAACATTCAAGTGCCACAACCAATTTTCATACAAAAAATATCGCGGCGAAGCGCGTCAAATACAAATGGATAAGTCAAGCCGAATACATGTCAATTAAAATATCACAAGTCATGACACACAAAATTGTAGCAAACTAAACTTCATTCCCTTGGTTGCCACTGCCAGCTCCAGGAGCTCCTTCAACATTGCCTCCATCCACTCTCCCTTCGAACATGGCTGAAACTGAGTCACTCGCAGCTGCGGTAGGCACAGCCGGCTGAGTTGGTGGCTGAGAGAAAGGAGCTGGAGGCGGTGGAAGGTCTGAAATACCCATGCTGGCTGCCATACGCACTATGACATTTCCTTGCCATGCAACAAAATCGAGGACAAGGGTGGATAATACCTCATGGGAGCGAATGAGCGTCGTGTGAGAATCTGAAAGCGAGTCCAAGCGTGCGCTCAACAATGCCAGGCCTTCGCGTGGGATGGGCTCAGGCTCGACTGGAGGAATGGCAGCGGGAGAGGGTCTGAAATTCGGCATAGGCGCTGAGGTGTGGGCGGCTGGAGCGGCTGCTGCTGGCATGGGTGGCTCGCTGGCCTGCCTGGGTGGTGTCTCTATATCAGGGAGTCCATGCTCCTTTCGCTTCCTCTCTATCCTCTTCTCCAAGTGTTGTGGCACATCGGGTCGAGTAATCCAACGAAGCGTCTTAGGCTCTATCATGTGCATCTTTCGGAGAGTTTCCAGGTTCAGAATTTTCTTTGGCAAGATATCGCAGCGGTCTAAATTGAATCCCAGCCACTTCGCGAGAAGTGTAATAAATGTCCAGCCACCTAGAGCGCGCCCTTTGTACTCCTTTCTCTGATATGACTCAAATTGAACCGTCAGTGCATCTACAATGTTTACTGATTTGCCGCGAGAAATGAGGAGCATCAAGTCCAAGTCCGATGTATTCACGTACCTGCCCCCATCCTTGCGGCTGTGAATGGATGTAACTATGATACGGTGAATCTGCAGCCAAACTGGGGAGGTAATCATCGTGGCTGGCTGAGGGGAGGTGAAGAAAATGTCCTTCGCGGCGAGGTCCACCCAGAAATGGTACCGTTCGTGCTCTCTGAAATGCGGGGATACACCAAGCTTAGTGCACCCAAAAGCTGTGCAAATATCAAGCGCAGGCAGGGTAAAAGTCTGCCCGCCTAATCGGAAGGTCCAAGAACTGACAGTTTGGTCTCTCTTGCCATTGTGCCTTCTACTACCCTCAATATCTTCCTTCGTCGCAGAAAATGATGCCATGAATTCCTTCACCACCCTCGGGTAAGTACCCGGATCATCCATCAAAATATAATGCATATCACTAGCACGAAGGTAATTACTGATTTCATCCATAACTTTCAGCTTGCTCAGTGCGGCATGATCAGGATAAATGGGAGCCAATAGCTCATAATTCTCGTTCTGCGTCAATAAAGCTTGCATCTTGGCATCCGCAGCAAGGATTTCTCCAGTAAGATAGCGGGGTCTCCTTGTCTCTGCTGCTCCGGAATGAGGGATAACTGCCAGCCTGGCTTGCGAGCGCGACGACTCTCCCACGGGTCTGAAATCGTCGGAAGAGGATGATGAAGATGAGGATGATGAAGTGACTGGAGACGGCGGGGGAGAGGAGCGGATTATGATACCACTAGCAGCTCGCCTTGGCTTCGGTTTGGTTTTGGCTGGAGCTTTAGGTTTAGGTTTAGGTTTAGCAATGCCCTTACCCTTTTGAGCTGCCGTCAGCTTCTTGGCAGGCGGTGGTCGAGGCTTTCCTGTAGTCGTCAAGTTAGTCCTAGCCATTGTGAAGCTGGGGAAGGAGAAGGGTGACTCGGGGAGGCTGCGGCTGATTCGGGCGAAGAAGACTCGGAGAAGCTGCGGCTGAATGGGTGTCACGGAATGCGAACAACGGTTTAGGGTTAGCTCGGAGGGGGAGGGATTTAGTTGGGAAGGTCGGACGGAAGTGGTTTGGGGTCTGTGGTAGTCGGACGGAAGCGCTCGGGCGGAAAAAGGTTTAGGGCTCGGAGGAGAGTGAGCGAATAAAATGGATTCGCACGAATAAATCTCCAACTTCCAGCGAATTTGATTCGGGGACCTGCCCGAATCACCATAGATTCGCCCGAATCATTTACTCAGTGTGTCCTCGGGCGAAGGCTTGGCCGAATCGATCTGGGTAGCTGCTTGACCGAATCAAGTGATTCGGGGAGACCGTCCATGATTCGCCCGAATCATTTACTCAGTGGCGAGTTATACATTTTGGGTGCACGAATCAACTGATTCGGCCACTCATGAAAACTGATTTGGGCGAACCGACTGGTGTGAGTTAGCCAACTCTGCACAAAATTTTTCACTCAAATGCACCACAATCCTCAACCACTTTAAGACATCCAATATTCACTCAAAACACCCCACACTCAAATATTTTCACACATGAATAATCAAACCAAAAGGGGTAATTTGAGTGCACTCAACCACAAAAATCCCTAAAACCTCTAACTTCATATAGGCATGGCGCAACACAAAGTCAAAACATGATTCTACACTACAAACAAGTAGGAGCAAGAGCACAAATACTCACCAGCCTAGTTTAACGTCTTGGCTAAGACGTAGCCGATTCCCTTCTTCATAAGAAACACACTTGAGAAATCCTTTGCGAGGATCCCTTCTCAAATGGCATGCAATAATTAGGGAATTAGGTAGAATCATCAAGTTTGAAGTCTCCAAGCTCCAAGCTTTGCACTTCTCCATGGTAGGCTTTAATTCGAGGGCCATTTACTTTGAAAGTTTCACCTTCTTTGTTTATCAATTCGAAATGGCCATCTTCATATACTTTTTCAACTTTGAAAGGCCCCGACCATCTTGATTTCAATTTTCCCGGGAATAATCTAAGTCTAGAGTTGAAAAGCAATATGCTATCCCCCTTTGAGAAAGTCCTCCTCCGAATTTTCTTGTCATGCCACAATTTGGATCTCTCCTTATAAATTCTTGAACTCTCATAAGAGTCGAGTCTAATCTCATCTAGTTCATGGAGTTGGAGGACTCTCTTCTCCATCGCCGTCTTCAAGTCAAAATTTAACTTCTTGATTGCCCACATGGCCTTGTACTCCATTTCGACGGGGAGATGGCATGGCTTACCATAGACTAAGCGGTATGGTGACATGCCAATCGGGGTCTTGAAAGCGGTGCGATATGCCCATAAAGCTTCTTCTAGCTTTGAAGACCAATCCTTCCTTGAGTTCCCCACCGTTTTTTCGAGAATAGCTTTTATCTCCCTATTAGAAACTTCAACTTGTCCACTAGTTTGAGGGTGATAAGGCGTCGCAATTTTGTGATAAACTCCATATTTTCGAAGCATCGCTTCGAATTGTCTTTCTTTGAAATGAGTACCATTATCACTAATCACGGTCCGAGGGGCTCCAAATCTTGGAAAGATGACCTTCTTGAATAACTTAATCACAACTTTGGCATCGCAAGAAGGTGAGGCAATGGCTTTCACCCATTTTGAGACATAGTCGACGGCGACTAAAATATACTTATTCCCATAAGAAGATGGGAATGGTCCCATGTAATCGATCCCCCATACGTCGAATATCTCAACCTCTAGAATACCCTTTTGGGGCATTTCATCTCTCTTAGAAATATTTCCGGTTCTTTGACACGCATCACAAGACTTCACGAACTCATATGCATCTTTGAACAAATTCGGCCAATAAAATCCGTTTTGAAGAATCTTTGCGGCCGTTTTAGAACTTGAGCCGTGCCCGCCATAAGGAGAAGAGTGACATCCTTCAAGAATACCTTGTTGGTCGCATTCCGCGACACATGATCTATAGAGTCCATCCGCGCAAAGCTTATATAGATAAGGCTCGTCCCAATAGTATCGGTTGATATCATGAAGGAATTTCTTCCTTTGATTGTAATTTGCTCCCTCCGGTAGAATTCCACAAGCTAGGAAATTCACGAAGTCCGCATACCATGGAGCTTGCGCGGTCTCGATGCTCATCAAGTATTCCCCAATGAATGTGTCATTTACGGGAATCATTATTGAATCTTCTTCTTTGGTTAGTTCGAGTCTTGACAAGTGATCCGCCACTACATTCTCTACTCCTTTCTTGTCCTTAATCTCTATATCAAATTCTTGCAATCGGAGTACCCAACGGATAAGTCTAGGCTTTGCTTCCTTCTTTGAAACCAAATACTTGATGGCGGCATGATCCGTGTAGACTATGGTTTTAGAACCAATCAAGTATTGCCTAAATTTTTCAAAGGCATAGACAATGGCTAGCATCTCTTTCTCCGTTGTTGAGTAGTTTGCTTGGGTAGTGTCAAGGGCCTTACTAATGTAATAGATTACGTGGAGGCGCTTATCGATTCGTTGACCCAAGACGGCTCCAATGGCGCTATCACTTGCATCGCACATCATTTCGAATGGTAAATCCCAATTCGATGCTTGAATAATAGGTGCGGTCACCAAAGCTTGCTTCAATACTCCAAACGCCTCAAGACAAGGCTCATCAAAAGTAAATTCCACCTCACTGCGTAGAAGATTTGTGAGGGGCTTTGCTATCTTTGAAAAATCCTTAATAAATCTTCGATAAAAGCCCGCATGCCCAAGAAAACTTCTAATCCCTTTAATATCCCTTGGAGGTGGCAAATTTTCAATCACGTCGATTTTAGCTCTATCGACTTCGATCCCTCTCTTTGAAACACGATGTCCCAAAACTATGCCTTCTTTCACCATGAAATGGCATTTCTCCCAATTGAGGACTAAGTCCATCTCAATGCACCTAGCCAAAACACGTGAAATATTTGTAAGACAATCATCAAAGGAATATCCATGCACCGAAAAATCATCCATAAAAACTTCCATGGAATTTTCAAGAAATTCGGAAAATATGGACATCATGCATCTTTGAAAAGTACCCGGCGCATTACAAAGACCAAAAGGCATTCTCCTATATGCAAAAGTGTCATAGGGGCAAGTAAAAGTTGTCTTTTCTTGGTCATCGGGGTGGATGGGAATTTGGAAAAAACCACTAAAACCATCTAGAAAGCAAAAATATCCATGTCCCGCTAATCTTTCTAGCATTTGATCGATAAAGGGAATTGGAAAATGATCTTTCTTGGTGGCTTTGTTTAATTTCCTATAGTCTATGCACATCCTCCACCCCGTGACCGTGCGCGTAGGGATCAATTCATTTTTATCATTCTCCACAACGGTGAGCCCGCCTTTCTTAGGCACCACATGAATTGGGCTCACCCACTCGGAGTCGGGGATCGAGTAAATTATTCCCGCATCTCTCAACTTTGTCACTTCTTTCAACACAACCTCACCAAGCTTAGGATTTAATTGCCTAAGAAATTCGCGACTAGGTTTCACATTCTCCTCAAGTCTTATCCTATGCATGCAAACCTTGGGGCTAATCCCTTTCAAATCATCAATGGAATGCCCAATAGCACCCTTATACAATTGCAAAACATGCATAAGCTTGGAGGTCTCACATTCATCAAGAGATGCTTCGATAATTACGGGTAGTGAATTGTTTGGTCCGAGGAATTCATACCTTAGATTCAGTGGAAGGGGTTTCAACCCCTCACCGAATTCCTTACCTTTTCTTGGCTCTTCTTCAATGGTGTCCTTATCGAGAGTGTTACCGTCCTCAAGATTCATCAATGAGGCGAAAGATGGACTACCACTATCTTTTGTGAGCAACTCGTACTCAAAATTTGTCAATTCATCATGAGCATCAAAAACATCACAAGCATCATTTATTTCAAGCAAATGACAGTCCATAGAACTACTAGGAGCATTTAAAACCTTTTTCAAGTAAAATTTAATTTTGTCGGTTCCCAAGTTTAGTTCTATAACTCCCTCTCCACAATTAATGACGGCTTTTACCGTATTCAAGAAAGGCCTTCCTAGTATGATAGGAATTTCACGATCCTCATCCATCTCAAGCACATAAAAGTCAACGGGAACATAAAATTTCCCTACTCTAATTAGAACATCCTCTAAAATACCCTTAGGTAACCTAGATGATCTATCCGCCAATCTAAGATTTATGGATGTAGGAGTGAGTTCACCCATGTCAAGTTTTTGAAACAAGGAAAATGGCATCAAAGAAATACTAGCTCCCAAGTCACACAATGCACTATCTATGCAAAAATCACCAATAGCAATAGGAATAGAGAATGAACCATGATCATTTAGCTTCCTAGGCATGTTATGTTGAATAATAGCGCTACAATTAGCATCCAAAGTTACGTGATCAATTTCATGCATTTCTCTCCTATGCGAAATAATATCCTTAAGAAATTTTGCATAAGTAGGCATTTGAGTTAGTACCTCCGTGAAGGGGAGAGTCACTTGGAGTTTGCTCAAGATATCCGCAAAGCGCTTGAGATGTGTGTCCTCCTTCTTCTTCTTCAATCTTTGTGGAAATGGAATGGGAGGCACATATGGAGCGGGCTCTTGAGCTTTTTCTTTTGTTCTCTTCTCAACCTTCTCTTGAGATGAAGGCCCTTCTTTCTCAACCTCAACGGTTGTGTTGGCAACTTTGGTCTTGGCTTGGGGCTCTTCTAAGACTCTTCCGCTCTTTAAAGTGATGGCATTTATGGTTTCGGAAGAGTTCACATCCGGTTGAGAAGGCAATTTCCCTTGATATTTTGAGGAAGAACTCGCTTGTTGAGCAATTTGTGTCTCAAGCATTTTGTTGTGTGCTTGCAATTGGTCGAGTCTTTGAAGGATGAGTTGGTTATCTTTTTGTTGTTGAGCTTGAGTTGCGGCCAATTGAGCAACAATGGATAATAGGGATGGTTCCTCTTGGCTAGGCCTCTCGTCGTTTCTTTGGTAAGGAGCTTGTAATTGTTTCCTTGGTGGGAATCCCGGAGGTGTAGGCCTTGGCTCATTGTTGATGGGTGCTCTCCTCGGAAAGTTTGGGTCTTCATGGAACCTTACATGTTGAGGAGGGTTCCTTGGTTGGTAGGGAGGATTTCTCGGTTGATACCCACTTGATTGAGGTGGCACATAAGCTCTCTCTTGGTTCCTCACAAGATAATTAACATCTTCAAATTCATCCGCATGTTTGGCGGTGCAAGAATCTTCGTCATGCGACGGGTTAGCGCATATGCTACACGCTTGCGGATGTTCTCTTCTCTTGTTCAAGTTCATGTTCCCAAGAGATTGTGCCAAGGAATTTACCGTCTTTGCAAGGGAGTTGAAATCTTCCTTTGTCACGGCCTTAGAGGTTTCCTCCTTGCTCTTTTTCTTCAAGTGGTTCCTTTCACCACCCCATTGATGCGAATTTCGTGCAATCTTTTCGATGATCTTGAAACCATCGGTAGCCGTTAAGTCCATCATCGCTCCATTACTCGCATGGTCCATATGGTTCCTTGCATCTTGGTCCATCCCATCGTAAAAGCTTTGCAATAATTGCCACTTGTTGAATCCATGATGAGGGCAATCTCTTTGAAGCTCTTTGAAGCGCTCATAAGCCTCATAGAAGGTTTCATCGTCCCGTTGAGTAAATTGGTTGATTCTATCCCGAATCTTCTTTGTCTTGGCGGGAGGGAAATATTGGATTAAAAAGGCTTGTGCTAGTCCCTCTCAAGTATTGAATGTATCCGGTTCATGACTCATCAACCAATCTTTAGATTTCCCGGAAAGTGAGAACGGAAAAACCTTCATATATACCCACTCTTGTTGGATGCCCGGCATTTTGTATGTGCGGCATAGCTCCATAAATTGGGCCAAATGGGCATTTGGGTTCCCATATCCGTCAAATTGATGTGCGGCCACCATATGGAGGGCGGATTTGATTTCAAATTCTTGGTCTTCTCCCTCCGGTAAGCAAATTGGGGAACCATAATGTCCAATGGTTGGGGCGATGTATGCCCCAACCGGTCTTTCTTCTTCCTCTTGCGGAAGAGGAGCATTTCCTTGCCTTCTAGGATTTTGTGGATCCATATTTCCCGGTTGTTCGGCTCGTGTAGGCGAAGGAGTATCCAATTGAGGAGTGTGAAGCTCGTGTGAAGCGGAGGGATGAGAAGTTTGGCTTGTAGTTGAGGTAGAAGCTTGTTCTTGTACTCTCTTGCTCTTTGCTCTAGTTTGCATTCAAACACCTATGAAGCAATCAAAGAGAGCTTTTATAAGTGTGAACTTAAATAGAGACAAACAAGAATAGCACGCACGCAAGCAATTACGACAACTAAATAAAAGAAAAAAAAGTGAAGTAAACTAACTAAAAGTAATACTAATTAGCAATCTAATCTAATGGCTAATTCCCCGGCAACGGTGCCATTTTGACGTTGGCGTTTTAGGCAAGCAAAATGAAGTGCTACTCTAGTCACGCAAATATCAAACAATATTTATAACCGAGTGACCTCGGGTCGAACCTAAGAGAAAAGCTTAGACTAATTTACAACTAATTAATGCTATTATTGAAAGTCTACGGATTTGGGGGGGATTTGTCCTCCTTTAGAGGTACCTCTAGTAAGTACTAAAGATAAATGATATTTTTGGTTTTTGGTTGATGAAACAAAAGAGTGACTAGGGATTCAACTTCTCTCCTAAGATATGAGGAAAATGAAATAACTCACTAATACATGCATGAACTACATTTGGTTGATAAAAGCAAGGCTAATGCATCGTCCACTCTAGGTTCAACTCTCGCTCCTTCCCTAGAGTGGAGAGGATACACAAAGGACATGGTTCTCAAACTCTCGCTCTATTGAACCGTGTAGAACTTGAGTCCCATAACCGCACCCTCTCGGTCTATTGGCCGGTTACTCAAATCCGCTTAAAACTTAGCCTAATGTCAAGAATGCATGTCGCTCTCACGCACAAACACTCCATCTATGATCATACAATAGCTATGAAACATCCTAAGTTCAACTCTCGCTCCTTCCTTAGGGGTTCTAACCAAGCATACTCACTTAAGCATTTCGTCAAACACTTGGTGTGCATACAATGAATACATAGCTAGGGCATAATATAATCAAACCAACCTTCATTCAATGCAATAACAATAGTGTTCTACATCATATCCAATCCTAGGGGATCCATTTAATCCCCAACCACAAGTACAACTACTCACTCATAATGAGTGTGCACAAATACATGAAAACTAAATGAGACATGAATGTAAATACAAAGGGTAAAGGGTTTAAGAGAAGTTGATGTAGAATCTTCGACTCAAGCTTGGTTCTTCACCCAAGCTTGGTCTTCTCCGAACTCCCGTCGCCTAGGGTTGAGAAAATGTGGAAGCTTGTCGTCTAGGGTTGAGAGAAAAAGCAAGCTCTTTTTCTTTACTTCTATCTCCTTCTATTTATACTCTTTGAAGTTTTCCACAAAGTGACCGAAGTGACCGAATCACTTGATTCGGTCAATGTCCATGTGATTCGCTCTAAGCTTTTGTTCAGTGGTGTTTTGAGTTTGGGCGAATCAATTATCTTGGCCGAATCACCTTTGATTCGGTCAAACGTCTTTGTTTTGATACGGTCAAACGTCTTGTAGAGCTAAACTGACTCGGGCAAAACTGACTCGGGCGAGTCAACTTTCCAGAGAGTTCCAATTTGCCCGAGTTCTTTGATCCGGGCGAGTCAACTAGTCCAGGCCGAATCACCATTGATTCGGTCACACCCATTATGTGATTCGGTCAAATCTTCAGGACTTCCCCGAATCAGGTCAATTCGTGCAGCTGAGGGTGATTCGGTCAGGCTGGTGGGCGAATCACTTCTGCAGTTTGCTCAGCTTTTCTT
The DNA here is from genome assembly GCA_963678935.1 of Umbilicus rupestris. Taxonomy (NCBI): domain Eukaryota; kingdom Viridiplantae; phylum Streptophyta; class Magnoliopsida; order Saxifragales; family Crassulaceae; genus Umbilicus; species Umbilicus rupestris. The sequence goes on from OY787629.1 coordinate 7,855,885, forward strand.
CTTTTGATCTCCATCGATCGAAATTCGCCTAGATTTTCTTCGGTCCACTTCGTATTGCGAGATACATAATTTTAACCTGAAATGGACGAATAAATCATCAAATGGCTTTATGGAATTGCGGAACAAACAAGAAGTAATGGAAAAATGTGGACAAATATAAGGTTATTTGTCCGCTCATCAACCCTCAGCATAAAAATTCCATGATCATCATCAATAATTCTTCTTCATCAACCAATTGTGCATCAACAATCATTTGCAGCAACAACATATACATCATCATCATCATCAAAACGCACGAACCAACCTCTATCCTCCAAGCCACAAACAACTAAAATCATTCTTGAAACTAAACCGATTTTGGCCCGTAGGCCCGTGGACTGTTTGGCCCGGCCCGATCCACACGAGGGCTTGAAAAAGTCCGGCCCGATAAGGGCTGGGCCGGGTTCGGACTTAATAGTAAAAGCCCGGACAGTCCGCGGCCCGGCCCGAAAATATTAATTTTAATATTTTTTATTTTTTAAATTAATTTTAATATTTTTATGAAAAAATATGATTATTTTAATTATTTTTAATTATTTTTGTCGGGCTGGCCCGGTTTGGCCCGGCCCGGCCTCAAGAATTTCGGGCTATGATGGGCCGCGGGCTTAGTTAGAATTTCGGCCCAAAAAATAATAAATGGCTTATGTTTTTCGGGCTGGGCCGGATTAGGAGTTTTATTTTTTTGGGCCGGCCCGTTGGAGAGGCCTACACAGGACCACATTCATCCATCGATGCTTGAATCTGCCCAACCCTAACCTGCTAAATCAACGCAACTTACCTGCGGTCCTGCTGAGCGATTGATGAGGAGAAGGGAGGTGCGACGTCGCGAGCCGATTCGTGTTGGTTGCGACGCGAGCTGTATTGAACACGAGTCAGACGCGGCGATTGTATTCGTGCGGCTACGTCGAGAAGGGGAAAAGGAAATCGCAGATCTGTTATTTCCAAATGATATCGGCAACATTGTTATTGATTTGATAAAGATATCGGTAACAGTGACAACGGTTGTTACGTGTTTTAATTATTTTATCACATCGTTTTTTTTTTGTGTTACGTGTCAGCCGAGGTGTCAAATTTTCGCCACCTCAACTGTTTTTTAATGAAACCTATTCTAAATTTTTTTTCCCAACTTTCATACAACACAATTTACAAATTAGATAGCTGAGAAGAGAAAAGCATCAGATCTCTCAAAACCCTAACTCAGATCTCATCCATGGCGATCTCGACTCGTCTTCTCTCTTTATTCCTCGCGCTCTCCGTATCCATATCGCTTTCGTCCGCCGAGATCCGATCCAACGACATTCGCTCCGACTCCCGCTACATCATCCCCTTCGACGAGTTCGGCTTCACCCCCGATGGCCGCCTCATACTCAACGTCTCTAGAATCTCATTCTCCAACCCCGTCTCCGCTCCCGAGTTGGCTAAATTGGGATTCTTCTTGTGCACTCGCGATGGTTGGCTTCACGTGCTTCAGCAGATCGAAGACGGAAACATCCCCTGCGCGCTTCACTCCAATCTCGTCCAGCCAGTTTACACTTTCGATCGCATCAACGGCGGTAAGGAGTTCGGTACGGAGTACGCCATGGGCGACGCCGGTCAGTTCACGCTCGTGTTCACAAATTGTGTCCCTGAGCTTAGGGTTTCCATGGACGTTAAGTCAACCATGTATAATCTGGAGGGAAGGGATGGACATAGGGATTACTTGTCTGCGGGTAGGACCGTGCTTCCTAGGGTTTACTTCCTCTTCTCCTTGATTTATTTCTCCATGGCTGCTTTCTGGATTCATGTTCTCTACAAGAAGCGCTTGACTGTTCATGGCATCCATTTCTTCATGCTGGCTGTTGTTCTTTTGAAAGCGCTGAATTTGTTGTGTGAAGCTGAGGATAAGTCTTACATCAAGAGGACTGGAAGTGCTCATGGTTGGGATGTTTTGTTCTACATTTTCAGCTTTCTCAAGGGGATCACACTCTTCACATTGATTGTTTTGATTGGTACCGGATGGTCTTTCTTGAAACCTTACTTACAAGATAAAGAGAAGAAGGTGTTGATGATTGTCATTCCCCTTCAGGTGATTGCCAATATTGCTCAGGTTGTTATAGACGAGACTGGACCGTATGGGCAAGATTGGATCACTTGGAAACAGGTGTTTTTGCTTGTGGATGTTGTTTGTTGTTGTGCAGTGTTATTCCCGATTGTCTGGTCTATCAAGAATTTGAGGGAGGCTGCCACAACAGACGGGAAAGCTGCAGTGAACTTGATGAAGTTGACTTTGTTTAGGCAGTATTATATCGTGGTGATATGTTACATATACTTTACTAGGGTGGTGGTTTATGCTCTGGAGACTATTACTTCTTACAAGTACCTCTGGACCAGTGTAGTTGCAGCGGAACTGGCAACGCTTGCTTTCTATGCATTTACTGGGTATAAATTCAGGCCAGAGGCGCACAACCCATACTTTGTGATAGATGACGAAGAAGAAGAGGCTGCGGCGGAACAGTTGAAGCATGATGATGACTTTGAACTATGATATACTCTTCGCAATATGTGTGCAACTGTGATATAGAACAATGAATAATGTGATACATTTGTGATAGTAAAATTTACACGGACAAAGGATTTCAGTTAATGCTTCAGTTATTATCAGTATAGGAAAGAGCATATAAGATCACTGTGATATCTTTGCTATTTGGACATCAGGTATAATCAAAACTTCACACGATATTAGCAAAAGTGACTCCTATTTTAGCTCGTCATATGCAATGTTTAATGCCTGTTGTTGATTAAAATAGATGTGTCCTGGCTTGTCTTAATTTCATGTTCTGATCCCCTTGATTTTCCTTCTGCTTTGTTATAGCCAATCTTTGGTGAATGTGTTAATCTTTAAGGTGATGTGGGGATACAGATAGGTTAGCTGATCCCTACTATTTGTGTCTGGCGGCCTTCTGGTTTCGGTAAGTGCTTTTGATGGTCTTACTTTTTAACCAGCTTATATATGACTATTGATGCAATATTGAGCTGGATTGCGGTGACAAAGTGTTAGCTGTTTTTCCAAGGTGCGGAGCTATGATTTCACCATCTGGTTTTGTCTAGTTGAAATGGTTATTTACAATTTGTTATGGCCGCTGTCATGCCTGATTCTTTGTTTCTTATATATGAGTAGGCTTTCCATGAATTCCCTTGTCTTCACCATGTAATGATGTGGAAGAATGAAGGCTAGTACACATACATGGTTAACTCTATAACAAATTTCTGTATGATGTGGCTGGTGATTAGTCATGGTAAAAGACTTGCCTAGTTATCTTATCCTAGTTCTAAGCAAAGGTATTTGCTCTTATGAAGAACAGAAATGACTCTTTAATTCCTTTTACTTAAAATTGATGCAAGTTAACTACTACAGGTTGAACACATAAATCATTGTAGCTATCATCTTAACCACCTTCCAAGGTCTGCTGTTGAATATGGTGAGATTTCTTCAGCCAGGCTGTCTGTATAATAAGAGGACAAGTTAGAAGACTGCTGCTCCAATCCGTAGCTTTTGAAGCTGGGAATTCTCAGATCCTGGCTGGAACCACCACACCTAAATGTAACACTTGCCCGAGCAAGGTGAGCCTCTGGCTGGTAAGAAAGGCGCTTCTTTACTGACCCGCTTCTTTCCCTTTCAGGAGTTGGAGGTCTTGTTCGTGGCGCACTTTGCGACCTTGCCTTCGCCTTTGCCGACTCTGTGGCGGTCATGTAGTTAGGCAGGGCTTCTACATCATTGGGAATTATCTGTTCTTCATCCATTGGATTTGCAATTAGCTTATAAGCAGAGCCAAAGTTGGGGGTGTGTGTTGCTGATGCTGAGTAGCTTGTTTCTTCTTTGAAGTACCGAGGACTAGCTGAGAGAACTTGGAGGGGTCTGATTTTGGGCGTGGAGGGAGTTGCCGGTGACTGGTAGCGGCGTGGAGATGCAACACGTTGAGGACTAGCAGGTCTCTGGTGGTTGGTCTGTTGCAGTGATCTTGCCATATGCGAGGCAGCGTATGAATGAGGCCTAGATGCATCAACTTGAACCGTTTTCACAGAATGGTTATTCCTGCTTTCCCACTGCTTTGCTGCCATCCATCTATCAAGCCAATTGGTTCCTAGGTTGTCAATCTCGCTTTCGGGTCCCGATGACGACCTCTGTATCTACAGAAGAACACAATGAAACTACTTAGTCTGTGTCGCACGCACCTCCAAATTCAGGCTAGGCATGCTGATCAATCACCTGTTGGGAGAAAGCATAGGCCAGAGCCTTGTCTCGTTTCATTAATGCCTCTTTTCTGGTCTGCAGCATTTTATCGATCTCGTCCAGCGCTCTGGATCTCTCCAAGTGGCCTTTTCCATCTCCAGACTGTTCAGTGACAAGCAATGAATGGCTCAGTTCAAGTAAACTCTGTTACAAGCTTATAACAGAGGTTTGGCAGCCAAACTTACAACTGGATGAAGAAGCTTAGAATCCCATGAGGAGCAATTATTGGTGTTAGCATACATGGACGACCTTCTTCCTCCTTCATGCGAAAGCCTGGCTCGCTGATCACGCATCTGATCCTGCACTCTCACCAGAGCTTGAATGTGTTGCAGAGTCATTTTGGCTTGCTTCCTCGCATTCTGCCCTCTCACCAACGCCTGTAGCTTCACTAGTCCCTTCAGGGCACGTAGAGCTTTCCTCGCCTGCAAGAGGGAAGGAAGATGCGTCAATACCCATATCATCAAAAAATGGAGTAGAAGAAGAATGTAAAAAAGTTACCAGGAAGCCTCTGAGGGCTGTTTGTATGACAACAATAGCATTGAGCTCCTTGAGAAAGGCGGAACTGCTAGTGAGGCGGACCAACTTATTAGCATTATTATCCTTTGTTACAGATTTGGAGAAGACCCATCTGCAACGCTTTTCTCTCTTCTGCAGAAAGAAAATGAAAGCTGACCCAGATCAGATCAGCTCAGCATCATTGGATTTAAGGGTGGCGGTGTTGCTTTGAAAATGGAACCAACCTTTTCTTTCTCCTGGAGTTCTTCTGGCCCACTCTCTTCTTCTCTTCTTTTATTGCTCTTCTTCTTGCTGTTGCTATTGCCGCCATTATCTTGCTTCTTAGATGATGATGAAGAAGACCTGAAGGCGTTTTTGACTGCAGTCAACCATGAAGAGGTAGTAGAACCTAGACCTACCTTCTTCACTCCCATTCCTGAGCTAGAATGAAAATGACCTACCTTCTCTCTCTCTGCCGTTTATAAGTATGTAGCTAAGCTAGGACATATATTAATAAACATCACCGGCAGGCAGCAGGCAGGAGTCAAGAATCCAAAGCACTCTGTACATTGACAATAAGTGGGACTGGCCGTGTATTTCGATTCAGAAATCTCTCATATTTTATCTTCATGGTGATAAACATAAACTGGTGATGAGTGGGGTCACGTGGTTCAGAGAATAATAATTGGACTGGACTGTGAGAGGCCTCGAAGACTGCTCTCTGCCGGTAGCCCAGCACAGCAGTTTTTGATAACTGGGAACCTGACTGGTCAAAGACATAGTACTACAGGTGTGTCACTGTCTCACTCTATTTGGACACTCTGTTCATCTCCACATTTGGCCCTCTGGGCTACAAGTCCGGGTTCAGCTATTTGGTTGCTGTTCGGCCCGCTCCATTTTTCATTCCAGCCCGTATCCATATAGACCGAGTTAAGTACAACAGTCCTAATCTGATACGGTCGGCTGGTCTGTCGGACTAGACCCAACCCAACCCAGGCTGCTGATGTGGAGCAATTGCTGAAACCTAATAATTGTGCAGCGGAAGACGGCTGACCTCGCTCAGGACCATTTCCGAAGGCAAGAGCTTGTCCAGATGACCTTGCTCGCTCCTCTCTCCTCATACCTCATGAAGCCATGCGTTTCGAATTGAAACCCTAATTCTTTAAATCGTCTGAAAAAAAGAGAGATTCGACCTATCATGGCCGACGAAGCCAAAGCCAAAGGCATTGCAGCCTGCCCCCCATGCCCCCCCTGGATCCGCCACTGACTGAAGCCATCTCCCTCACCCCGGAAAACCACGTCCTCTACTCCAACCCATTCGCCGCCCACGCCTCACTCAGCCAGTATTCCGAAGCGCTAGAGGATGCGAAGAGGACTGTGGAGCTCAAGCCCGACTAGGTCATATTGTGCTGGTGCTTTGCAGTTTGGAGACACGTTTGCTTGCTGGGAACTTTGAAAATGAATTCAAGTTTAATTTAAACTTTACATTAATGTGATTATATGAGGTGTTATTGATGGGAAGAGGTGTTTTTCAAAATATTTAGTGGATGGATCCTACCTGCGTGATGAAGTATTGTCCAAACGCGATGGTAGAATTCTAAAATATTTTTTCACATTTTTGTGATAAGATTGTTATTTCTTTACAAATAATAAGAATCTTATCGCAAAGATGTGGAAACTATGATGAGTTTAGGATTTTTTTCTGTGTTGTCTCCGGGTTACAAATTATGTTTTTATTTATAAGAAAATATGAGAAATCCTACATATTCACTGGGCCTGGGTTTTTATTAGTCTTCATAGCTCAACAATTCTCCCACCTGAAGACTAATGCATAGGCTCTTCAGCTCATCCATCTTCCCAATGCTAGTAGTGCCAATCCTTTTCTTCTACACAGAGAGGCCAGTTGAAGCCATGCACAGCTTCAACTTCACTAAGGTAACGACCTTAGTCAACATGTTAGCAGGATTCTTGTATCCATCTATCTTCAAGAGACGCAAGACCTTCTTCTCCAAGAGATGTCGTATGTAGTGGTATCGCAATCCAATATGTTTTGTCCTCGAATGAAATGCGAGATTCTTTGCCAAATGAATAGCACACTGACTATCACTATACAATACACTGTTTTTCTGCTCCTTCCCCAATTCACTCAAGAAGTTTTGCAACCACATCTCTTTACTTGCCTCAGTCACAGCAACATACTATGATTCAGCTGTAGACAATGCAACAATCTTCAGTAACTTTGACGCCCAAGAGAGCGGTACCACCCAATGTAAAAACATAGTTTGCAAGAGGCATCTCCCTCATCGGGATGATAATTCTTTTGGAACAGATCGGAATTCTCCAAGAGAAGATCGACGTGGGAATTTGGCTTCAGGGTGGATATTCCAGAATTCGATGGTAGCATTTTAGTTGATTGACTTTCTCAGGTTGAGGAGATCTTGGACTTCAAGGAGCTTCCAGATGATCGTCGCGTTTTGGTAGCAATTCGTATGCATGGGCATGCGCAAGCTTGGTGACAGCAGTTGAAGCAGTCTCGTTCCGTGCTGGTAAGGAGAAGCTTTCCGGTTGAGATAAATTCAAGAAACACATTCGGGCTACGTTTTTACCTTATAATTTTGAGCAAAAATTGTATCAGCGCTTTCATAATCTCCGGCAGGGTTCTCGTTCAGTGGCCGAGTACACTACCAACTTTTACTAGTTACTTGCTCGTACTAACCTTAATGAGTCGCCTATTCAGTTAGTTTCTCGTTATATTGATGGTTTGAGTTTTCAGTTGCAGGATGTTCTGAATATGTTTCACCCATTGGAAGTTTCAGAGGCGCATCAACGGGCTTCCAAGGCGGACACACAATTGGCGAGGCGCACAAACATTGTGCGCCGACCAACCCACGGTTAGACACATGTTAGTGGTTCTTCCGCGCCTCTTACTGGCCGACCTACAGATCCTTCCCAGCCAACCCGGAGTTCTGCAGGCCCCTCCCAAAGACGTGGCGGCATGCACTATTTCAATTGCGGCTAGACCAATCATAGACATGCAGATTGTCAGAAAGCATCAAGTTCCCGTGGATTCTTTACGAGAGAGATTCAGGGGCTGATTCTGTTCCTAGAGATGATGGTCCTCCCATCTTTGATGATTAAGGTGATGAGGCGGAAGTGGTAGAGCAATATGTGACTGGAGACGTTGGTCCTATTTTGATGTTGAGGCGCACATTCTTGACCCCTCGTGCACCGGAGCAGGCTGAATGATTAAATCACAATTTATTCCAGTCTAATTGCACGATTGGCAAGAAGGTTTGCACCTTCCTTATTGATGCAGGGAGCTGTGAGAACGTGGTCTCGGAAGTTGCAGTTTCCAAATTGGGACTCCGTATGGAAACTCAACTCAAACCTTACAAGCTTGCCTGGCTTAACAAATGATGTTCCTGTATCTAAACGTATGCTGGTGAGTTTCTATGTTGGTCATACTTATAGCGATGATATCTACTGTGATGTGGATCTTATGAATGCTTATCACTTACTGCTTAGCCGTCCTTAATAATATCTCGGTCACACAAGATGGTCGTGCCAATACGTACTTCTTCCCATTACGTGGCAAGAAAATTGTACTCGTTCCGACAAAGCCTCGTGTGGTCTCTCCGGTTAATGCTGCCCCACAATCTACACTAATGTGACGCACTTCTTTCTAGGCCGCTAAGTCAAATTTACCACATTTGTGTGATATTCAACATCATATTGAATTGGTGTCGGGCACTGGTGATATTTGGCACCATATTACCGCATTGTTCCTTTTACTGGTGATTCATCTCTCGTTGCTGATACGGCTCCAGATTGAAGAACGAATCTTCTCTTCCCTAGAAAGAATGATGCATAGCAAATGTTGCTATCTTACTTGGAGAACGAGATCATCCGAAGAAGGTGCATGTTGGCGGTGCAAGTTAGCAGATTTTGTGCATCCAGTGTTAGATGAGCCATTATAATACCTTTTTCCATGGTGAACGAGCCTGCGGTCAAAACTCATCGACTTCGCTCTTGACTTATGGGCTTTTTGGGTCATCTGAAGTAGTTTCCTATTTTATTTTGATTTTTTATGTTTCAGGTTTTAGCTTTTCTTATTTAAGAATGCTTTTTTACTCCTTATACGGAGTTGAATTTGATTAATAAAAAATCGAGGGTGTTTCTTTCCTTCAATTCTCGATATTCTGCTGAATCAACGAGCTTTGATCTATCACATCACACACGTTGCATCACATAACATATATGTGTGTTAACTACATGGTTTAGATAAGTAATCAATGTGCACTATAAGAATATAATAAAAGTTGCTTGCACTTACATTAAAACAAAGCTCCTGCGACGCAGGGCGATACACTATTGGATGATCCCTGAGCTTGCATGGTTGTATAAATCTACATATGATCGAATTATACCACACAATGTACTCAGCAGTACAACTATCATCACCATCATCAAATTACACACCAATTACGAGACTATCTTCTCTATCGTTCCAGAAGTCAACATATAAACATATCTTAGTAGAAATGATGGATTGAATTGCTTACAACCAAACTATCTCAATACACGTGATACATAGTACCACTCGGCTATATTGAAGCACCTCTGCCTTCCACATATGACATCCCTAGACACACATTGGATTTATACGGATAGCACATTATCAGAATACCACACCCAAATCATGTCAACAATTTGCTGACCATTCAGTTGATCTTGATGTACCTCTAAATGTTGAGGTATCTCTTTATAGTTCTTTGGTCCATCCCACTTGGTGCAAGTATAATAATAAAAAAAGTAAAAAAATTATGAGATTTTTGTTTTTTTTTGTTTATGTACTTGTAACCCAATGCAGGCAAGCGTAACAAATCATCAATTGCTTATTATGGTGGAATGCCGAGTTATTGGGGCCTACCTAAGTCCATGTGCTCCCACGCCCATAGTTGTAAAAAGAACTGTACAATTTGATAACTGGCAATGCTTAGCATCGAACGTACTACACAACTGCCTGTAAAGAAATCCCAATACAATATTCCCCCAGCTATATGACCCGACCCTATCTGAATCCACAAGCAACAAGAGATAATATATAGAAATGTCGCTCCTCGAACAATCATACATGAGTGACGTCCCAATCATACATAAAATGTATGCTCGGGCATAAATCTGAAGATCCTCTTTACTTGCATCTTGTGGGATAACCTTCAAATTATTTTTGAACCATGTTCTTTTGACTGACGTCCGCGACTTTCCATGTTATTGAATGACTCCTAATGTCCTCATGTACACTTGATTCCAACTCACAACAAACTCACTCCCAATCACCATCATGTCGAGTTTCGCATTCGGCTCTCTAAAAATACCGTTTTGAGTCGCAAGTCTCTTTTCATGTATTCCGAACACCTGAAATTCAAACAACACTAAGAAGTAACTGTTCACATAAAAACATGTCGAAATAGTTGGGTTTAAACGGTTCAGCGAGTCGTATAAATACGCCCCATCAATCATCGTCACTCCAATTGACCGAAAAGGATTTCGTCTTTCCTTTTTGTCTATCTGGACAGTTCACCTTTCGATAACCATATTCTCCACAACTCCAGCACCGTGGCCCGTTCTTTTTCTCTTACTTCTCATTATCATCCTGGACTTGCTCCTTCTCCTCTTTCTGCTTTTCACCACCCTTTCTGGCTTGTCTTCGAGGATTTGAGTTCTGGCCAGATCTTGCTTCCATATTTTTCAAGAATCTCCTAAAATTCTTTACCAGCAGACTTAGTTGATTATCAGTTGAAGGCTTCTTCTTTTCCGTTTCAGCTTTCAGACCAACACTCTTGCTTTTGACTGATGTATTATCCTTGGTCAGTTTCATCTCAAACTGTTTGATTGATCCAATCTTTCGTCCAGCCTCATATGTTTGACATTTTGTGCTTCTTCAATGGCTGTCGCCTTCATGTCAAATCTAGTGGGAAGTGATCTGAGAACTTTCCTTATCAGCTTCTCTTATGGAATTGGTTCTCCGACGGCATGAGCTTCATTTGATAGATCATACAACTTGGCGTTGAATCAGTGATGGATTCTTCTTCTTGCATTTTCAGGTTCTCAAACTGAGAAGTAATAATCTGCATCCTTGATGTTTTCACGTTATCGGTTCCTTCATGCGCTGTTTAAAGAATTTCCCAGGCTTGTTTTGCAAAGTCGCGGTTGGAAATCAACCTAAAATTATTAGCATCTACAGCAGCAAAAATAGCATTTAGAGCTTTTGAGTTACCAGTTGCTTTAGCATCCTCTTCGTCAAGTCATTCCCCTTCGGGTTTTTTTTTCTTCTAGTGACTCCCCTTTGATCCATGGTCAACGGAGGGGACCATTCTGTCATTACAGCTCTCCAAGTCCTTTCATCAATAGCTTTGAGGAATGCTTTCATTCAAGCCTTCCAATACCCATAGTTGCTTTCTTCCAACAGAGGTGGCCGACTTGTACTCTGTCATTCCTTCATATTTCTTGCTCGTCTCAGTTAGGCACTCAGCATCTTTATTCTATATGTCGAGTTCCCGCTCTGATACCAATTAAAATTTGCAGCGCCCCGAGTTACTGATAGTATACAAGCAGTCGCTATAGCAACTCCTTGTTTAGTCGGATCTGGTACAACAAGAAACAAAACAGTGAACATAGATTTGTTTACCCAGTTCGGCCAATATACCTACGTCTGGGGAGGACTATACTCCAGTCCTCAATCCACTAGTCTCCAAGATACTCCGTACAACACAGACTCGACTCCTCGACAATCTATGCTACCAGACCTCAACTAGCACTTCATACACAATCAGAACACCCTCTGATTTGTGACTCACTCATCTACACAGTTGAGTTAATTCAGAATAGTTACTCCTCTGATCACATAAACTCAGCCTATTCTAATTAATACAATGTCTCAGTAGGTTTGCTATAACACACATTTGTGCAACTAGCTTGTACAGATTCTGTCCGCTTCACTCCAACGCCTTCTGCTGAGCCGCTTTAACTATGTTGTGAGTGCTCCTCACACTCTGATGCTCCCCCTCACTCAGTGACCGCTTGTCACTAACGAGAATAGGCCTTTCGCAGATTGTCCGAGTTCCTTCACTCGACAACTCTCTGCCTTCCTTGATCAGCCAACAAGCAAGTTCTGCTCTAAATTGGCCTTCTCCGATCAAGCACTGAACAGAATACACAAGTATTCGATCAGTCTCTACTCTAAACACTTAGCTCTGCGCTCACGCTCTGCTCTAGGTGGTGAGGCGATCCTCCGCACAGCTCTTTGAGTTATTTTTTCTCTAAATATCGCTCTTCTCTGTTTCAATATTTGAGGTGCTTAGATTCTGTATATTGGATCAATTCCCCCATTGCTCTGCATTACACCCTCTTCTGTAGACACTCTTACCCGTGGAAATTAGGAAGTCCTCCAAGATCTCAATAAGATCTTATCTCCTAAATTTTAGGAGATTTGATTTCCCAATCAAATCTTCAAGCTTGTAGAACGGAATCTTTACTGAAGATATTCTGAGAATATTTGGAAGCCTCCCGTTGAACTAATACGCTATATCTGGGCAGATTTCTCATCTTCAAACATGGTTGCCACGCTGCTACAGCTTCTGCTGTAGCTGCTACTTGTTCACTGGGCTTGTACACTTTGGCGGATTTTGTCAATTGAATGCCATTTGCAATATCAACTACTACTTTTGACAATGATCAGGTTCTTTTACCCATCATTGATCAAGAAGTGAACTTCGATCATCAACCTACTTGCAATGTTGTTCAAACCCCAGTTCTGCATGAGGACAATGTTCCTGAAGTTCAAACTCAACAACCTCAACGGACAGTGCCACTTCGTAGATCCATTAGAGAGAGGAGAAATGCGATTCCGGATGATTACGTCGTATATCTCTTGGAACATGGGGAAAATGGATTGTTGGAAGATGATCCAATCAACTTCCAGCAAGCCATGGATAGTTCAAACTTTCATAAATGAATTGATGCTATGAATGAGGAGTATAAGTTTATGCAAGACATTGGAGTTTGGGAACTTGTCCCATTACCAGACCATGCGAGACCCATTGATTGTAGATGGATATTTAAAACCAAGAGGCACTCTAATGGTAACGTGGAGAGATTCAAAGCTCGTCTTGTAACTAAAGGCTTTACTTAGAAGGAAGGGATTGACTTTAAAGAGACCTTCTCCCCTGTTTCTTCAAAGAACTCCTTTAGGACAATCCTGGTACTGGTTGCACACTTTGATCTTGAGCTACTTCAGATGGATGTTGAGGCAGCGTTTCTCAATGGTGACATTGACAAAACAATTTACATGGTACAGCCAGAACACTTTGTGTCTGACGATGCAAAGAATTTGGTTTGAAGTTGAGGAAATCCATTTATGGGCTCAAGCAAGCTTCTCGTCAGTGGTACTTTAAGTTTCATCAGATTGTTGTCTCGTATGGCTTTGAGGCAAATCCGATGGATGAGTGTGTATACCACAAGTTCAATGGGAGTAGGCATATTTTCTTGGTTCTATATGTCGATGACATACTGCGGGCTACTATTGATATGAGGACTTTGCGCGACACTAAGGAATTTCTGTCAAAGTATTTTTTAGATGAAAGACTTTGTGATGCCTCCTTTGTTTTGGGAATCCAGATACTTAAAGACCGTTTGAAGGGTATCACATAAGAATTATATTGAGAAAGTTCTCATAAGATTCGGCATGCAGAACTGTAGACCATTGGACACCCCTGTTGTTAAAAGAGACAGGTTTATCTTGATCAGTGCCCTAAGAATACTTTGGAAATTCAGGAGATGCAGCAGCTTCCATATGCTTCGGCTGTAGGAAGTCTTTTGTATGCTCAGGTATGTACGCATCCTGATATCGCGTAAATTGTTGGTATGTTGGGAAGATATCTGAGTAACCCGAGAGTGGATCATTGGAGAGCAGTCAAATGGGTTATGAGGTATTTGCAGGGAACAAAAGAATATAGGCTCACGTATAAGAGATCGGATAATGTTGAGATCATTGGGTACTCCGACTCTGATTTTGCTGGATGCCAAGATAGCAGACGATCCACGTCAGGCTATATCTATTTGTTAGCTGGGAGAGCCATTTCCTGGAGATCTGCCAAACAGACACTCGTTGCTCCATCGACTATGGCGGCAGAATTAGTTTTTTGTTTTGAGCCATCAAATCATGGCATATGGCTGCGAAACTTTGTCACTGAACTTCGCATCTTAAGTGATATTGAAAGACCACTGAAGTTATATTGTGATAATAAATCAGTAGTGATGTACGCCAATAACAACAGGAGCACTACTAAATCAAAGCATGTTGATATCAAGTTCCTGGTTGTGAAAGAAAAGATACAGAGTGGACAGATATCCATAGAGCATATTGGGACAACTCCATGATAGCGGATCCGCTTACGAAAGCATTAACACCCAAGGTCTTTCATGAGCATGCAGCTCACATGAGTGTAATCTTGTTTAAGTATATTCATGATTAGTGGGAGTTTGTATTTTTGTATTGATGCTCTATGAGATGTATAAATTTTTCTATTTATACATTTTGGATTATGTTCTGCAGAAATTATGTTTACACAGTACACTCTGTATGATTCTGTTGATCTCACCTTTGAGAAGACCAGTTGGAAATAGACATGTGTAGGTCACATTTCATGTAGTTTCCATGCTACACACCACGATGAATCCATGTCATTTGGCTATTTTGGCAGACGTGATAAGCACCGTCGAGTAACGATGATTACGAAGGCCGCATTGATCATATGTTTGCATAGTTAATGTACCGGAAAGTTTCTGATATACCTATTCTGACATGATAGCAATTCTGTGCACACTTTTATATATACATTTATTTGAGGTTACACATGCGGTCCAGTGGGAGATTGTTAGATTATTATGATTAATCTAATTTGGACCGAACGTGTAATTTAGATAATTGTATATATGTTATCATTGTAATAAGCTTGAATAACGTAATCTAATCTTTTTGGAAGCTTATCAGATATAACATGATTATCAGGTGTAATTTAGATATGCATATATGCTATCATTATAGATACCTAGAGATAATTATGGTATTCTTTGAGAGAAGGAATCCATGATTATATCTTCTCGTGTAGAAGATATAAATATGGGTTATAGTCTACGGTTTATCATATCGTTCTCCAGTTTCTTACTCTTATAGAGGCTGACCCAGGTATGTTTATTTTACAGTAATTATGTATGCTTAATTATTTTGGTATGGATTTGATCCTGTTAATTTATTTCCTCTGTATGATTATGATCCAACTAAAGAAAGATTAATACTTGCTGAAGAAGTGGTGAGATTGGAAGAAGAAGGAGGTCTTCATGAGTTGTTGGTCGGATGAATTGCTGAGAGTCTCAACTGCGTTGGTGTGGAAGTGTAAGGTTTCTTCCATGTTTTACCTGCAATGAAAGCTGTAAGATGGTTGTGTCAGCAGCTCATCAATGAGCAGACCCAGAAGCCAAATGTTGCGGCGAGTGATCCGACTGTAATGAGAATGCGTTGGTGCTTTGCCCCATCTATATTGCTGAAACGTTGTGTATCTGCCCAGCCTTCATCTCAACTTTTCTGCGGCCAAAGGCGGCCACCATAGGGTTACGGAGTCCGACGGATGACCATTTGAATCAAAGTTACCATGGTAGCTTGCAAAAATGGCACAACCATTCAGCTAAAATGGTAGCTTGAAATTGCGATTTTTCAGTTTAAACCAATTAAATTCAATTTCACTCCTTTTGTTCATCATGAGCTACATATATCTATCCAATAGGATCACCTTCATCACAAAATCATAAAGTCAAGAGTCATGAGATGGGCAACTCTCACTGATCTGGTAACCAAAAACTGGCATCCAATGTCCACTCATCTGGCCTTGCCTTGTAAGCAAGCAGCTATCCCTCATGTCCAAAGCTCTTCCTTCCTTCCCACCCCTCATTCCAAATCATCAATGTGATGATGAATACAAGCCATATCGTCCCACCCGCACCAAATTTACCCTGAATCAATATCGTGTAAAAAATTGAATATATTATATTTATAAAAATATGGTAGTTCAATACTTTTGGTGATCATTAAAATTGAATTACAATTTGATTACCAGCAATTTTTCAATTACAGTTCGAACTACATTTATTTAAGTAGGTCTTACAAAGATATAGTTATATCCTGAGATTCATTTAGTCCACTAAATGAATTGACATTTAAGTAGTAGACACATCAATATCCCAACAAATTTATCTATCTTCTTTTTTAAATTTTGCCTCGTAGTTGGTTTTTTTTTTTATAGTTTGAACCATATTTCCACCAATGGTTTGGACCCAAATTATGACGAAAAAAGTTCTACTTTGCCACCCTCCTCAAGTTTTCTAACTTTCATACCATCGTTTTAAAATTTTTTAAAAAAAAACTCACGTATGCCACTTTATCAGCATACCCCTATTGTCAGTAGCAGCTGTGTGATGTCATAGGGTTTGCACTGTGCCCCTTGGCAATATTTTTTATATCATACCTTGGAAATTTTATAATAGGTATTGAGTATGTCATGCCAGTTTAGGAAAGTTAAACATTGTGATTTTCTACGAGGATGAAATGAAATTAATTTTAAAATGATTGCGGAACTTATCTAAATTTTGGAAGGTGAGAATTTCAATTACTACCTCGACCTTCCTACACTAAACCTACCACACCCACAAGCAGTTAAAGAGACGTGTTAAATTTTAAAGGAAAAAAAGAGGCAGGGTACGTATTTACTGACCTTAGCTTCAGAAATGGTCAAGTAGCCCTCTGCCGTAGGCCCCGCAGGCGGCGAACCCATCCCTGTGTTCCCGCCGCTTCCTCGTCCGCTGGTTGAGTTCGTAATGCCCAAAGCATACGCCGGCGTCCCGTCAGGATTGAACAACCCGTAATTCCTCTCGGAGGTCGGCCCAGACTTCATGTTCTCATTGAACAGAGCAAACACGTAAATGTTCAGATCCCAGGTCGGCCTCATCGGCGTCCCTTTCTTCTGCTTTATCAGCTTCATCAGATTCCCGTTGTACTTTCTTGCATTCTCTGCAGTCGCTCCGACCTCGTCCGCGTCCCCTTTCGACGGCCACCCTGTCTCCGATATCTGGACTGAGAGATTCTTGTACCCGAAGGCGCCCAGAGCTGCGTAGACCGCATCGATCTGGGCGAACAGCATGTTGTCGTAATGGAGATTGGTGGATGGGTCGTTGACTCCTTTGTTGGGCTGGAAGAGGACGAAATCGATCGGGATTTGCTTCGGATCCGCCTTGTAAGCGAAGTAAGGGTACGCGTTGATCAAGAAACATGACCCTGTTCTCGAATGGAAGTCCAGAATCGGAGCGATGTACTGCACAAGGTCTTTGCGGAAAGCTCCGGCTGACGGCGGGTAGGAAATCTGGAGCGTAGCGAGAGAGTGAGCTGTGGTGACGCTCACCTGCTTGTCGAGCCCGCAGCTGACGAGCGCGTCGTGGATCCCCTGCATTGCTGGCAGGAGGTCGTTGCTCATGGCGGTGTCGTTGAAGGTCAAGATCTCGTTCCCGACTGTGATGGTGGAGATTTTGGTTCCGGGGAGGTAAGCCTGGACGTTGGATTTCACCCAGGAGAGCGCGTTTGCTGGATCTTTCATTCTGGCAAGGTCTTCGTTTCGCACGCCGACGATGAACTCGACCCCAGTGTTGGCGAATGCGCGGAGGACTTTGGGGTCTGCGTCGTAGAGCTTCACTCGCGTGGCGCCGATTGCGCGAACTAGTGGCACCACCTTGTCGGGCGTGGGAAGATTGTTGGCCACTTGGCCGTAGTTTATACCAACTGAATTAACTCCAATCATTCCCAGAACTGCACACAAAATCATCTCATTCTCATCAACACACAGTCTTCACTTTCCAGATTCGAGTGACAAAAAAAACAACAGCACACGAGTACCTGAAAGCAGAGCAATCAGAATGAGGCAGCTTCTGCTGAAATCCATCAAGGTCAGTCAGTCACCCAAAATGCACAGCAACAGTCAGATTCGCTCTTTGCTGGAGAAGAGGAGAGAAGAAAAGTGTCAGTGGTTTGCTTGTGTTACCGGAGAGTGCGACTGAGAGATTCTTCTTCTTTTTCCGATTCCTTCCTTCCAGCCAGAAACACGCAATCGGAAAGCCGAAAGATATTCGGCCTAAATCGAAACAGGGAAGAGTGGATGTAACTAATTGAAAGGCTTGTCGGGTGGAAGATATTTATTTTCCTGTTATTTATCATATTTTATATACGAATTTATGCCGGCTTCATTACATGAAATGTTATGTAAAGTCCTCTCTTTTTTTATTTATGTAAAATTATATGGTTGGATAACGCTCCAGATGTTGTTAGCTGCACGCACCATCAAGTTACTAAAAAAACTGTGGATGGACAAAACTGGGTAATGTCTCAAGTTGGCATCGCCTCACATGCTAAACAGTTCAAGTCAAAATGACTTACCCTCAATTTTCTAAATTTAATTTTCACAATTTTGAGAAGTGGAGGAGGCCCAGCAGCCGAGGAGAAGAAGGTCAAAATGGATGCTTATTTTTTACTGAATTCTATTTCCTCTATTCCGAGGGGTTTTCTTTAATTAAATGTTGCACGAGGATCCCAAGGAAGCAGGCTCGTTCGTGACCATTTATGGATTCGTGGACAAAGAAAAATTAAGGTTACTTGGTGTTCATGTTGGAAAGCTAATTCAAAGGGTTATAACTTCTTAATTTACATCAAGAAATAATTTGAAGGTTTAAAGGGTCAAATGAACAAGATTTTAGCACTGCAAATTTGATTCGCCCAAGAGGAATTCAGGCTATGGCGAATCAAAAGTGATTCGCCTAGAAGAATTGATTCGCTCAGCCCCATGCACACAGACACTTTGATTCGACCAACCCTTATCAAATCACTTTTGATCCAGGACGAATCAAAATTGATTCGCCCAGCACTGGAACACACAGACGGTGTTATTCGACCAACCCCAGTCGAATCACTTTTGAGCCAGCACGAATCGAAATTGATTCGGTCAAAGATGGTCAACGCGGACAAAATCAAAGGGTATAAATAGAGAAAGATGGAAAAAAATCAAGGGGCTTCTGTTGGAAAAGAAAACCCTAGACCAAAATCATCAAAGCAAAGTCAGAGAGACGAGAGGGAGATTTTAGAGACATAAATTAGAGCCGGTGAACAGTGATCGTGAACAGTATTCGTATTCTCAAAAATTAGTTTTTCATTATTGTTTTAGATGGATTTTAGTTGCTAAATCTTAACTCGGTTTGGGGATTTTGCATTGCAACGTTTGGTTTGAGATACTTATATTTCATACTTCAATTAGTGAATTACTGTTCTTCGTATGAATTGCACGCTTGATTATCGAGTTAGCATAACCTAGCGGTGAAACTGAATTGATGTTTATTGCGTGATATTTGATTGAATTAACCTATTAGAGATGTCTAGCAGTTAAGAGAAAGTAGTACATTGAAGTCGCCACTACCCTAGCAAGATTGTTGGACTTGGAACAGTAGTTTTTACTAATTGATGCATGTCAGATAGATGATTACCAATTGCAATGCATATCACTCAACTAATTCTTTCTAATATTGAGAAACAATATTCTTTTTGTGACACTTGTTAGTAGGACTTTATAACTAATTGCTCTCTTTGGATTCGACCCTGCTTATCACTAGCTTATAAGTAGGTAATGTAAATATAATTTTGGCGCACACAACGATGTATCGTCAAATTTTGGTGCCATTGCTCGAGAGAGCAACACTTAGTATAGAGTTTTTTATTTTGTTATTTTTTGTTTTTTGCAATTTTTGTTTTGACGGCGCAGGTAGGTGCAATATGAGCTACCGACGTCCGATCTGCTATTATAAGGTGTTCTTCTAAGCGGAACGAGTGCATGAAGCGTTTCTAAGCGACACTTTTTCCCCAAATCGAAGGTCGTTTACTATTTTATTTTCATTTTTTGTATTTCCTTGCATTTTTCGGTATGTCGAATGCAGGAAGCGTCCGTGAACATGATCAGGTCAACGATGAAATACCTCAACCATTCTATGACGAGCCGGAACGAGTGTTAAACCAAAGAAAAATGGCAGCTTGTCAAAGGATGGCATTCCAAGAACACAACGGTAGAGATGAAAGAATGGGTGAGTTTGATGATTATGCTCCACCTCAACCACAACCTCAATTGTATGCACGTCAACGGAATAGGCAGCCCACGATGAGGGAGCTCTCAGCTCCAACCATTCACAATCAGCCGTGGTGCATATACCATGACCCAGAGGAAGATGATTTTGAGGTGAAGATTGCAGTGGTTCACCATCTTACAAAATTTGGAGGGCTGCCAGGAGAAGTTGCAGCTAGACATTTGCAGGAGTTCAATGGGATTTGTCAGACACAGAAGCCCTACCCAGCTTCGGAGGAAAGGTTTAAGTTAAAACGAGTTTAACTGATCTTGCAAAAACTTGGTTTCTGTCTTTACCTTCAGGTAGCATTCACACATGAGATTAAATGCAGAAGAAATTTCTTGACAAATATTACCCCTCTGTGAAAGCGACTCAAGTCAGAAGAGAGCTATCAATGATCAACAAAGGATCAAGTGAGTCAATGTATGACTACATGGAGAGCTTTAACTCATTGGAATAAAGCTACTACAACTTAGGAGTCTCGGAAAGGATGCTGGTAGAATATTTATTGGATGGATTGAGACCCCGAATGAACTTGACACCGACTGAGTTGTGAGACTTGATTAATGAGACCGCTGAGAGTGCTCGGTTAAGGAAAGAGACTAGTCGAAGGGATGACACCAGCAGGGCAAGGAAAGTTTCACAGGTGGATTCCAACACCAATCAAATGACCAACGAAATCAAGGAGCTCAACGTAATGATGCAGAGGATGATGGTTGGGCATGTGAGTGGAATCAAACCTTGTGAATTTTGTAGCGCAGCAAGCCACAAGACGAAAGAGTGCCCTCCACTTTAAGAAAAGGAGATAATGGATGTTAACGCAGTGGGGAATTTCTAGAATTTCAACAACAACAACAGGACGCAACAAAGATAATTCGGACTTGTAGCGAATGGTTATGGTTGGAGAAACGAAGGAGGATTCCAGTAGCACCAAAGGCAGAACCAGAACCAAGGGCAGACCCACCAACAGCAGCAACAAGCGCAGCTGTACCGCCCTCCATTTCAGCAACAAGAGAGGTACAACAGTAATGCTAATGATCAACATCAACAGAGAGGGAATTACAACCAAGCTGGCCCAAGAAATGTAAGTTCAGAAAAATCATTGGAAGATGTGGTTAAGGAGTTAGCGGCGAGTGTGCAAAATCATCAAGCGAAGATCGATGGTGCATTAGCCGAGTTGTCAAAGCATATGTCTCAATTGGCAGCCACCGTGTCCGAGCTCAAGAATGATCAAGGAAAGCTGCCCTCGCAGACAATTTTTAACCCAAAAGGAAATGTTAGTGCATTGATTATGATAAGTGGCAAGAAACTCGAAGGGGAGCAGACGAGCAGGAATCTGCACATCAGTCCAGCGATGATGCATAGGGAATGCTGTTCGTCCGAATTTTGATACCCCCTTCCTCAAATTCAAGTTGATCAACAAATAATGAAGAATATGGACCAACCACCAGCAAGAATTGCAGATCAATCGAATTCGAGGAGGCTAGGGAATGCTGTTCGTCCGGAAGAGGACGATGAGAGACCGGTTGAGGAATACATTGCCCCTACCATTGGACATTATGGATCACCCATTTATTTGGAAGAGGGTGATGATAAAGAATTCGAAATAAAGTCGACAACTCAACCTGATTCGAGGGGAACATTGAGAGGTTTGACCGAATCAAATAAGGGTTGACCGAATCAGAAATAGATTCGCCCAATCAGAAACCCCACTGACATTATGATTCGGGCGAATCAAGTGATTCGCCCAGGAGGTGCCCGAATCATCTTAGCTCCATAAAGATATTTGACCGAATCAAATAAGGGTTGACCGAATCAGAAAGTGATTCGGCCAGCCCGAAACAGCTCTGAGTGTTTGATTCGGACACTCTGTCCGAATCATCTCAACAAGCTTTGCCCAAATCAAAAGTGATTCGGGCACTGCGGGTAAATTTTGGAAATCTTCAAAGGGTATAAATAGATTGAGATGCAAAATTAGAAGGGAGCTTCCAATTTCGAAAACCCTAGACGAATTCTCCGGGAGAACTTGAAGAATTGTCAAGGATTGGGAGAAGACACCTATAATTGAAGAATCTACATCAACTCTCTACTCAACCACTACTTCTTTGCATCCAATTGGTGAACAATTTCAATTAAAAACTATATTTTGTTTCAAACTCACCATGAGTGAGTAATCCCATTGTAGTTGGGATCCTTATGGATCCCTTAGGTTAGATTGTAATGCAAAACATGTTCTTTTATCTATATGAGTGAAGTTTGGTTGAAAATTCTTATGCTTGTTCTTCATGTTGATTCTATGCACACCAAATGTTTGACGAAATACTTAAGTGAGTATGAATTAATAAAATACCTAGGGATGGAATGAGAATTAAACTTAGGTTGTTTAGAAGATCAAGCATGATTATTTTAGATAGCTTTTGTGCGCGAGAGTGACATTGGCAATCTCGTAGGCTAAGTATAGAACGGACTTTAGTTAACTATCAATAGACCGAGATGTTGAGATTATGAGACTTTTGTTCTACACGATTCAATAGATCGAGAGTTTGAGAATTATGTCACTTAGCTATCATTCCCATTCTAGAGAAGGAGCGAGATTGAATTTAGAATGTGTGATATTTTAGCCTTGAAATAAGATTTCGACTACGCTTTCTCTATTATTTTACTTCCACCCAAATTTGACTTGTCTTTAGTATTCACTAGAAATACCACACCTAGAGACCCCCCCCCCCCCCCCCCCCCCCCCCCCCTTTTTATTTAGTAGACTTGCATTAGGCATTACTAGCTTGCTTTAGACTAATCTAGGCTTTTCTCTAGGGTTCGACTCGAGGTCACTCGGATAATAAATATTGTTTGAACATCCATAAAAGATCTTATCAAATATCATCAGAGATAGGTAAAGGCATATAAAGACCAGTGTTCTGAGATTGGCTTTTTGACACCTGACATGTGTAACACTTCTTCACAATAGCAGCAGCGTCTCTTCTCAAGTGTGGCCAGTAATATCTCTCTTCCAGGCCAGCGATTTTCTTGTCTCTTCCCAAATGACCACTGAATCCTCCACCATGCAAGTCACCTATCAGCTTTTCGCGCAACGAGGAACAAGGAATACACAACTAATCTTCTTTAAAAAGATAACCATCTCGATTGTGAAAGTCTGCGCAAGGATGCTGAAATTTACACTTAGCCCACACATCTTTGAAATCTGAATCCTCATCATATAAAGTCTTCAACACGTCAAACCCTACAACTTCTTGAGCTAGAGTAACAAGTAAGAAAGCTCGTCTACTCAATGCATCAGCCACGGTATTTTGAACTTCCTACTTATGTTGAGTGATAAAAGGAAACTTTTACAGGAAGCTAACCCACCGAGCATGCATCATATTGAGACCTTCTGACTATGGAGGAATTTCAATGTCTAGTGATCAGTAAACAAGGATAAACTCCGCTGAATCAGATAGTGTTCCCACTTCTGCAAAACCCGAAACACAGCATAAAACTCATGATCATAGATGCTCCACTTCTGTCGCGCTTTAGTTAACTTTTCACTAAAATAAGCCACATGTCTCTTCTTCTGGGATAGTACACCACTTATGCCCACTCCACTAGCATTACACTAGCAAAATGTAATGTATTATGTTATATTTTCAAACAACTTGTAATGTATTATGTTATGTTTTCAAATACTTTGCTTGCAATGTATCATGTTACATTTTCAAAAAATGTAATGTGTTATGTTATCTTTTCAAACGACTTGTAATGTATTATGTTCTTTTCAAATAAAATGGACACCTGTATGGTTACATATCAGATAGTTCGCCCCGAGCCGATAGATGGACTGATTCTCACTCAGCAGCTTACACAACGTTCCTAAGATAGTTGTATTGATTTGGTTAGAATTTTTAATCATAAATTATTTAAACTATGAGTTATTTAAAATTTTGTACTTACATTCTTATTTTAATTTTAAGAAAAATTACAATTTCATTATTTATACTAGTGCTCTGTTTCAAAATAAGTAGTGCACTTTTAATTTTTTCCAAATAAGTACCAAGATGTCAAAATAAAATAATATAACTCATTAAATTAACAACCTTAAAAACCTAGCACAATTTATACCGTCTTATGCCGCATTCCATGAAAAAAATTTGTATGCTCCTTGTCTTTATGCCATTGATGGAGCGTATTTGTACCACTCATCGAATTGTTTATTCTCATTGTTTAATTACATTTTGCGTATGCTAGATTACTTCTTTGTAGTGTTTCGCATTGCAGGTGTATCAAGACCGCTTTGGAACTTTATTGTGCATTTGGAGCATTCGAGGCCCCATTCAATCACTAGGGAATGCAAAAGAACAAAGATTTAGACGAATATAGACCGAATCTGGGCAGATTGACTTGTTCCTTGTCAAAGGCTTTCCGAGCATATGATTCTTATCAGATTGAGGTGTGCCATATCTTGTTGGAAAGCTAACTCAAAGGGCTACAACTTCTTAGCTTACATCAAGAAATAATTCAAAAGTTTAAAGGGTCAAATGAGCAAGATTTTAGCACTGCAAAGTTGATTCGCCCAAGAGGAATTCAAGACAGGGCGAATCAAAAGTGATTAGCCTAGAAGAATTGATTCGCCCAACCCCATTGCACACAGACACTTTGATTCGACCAACCCTTATCAAATCACTTTTGGTCTAGGACGAATCAAAATTGATTCGCCCAGCTCCGGAACACACGGACAGTGTTATTCGACCAACCCTAGTCGAATCACTTTTGAGCCAGCACGAATCAAAATTGATTCGGTCAAAGACGGTCAACCCGGACAAAATCAAAGGGTATAAATAGAAAAAGATGAAAAAAAATCAAGTGGCTTCTGCTGGAAAAGAAAACTCTAGACCAAAAATCATCAGAGCAAAATCAGAGAGACAAGAGGGAGATTTTAGAGACATAAATTAGAGCCGGTGAACAGTGATCGTGAACAGTATTCGTATTCTCAAAACTCAGTTTTTCATTATTGTTTTAGATGGATTGTAGTAGCTAAACCCTAACTCGGTTTGGGGATTTTACATTGCAATGTTTGGTTTGAGATACTTATATTTCATACTTCAATTTAGTGAATTACTATTCTTCGTATGAATTGCATGCTTTGATTATCGAGTTAGCATAACCTAGCGGTGATTGATGTCTATTGTGTGATATTTGATTGAATTCACCTATTAGAGAAGTCTAGCGGTAGAACTAATTTGGTAGTGTTAGACAAGTAATTGTTAACCTATTCGAGAATTTAGCGGTTAAGAGAATGTAGAACATTGAAGTCGCCACTACCCTAGCAGGATTGTTGGACTTAGAGCAGTAGTTTTTACTAGTTGATGCATGCCAGATAGATGATTACCAGTTGCAATGCATATCCTTGAACTAATTCTTTATAATATTGAGAAACAACATTCTTTTTGCAAACCCCCCTTTTTGTGACACTTGTTAGTAAAACTTTATAACTAATTGCTCTCTTTGGGTTCGACCCTGCTTATCATTAGCTTATAATTAGGTAATATAAATATAATTTTGGCGTCATTGCTGGGGAGAGCAACACTTAGTATAAAGTTTTTTATTTTTTGTAGTTTTTGTTTTGACAGCGCAGGTAGGTGCAATTTGAGCTACCGACGTCCGATTTGCTATTATAAGATGTTCTTCTAAGCGGAACGAGTGCATGAAGCGTTCTTCTAAGCGACACTTTTTCCCCAAATCGAAGGTAGTTTACTATTTTATTTTCATTTTTTGTATTTCCTTGCGTTTTTCGGTATGTCGAATGCAGGAAGCGTCCGTGAACATGATCAGGTCAACAATGAAATACCTCAACCATTCTATGACGAGCCGGAACGAGTGTTCAACCAAAGACAAATGGCAGATCGTCAAAGGATGGCATTCCAAGAACGCAACGGTAGAGATGAAAGAATGGGTGAGTTTGATGATTATGCTCCACCTCAACCACAACCTCAATTGTATGCACGTCAACGGAATAGGCAGCCCACGATGAGGGAGCTCTCAGCTCCAACCTTTAACAATCAGCCGTGGTACATATACACTGACCCAGAGGAAGATGATTTTGAGGTGAAGACTGCAGTGGTGCACCATCTTACAAAATTTGGACGGCTGCCAAGAGAAGTTGCAGCCAGACATCTGCAGGAGTTCAATGGGATTTGTCAGATACAAATGCCCTACCCAGCTTCGGAGGAAAGGTTTAAGTTAAAAATATTTCATTGAGTTTAACTGATCCTACAAAAACTTGGTCTCTGTCTTTACCTTCAGGTAGCATTCGCACATGGGATTAAATGCAGAAGAAATTTCTTGACAAATATTACCCCCTTGCAAAAGCGACTCAAGTCAGAAGAGAGCTATCAATGATCAACAAAGGATCAAGTGAGTCGATGTATGACTACATGGAGAGGTTCAATTCATTGGAATAAAGCTGCTACAACTTGGGAGTCCCGGAAAAGATGCTGGTAGAATATTTATTGGATGGATTGAGACCCCGACTGAACTTGACACCGATTGAGGTGCGAGACTTGATTAATGAGACCGCTGAGAGTGCTCGGTTAAGGGAAGAGACTAGTCGAAGGGATGACACCAGCAGGGCAAGGAAAGTTTCATAGGTGGATTCCAACACCAATCAAATGACCAATGAAATCAAGGAGCTCTACGTAATGATGCAGAGGATGATGGTTGGGCATGTGAGTGGAATCAAACCTTGTGAATTTTGTAGCGCAGCAAGCCACAAGACGAATGAGTGCCCTCCACTTCAAGAAAAGGAGATAATGGATGTTAACGCAGTGGGGAATTTCCAGAATTTCAACAACAGGCCGCAGCAAAGATAATTCGGACTTGCAGCGAATGGTTATAGTTGGAGAAACGAAGGAGGATTTTAGTAGCACCAAGGCAGAACCAGAACCAAGGGCAGACCCACCAACAGCAGCAACAAGCGCAGCCGCACCGCCCTCCATTTCAGCAACAAGAGAGGTACAACAGTAATGCTAATGATCAGCATCAACATAGGGGGAATTACAACCAAGCTGGCCCGAGAAATGTAAGTTCAAAAAAATCATTGGAAGATGTGGTTAAGGAGTTAGCGCAGAGTGTGCAAAATCATCAAGCGGAGATCGATGGTGCATTAGCCGAGTTGTCAAAGCATATATCTCAATTGGCAGCCACCGTGTGCGAGCTCAAGAATGATCAAGGAAAGCTGCCCTCGCAGACAATTCTTAACCCAAAAGGAAATGTTAGTGCATTGATTGTGATAAGTGGCAAGAAGCTCGAAGGGGAGAAAACGAGCAGGAATCTGCACATCAGTCCAGCGAGCACCGAGGAAGCTGACGACAAAAGAGATAATTCTGAGACTTCCGCGTAATCTTTTGAAAAAACTAATTCTGACCCCCCCACTTCCATTTCCTACGTAGATATCGAGACCTAAGAATGATCCAGCAGCGTGTCAAAATTTATTGGAGTTATTTAGCAAGGTCGAGATCACAATCCCACTCCTTGACGGATAAAGCAGATCCTGAAATATGCTAAGGCCTTTAAGGAATTGTGCATTAACCGAAGAGGAGGACTGAAACCTGAGCAGGTGAATCTGAAGCGCAACATCTCGGTTATTCTTCCGTGCAAGGTAGCACAAAAATGTAAGGATCCAGGTACATTTACAATTTCATGCATCATTGGTAAATTTAAAGTGTATAATTGTATGTTGGATTTGGGTGCATCAATTAATATATCAAGCATTGTGTATTAGTCCTCTGAAACCCACTGACTTGATTATTCAACTAGCAGATAGATCATTTAGTAAGCCAGAGGGTATTGTAGTTGACGTGTTAGTGCATGTAGGGAAGCTTGTGTTCCTGTAGTTTTTTACGTTATGAAAATGGAGGGTGATGGAATGATAGACACTTCACCGGTTCTGCTAGGGAGTTCATGGTGACCGCGAAGACGAAGATCGATACATTTACGGGTGACCTCTCTATGGAGGTAGACAGGGAAGAATTAAATTTAACGTCTATAAGTCTATGCAGCACCCACCTAACATTGCATGAATACATGTGTTGCCCATCGTTGAGGATGCGGTGGTCGAGTCAGATATACAGCATGATGAAGGCATCCAAGTACACAAAAGAAAAATTGAATTGATTCGTAGATTGTCTTTTCTAATTAACCAACGAGGTATCATGTATTTTCTAGAATATGCTGGATTTTATCGCAGGTTTGTTAAAGACCTTTCGAAGACAGCATTGACAATGACTCAACTACTGCAAAAAGATGTTCCGTTTGAAGAGGATATCCCACCTGATAAGGAGTTCGAGCGGGCTGAGCCGGCCATTGATGGATGATGAGAGGTATCGTCGAGCCAACGATGTTAAACAAGTGCGCTCCTCGGGAGGCAACCAAAGCGTAGTTAGGATTTGTTTATCTGTTTCTTTTAGTTATTTGTTTCTTTTATTTTGAATCTTGCATGACTACCCTCCCCGACGATCTAATTGTACCGTGAGGACACGGTTTGTTTCAAGTGTGGGGTGGGGGAGTTAGTATTATGTGTCCGCACGTTTACCTTTATTAGCATGCATTAGTAGTAGTTACAGCACATTTTTTTATTTTTTTATTTTTTAGATGCTGCTGGTTGTATGACGTTAGATGCTGCGAAGATGCTCATTTTTTGAGATGATGTTCGATTCTATGAGGTTTTGATGTGTATGCTTTGCATGATTTCTGTAATATTGTGATGCTAGTGACTTGGTGTTATATGTTCTTTTGAGTTGAGATATTACAGGATGTGGAGTTAATAGAAAATGTTCTGGAGAGACTTGACACACATTCGAAGGTTCAAGGGATTAGTCATGTAGCACGCTTAGTTTGTGGAGGTTGGCATTCCGAATTATGAGGAGTGAGACTTTCACTCCACCTTTGCAGCGTTTATGTAATGGTGGGACGGGAAAACAAACAGTCCTATCTCTAATCCTAGTAACCGGGAATGGGTGGGTAACCCCTATCCTGCCTCGCGCTGAAAGGATAATGATGAGAAAGAGCGGGACACGCTCCATATGCTGCTATTCGAAAGCTATGATTTGAATGGTTCAAAGAACAAAAATGAAAAAGGACAAGCAATTCACATTGGAGAGCAAAGTTCGCAAAGAAAATTCAGGCAGATGTGGAAGAAAGAAAGAAAGAAAGAGAAAAGCAATCAAGTTGAGTGAAGTCTTCGGACTGAACAAACCAAGAAAGTTTCAAGAGTTATCCTACAAAAAAAAATTGAGTTCCTCATAACTTGGATTTATCAGTGCCAGAGAAAGCAAATTCAACGTAGACGCGTGACCATGACCTTGAGTTTAAGAATGAAGTCAGGAGTCTAAAGAGGACTAGTCTCACTCATCCATTGAAATTCCATCTCTACCTCACAGGTAACATGTATCATTATAGTTTCTTGCTGATCATTATTGAAGAAAGATTGTGAGTATATGCTGATGAACTGATTAGTGAGGATATCTCGAGTAGATTCAGTGTTTAGTCTTTGGCATGACATAAGTGATTTGAGTATTTGCGAGTCTTGATTTCATTCTTGTTCCGAGACGAACAAAGATAATTGTGCGTTAGTTTGATGGAGCGTATTTATACGACTCATCGAGTTGTTTATTTCCGTTGTTTAGTTACATTTTGCGTGTGCTAGATTACTTCTTTGTAGTGTTTCGCATCGCAAGTGTATCAAGACCGCTTTGGAACTTTATTGCTCATTTTGAGCATTCTAAGTCCCATTCAATCACTCGGGAATGCAAAGATTTAGACGAATATAGACCGAATCTAAGCAGATTGACCATCGTTGAAGGCTTTCCGAGCATATGATTCTTATCCGATTAAGGCGTGTCATATCTTGTTGGAAAGCTAACTCAAAGGGCTACAACTTCTTAGTTTACATCAAGACATAATTTGAAGGTTTACAGGGTCAAACGAGCAAGATTCTAGCACTGCAAAGTTGATTCGCCCAAGAGGAATCCAGGCCAGGGCGAATCAAAAGTTATTCGCCCAGCCCCCCATTGCACACGGACACTTTGATTCGACCAACCCTGCTCGAATCACTTTTGAGCCTGCACGAATCAAAATTGATTCGGTCAAAGATGGTCAACCCGGACAAAATCAAAGGGTATAAATAGAGAAAGATGAAAAAAATCAAGGGGCTTCTGCTGGAAAAGAAAATCCTAGACCAAAAAACATCAGAGCAAAGTCAGAGAGACAAGAGAGAGATTTTTGAGACAGAAGTTATAGCCGGTGAACAGTGATCGTGAATAGTGTGGTGAACAGTATTTGTATTCTCAAAACTCAGTTTTTCATTATTGTTTTAGATGAATTGTAGTAGCTAAACCCTAACTCAGTTTGGGGATTTGCATTGTACGTTTGGTTTGAGATACTTATGTTTCATACTTCAATTTAGTGAATTACTATTCTTCATATGAATTGCACGCCTTGATTATCGAGTTAGCATAACGTAGTGGTGAAACTGAATTGATGTCTATTGCGTGATATTTGATTGAGTTAACCTATTAGAGAAACCTAACGGTTGAACTAATTTGGTATTGTTAGTCAAGTAATTGTTAATCTATTCGAGAACTTAGCGTTCTTCTTGCAAACCCCTTTTTTGTGACAATTGTTAGTAAAACTCTATAACTAATTGCTCTCTTTGGGTTAACCCTATTTATTAGTAGCTAATATAATTTTGGCGCACACAATGACGTGCCGTCAGCCATCTACTCCTTCCACAACTCTTCTTTTTTATACTGGTAAACTATGCATCATAAGACGGTCATAGATTGTGTTAGAATTATTAACAATGTTAGTTTGAGAAGTTATTTTATTTAGACTATTTAATACTTGAATTGAAAAAATAAAAAATTCGATACTTATTTTAAACCGAGCAATATTTCAAATAATGAAATTGTAGTTTTTTTCATCCCTTAATTGTTTTCCCTAAAATTTCCACACATCCCCTACGTACCCTACCAACCAATCAACAGAAACGGCGCCGTTCTATCTTACACGTGTCATCATCAACAAATCTCAGGCGTCCAAATCCCTCTGCGATCCGCTCCTCCAAAACCCCGTTCCATTAAACCGCTCCCACATCTCCTTCTCAACAACCGCCTCATCCTCATCTTTCTCCTCCTCCCCGATCGACGCGCCACAATACTCCGCCGCTGCACTCCGCGGCTTCATCAGCAACACGTCATGCCTCCGCTTCTTCTTCTTCGCTTGTCGACATAGCCTCGCTGGAAGCTTGTACAGCGCTAAAACGAGGAGTTTCATGACCGTGCAAGGGCAGCAGCACATCACAGCCGCTGCCCCGCCCGCCGCTTCCCCGCATCGGCCTCTGCCTCTCCGGTTGACCGGCCCCGATCGAGCCACGTCCATTTTGTGGAATGAGTTGAAGAAAGTGTCGGCAGCGGAAGATTGCAGAAAGCGCTCGTCAGGTGGTGGTTTGAATCAGTCAAATTTGGATTGGGATTAATTTGGCAATTTATTTATAATGTTTTTAACTTAATCCATGTCCACGTGTTTAATCATTTAATTTCACTTCCATTTATACTGCACGTGATTTTTAGATAACGAAGGGTCACGAGCGTCCATGATTCTCAAATGTCATTATAATATTATTTTATTTCTAGTAATATGCAACTATTTTGCACACATCGTTATCGGGTTAAGATTTTGATGTCATTCAAACACCATCAACTCAATTTCTAATGAAGTGCAACTCGAATATGCTTGCATATGGGATTTCATACTAATAGATCCAATATTAAAAATTAATATGATTTTGATAAATCTGATCTCAAAAATTTACGCTCACTCGATCCTACCCATTCATCTTCCTTTTCATTGAACTATCAACTTCACTCATGTTGGCAAATTTTAAAATAATTGACTTATTTGTACTTATTATTACAAAATGTATAAATGAGTGACGTATAAAAATAAAAAAGCGACAAACTAAAAGTACTTCGTGGACGGACCAATGATCATAAAATCGCTCCTTGTTCTCCTCCAGGTGGGCGATGTGGTCCTTAAGGTTCCCAGCGGCTCTCCTCCTCCTGGACCGTGAAGAGCTGGCGACATCGAGCTACGGCGGCGGTGGTGTCCCCTCAACTCGTCTTTCGATGACTTGTGTAGGTTGTTGAGTCTGAAGTTTAATATGTACAGCGCTACTGAGATCCTACGCAGAGTTGTAAGCTGATCGACCTTACACAAAAACCTAATTCTCATATTTATTGTGGCGGTAACGATGGCCGTACGATTCGTATGACTAGTATTGATACGGACAATACGACCGTTACGGGATTCCTCAAACTCTCGGAGGTGGTATTGATTGGAAATGACTGCGTGGGTCGTATTGACCGTATGGGTCCTATTGCGTTGGTCTAAAAACCCTAGTTTTCTTTATACGGTGTGTCGATCATCAAATTGATGTAATCAGAAAATTAGAGAATGTGCGTGAGACGATTCTGTGAGGATGTAACGATCTTCTGACTGGTGATTATAGTAGATTGAGCCTGCAAGCCGCGAATGGACGTACCTCCCACATTAGGAGGGTACTACTATAAATCTTGTATGTCAAGTTTCATCGTTATTTTTTGTTTTTGTAATTATTAATACGATCCTAACACAGATATGATCGCCGCTCGTCATTTGTGATGCATCCACTGCACCAGCTGGCCATCGTTCCCATGGAGAATCATCAAATTCTTCACCAGTTGTGCTCTGTCCAAAACCTCCATCTTCCATTGTGCTTCGTGGATCTCTTGAGGTCGAATCCAAGCCCGAGCCCAATCCTGGTGATGAGACATCCTCCTTCCATCTTCTTCAGCCGGTCAGTGGTCCTTCACTCCACATGTCGCTGGCTTAGCAGAGTGATGATGTCTAGCTGCTTGCGAAAGTGCATCACACAAATGATATGGAAGTGAGATTTGGTAACCTTCGTCCCTGTGTCTAGTCGAGCGGTAACCGAGCCAGTAAGGATTCAGTGGGCGTAATGCCAAGCTCCTCCTCGGATGTGCGAGGAGGCAATCCCTACGGCGAAGGCGATGTCTACCTAGGTGATCTCCCTCCAACCTTGTCCTTGCTCCACGACCATGAATGCGCATTGCTCTTTAGGTTAAGTCCAACTTCTCCGCCATGACCTCTAAGTCAAATAAGTTGTTCAACTTATTTGACTATCATTTATTTGAATGAATTATTCGTCCATATGAGATACTTATATCTCGCCAAGTTACATGGCGTGTGAATATGGTGATATAATCATCATGTTTCTTCAACTCAAACATTGCCAAGCTCTTTAGCATATTCAGTAGTGATAGTGTCAAAACAACCCTAATTGTCATACTTATGATGATACTCTTTAATCATGGGCTTTTGTCTGATGGAATTTGTCATGCTGACAAGCGCATGATGTCATGGTTGTATTTGTACAAATGCATGGGAAAAGGCCAACGCGACAACCTTGACCACAAGACTGGCCTAGGACGATCTAGATGAGTTAGCCCTTGTAATTTGTCATTGGATGATCGGGGGATTCAAACTTCACCAGAAGCCGCCATTTATTATGTACCTGAATGGACACACCAACAAAATCAACAAGTGAGGCTGTCCTTTAATGATGCGTTGAAACAAAATTCCCAAGGTCAATATAGCAAACTAGAGCCATGTAATTGGTCCTACACGCTTTCATACTATTGGGCCCGAAGGACAAACGGCGGGCATCAGGCCTAATGAACTAGTCCATCTCCGGCCCATTCCAGAAACTTTTTAAAATTACAATTCAGCCCAATGTCCTCGATTGAAATATGCAAATATTCAATTTTCACAAAATAAAAATCAGAAAAAACAATTTTGGTTTCCATGATGAAATGAAAAATCATCATCGAATTTACTCGCGCACAGCTCCCAAGCAGTGATGGCCCCCGTCTTCCTTGATGACCTCCAACGAAGGGAGGAACTCCAGGAAGAGGTGCAATATTGTTGCCCCTGTCAATCAATGAACATCCCTAGCCCAATGGTGTTCAGCCAAATGCAGACCTTGTCATGGATCCTGAGTGCAAGCATGGTTGGGGTATGAGGTAAAGCAGTGATGTGGGCGGTCTTCCCTTTATCTTCGAAGCTCTGATAGGTCGCCTGGATCCTTGCATCGAGGAAGGTAAGGGTGTGTGGGAATACTAGAGAGTTGGAGGCAGCCATGCTTCTAGAAGAGGGTTTAGTGATGCTTAGGTGCGAGTGAGGGTGGAGAGAAGGTGTGAAAAATGTAGAATATGGGGGCGTCGCCTTAGATTTGGTGCACCAGATCAAGGTGTTATTGTAGATTTGGTGGACCAGACGAGGCGTCGCCTCAATTAGTCGTTTGCAATGATCGGAGTGCCTCCTCAATCGAGGCATCACCTCGACATGAAATTTGAGGCGTCGCCTCAATTTAGCCTTTACGACTTTGACCGAGGTGTCGCCTCGAGAATGAAGGACAAAATGAGGCGTCACCTCAACCTAACGCATCGCATGGGTGTCTTAGGGTGGATTTTTCATATTTTTCTTGACGTTCTTCTCATGCAATTTCTATTCTACGAAGGCATAAGAAAACATATGGACATAACTTACTAGGACTACCTAGTTTAATGTCTTGGAAAGACGAGACCGTCTTCATGGAGTGTAGAATGGTGCGGTGAGTTACCTTTATCAAGGTGGTCCGTCACCAAAGAGGGCTTGATCTTTATAATGTTAGCCTCCGCGTTGGGGTACTGGATGGCTGATTACAGCCCAAGGTAGGCCCGCACCACATACTTAAGGAACACTCGCTCTTACTGAGGCTGCTCTCTTGCAGGCGCTGTAACTTTTCTTTGGTATGCCATTAGTTACATTGCTGAATTTGCGACGAAATTGGACACTTTAAATAAATAAAGGATAGGCTTAGAAAAAAATCGAATCAAAGTAAATGACATGTAAAAACTCATTCCCTAATAATGACCCCATTTTGGTCCGCATTATTTTCAACCTCTATAGTAAACAACAATGTCTCATTAAGGGTACGCTGTAGTCAAACTATTTATATGCCTAAGTACCTATGGTCGTCCAAGGAACTGATGCATACATACACACAAGTTATGATAAGATATTTTCTAATCTATATTAACCGATTAGGATTCTAAGGTTTGGCATGCAATTATGAGTAGGCAGAGATCAATAAAGAGTGGATCAACTATAAGGAAGTCTAGAATCCACACAACATATCATGCAAGCAGAGCACAAATTATAGAGTAAGCAAAATCAAACTCAATAAATAATGAAAATTAAGTTCTACAAGTCATATGATGGCGAATACAAAGGAAGAAATTAAGAGAAAAAGTGGAAATGACTAATCCTTTCACGATGAGTCTTCCTCACAAGCTCTATTGTTGCTATGTGTCCTTCTACCGACTTTTTGCTTGAGGCTCCTACTCTTTAGCTCTTCTTGGGACTCGAATAATTAGATTTGAGGTGCAAATCTCAAATGAAGAATGCAAGAAACAAGTTGCCTATTTATATCAAAAGTGAGGTGTTACCTGGTTGAATGAGGCTTTTCCTGAAAATGTAAGGCATCATCCGAAAATTGCATAACATAACGAGGCATCGCCTGAATAGTTAGACGATGCCTGAAAACCTTCCAAAATAGTCAGGAATTGCCTGGATAGTGAGGCGACGCCTGAAATGTCATCAACAACATGAGGTGAGGCAATGCCCAGGGTTCTGTAGGCTCATTTCTAGCTCCTCTTTACTCTATTTGTGCATTTTATCCTCTCGATCCTCTTTGAAGTGAAAATAACCTAAACAACAAGTGAGAGAGAATCAAACATACATATGTCATTGGGAAATGAGCCAAAATCCATAAGAAGCATAGCCTAAAAGGTGTAAAAAAAATCCACTCATCAAATAAATACCTTGAAATGAGAAGTATCTGATTCATGATTGTTCTTAAGCTAAAAGTTGAGGCGACGCTCTAATGGGAGGCGACATTTTAACTTAGAAGCAATGCCTGAAGGTTAAGGCATCGCCTGGGAAGTGAGGCTTAAATGAGGCAACGCCTGAGAGGTGTTTAAGAACATTTAAGCTCCTTTAATGACCTAGGCATTGCTTAAAACGAAGTTAAACTCGTACCTTTCTTGTGGATTCACAAATGAAGGTCATGTAGTATGACATTCCACCAAGACATGTCACACGTGCTAGACTCTATAAGTCGATGTGGATAACTCCAACTTCCACTTCTTTAAATTTTGTCACCCTTCGAATAACTAACTTTCTTTTACATCCTGAAGACACAATCTTCACATAATTCGATTTCAAAAGACTTGAGACCTGGTAGAAAACCCTTTGAACACAATATCTCATCCCTTTCTCACTCATGTGATCAAGACAATAATGCAACAAATCTACATCAACATTCAAATTTGCAACGGTGATGCTTTCACGGTCTTTGGTCGTCATGTAAAACATCCCCTTCTTATTACCACGAGCTATCACCATAGATCCTTTGGTTATCTTCTAGGTGCTGCTATGGAAGGTTACAACATAACCCTCTTTAACCAGCAATCTGACAATTTTTAACCCTTTATAGTTGTCAATGTATGTTTAAGGGGTCAAGTTGCAATCAAACACAATTTATAGACCTTGGGAAGCCAAGGGTCGATCCAAGGAACAGGCGTGTGTATATACTAGCTAGCAAATAACGTGTTTAACTACTCCTAACAGAAATTTAGAAAAGTTGTGCTAATTATTCTAATGATGCTAAGAGTAAAAGGTTGATTTTATCGGAGAGGGAGCCACATGATCAAACTTCACCCATGCCTAACATACAAATCATGCAATGATTCTATCAATCTAATTATATTATGGAGTATTGGAAATAACCCAATAACATCAGGCAAGCCGCTCAATCACGGATCATTTCCTGAATTAATCTAGATTGTTGAACGCCGCACAATCACGGATTATCAAAAGTTTCGATTTATTAAGCCTAGGATTTTCAGACAAATAATGTCAACTTCCCTATCGATTCTTGTACTAATAGTATAGCTACCATGCTTCGATGTTAATCCTACTCAATCTGGTTAATTACCTCAGACCTAGTCATCTTTTTGGTCCTTAAACTAATTTCGTTCTAACCTGAAGGCATCCCAATCAATGGCTAACAGGCAAGAACGATAAATTAAAAACAGTAGAATTAAAGAATTCCATTAACATAATAGAAAGTTACTAAGATAACATGAATTGTTGAGTAAATGCATGAAATCCGTACAATCCCAGAATTAAAGGACTGCTCGCTACTTATGGTGATTACCACCAATATAAGAGTGGAGAAAATAGAGAACGAAGAAACCATGACGATGATCTTCGCTTCAAGCTCTTGTCTTTTTTGCTCTGCTCTCTTGCCTCTTGTTTCCGAAAATCTTCAACCCTTATGAATGAGTTCTAAAGGTTTTTATTTATGCTAAAAATCAATTGGACTGATTTTTAGTAATAGGTTTCGGGCCGGTTCAGATCCAACCGGCGGTTCTATGACCAAACCTCCGGTTAGCTTGATGAAATGCCGGTTCATTCACAAATCGGGCCGTCTCATAGCGTCTCGAATATTTGCATTTTTGGCCGGTTCCAAACTGCACCGGCAGTTCGATCTGTGAACCGTCGGTTCTGCCTTGAACCCGCGGTTTAGCTCTGAACCGGGCTACTGCTCACTCAGCACGGTGGTTCTGATCTTGACTGCTTGTTCTGACTTTGGTCTTGGTGTATGAAACGTTGTGGTTGTTGTGGTAGTAAAATAATAGTCCAATCACGGTGTTCAAACAATATTTATATCCGAGTGACCTCGAGTCGAACCCAAGAGAAAAGCCTAGATTAGTCTAAAGCTATCTAGTAATGCCTAATGCAAGTCTACTAAATAAAAAAAAAAAAGGGGGGGGGGGGTTTCCTCTAATTGAGGTATCTCTAGTGAATACTAAAGACAAGTTCAAATTTATGAAGAAGTAAAGTAAGAGAGAAAACGTAGCCAGAATCCTACTTCACCCTTAGGTCATGCTATTAGCAACACAAAACTTGTCTAAATCATGAGTAAATTCGAGTGATGGTTCTAGGCTAAGGTATCACACATTCTAAATTCAACTCTCACTCCTTCTCTAGAATGGGAATAATACCTAAATAGTACGGTTCTCAAACTCTCGCTCTATTGAACCGCGTAGAACTAAAGTCTCCTAATCTCAACCTCTCGGTCTATTGATAGTTGACTAAAGTCGCTCAATACTTAGCCTAGTGGAATGCGTATGTCACTCTCGCACACAAACACAACCTAAAATTAACATGCTCAATCTTCTAAACAACCTAGGTTCAACTCTCATTCCATCCCTAGGTGTTCTACCAATTCGTACTCATTCATGCGTTTCGTCAAACACTTGGTATGCACAAAATTGATATGAAGAGAAAACAAGAGAATTTTCAACCAAACTTCATTCATATAGATAAAAAGACAAGTCTTGCATTGCAATCAAACCTAAGGGATCCATAAGAACCCCAACTACTAATAGACTACTCACTCATGTGTCACTCATGGTGAGTTTGAAACAAGACATAATGAAATAGTTCAACAAGGAAAAGTAAAGAAAGTAAAGTAGTAGGGAAGTAGAGAATGAGTAAAAGGTTGATGTAGAATCTTCAATTGATGATGTATTCTTCGAATTCTCCAAGTTCTCCAATTAGGGTTTCGTCCCATGAGAGGAACCCTAGGCATTCCAAGGCACACCTTGATTTTTCTCCTCTTCTTCTATTTATACTGTTTCTGGAAATTACCAAATCACCCGCAGTGCCGGAATCAACTTTGCAGTGCTAGATTCTTGCCTTTTTGACTCTTTAAAAATTCGAATTACGTCTTGATGTAAACTACAAAGTTATGTCCCTTTGAATTTTCTTTCCAACAAGCTATAGCACACCCCAATCGGATAAGAATCATGCGCTCGACAAGCCTTCGAAGGTGAACAGGTCATTCTGCAGGTGATTCGGGCGAATCACTATCTCAGTGTTGTCTTGAGCTGAGCGAATCACTTTCTCTTAGCCGAATCACTTTTGATTCGGTCAACCCTTATTTGATTCAGTCAAACCTTGGTCTATGAGATGAATTCCCCTTGGCCGAATCACTTTTGATTCGCCCACTGCTTGGGCGAATCACTTCTGCAGCGTTAGAAACTCGTTTGTTTGACCCTTTAAACCTTCGAATCACGTCTTGACGTAAGCTACAAAGTTGTATATCTTTGCATTATATTTCCAACAAGCTATAGAACGCCTCAAACGGATAAGAATCGCGCTCTAGGCAAGCCTTCGATGATGAACAGGTCAGTGTGCCCAGATTTGATCTACAAGCAAATTCTCCCCGAATCAAGTGATTCGGGCAACCCAATAATTTGATTCGACCGAATCATAATGTCACTGCTGTAATCTTCTTGGGCGAAATACTTTTTTTTGGCCGAATCAAAAGTGATTCGATTCGGCCTAGCCTGAATTCCTCTTTGGGCGAATCAACTTTGCAGTGCTTGAATTTCGCCTGTTTTGACCCTTTAAACCTTCGAATTATGTCATAGCCCTTTGAGTTAGCTTTCCAACAAGATATGGCACGCCTCAATCGGATAAGAATCGTGTGCTCGGCAAGCCTTCGAAGATGAATAGGTCAATCAGCCTGGACGAATCAAACTAGCCTGGGCGAATCAAATCTGCCTTTTGCTCTCTTTTGCTCTTGATCGATCTAGCATTCACCCGAAACTTCTTTGAACCACTTCATATCATGTAGTACGCATTTTCAACCTGAAATGGACAAAGAAAACATCAAATGACTTTATAAAATAACGGAACAAACAAGTAGTAAAATGAAAATACGGACAAACATAAGGTTATTTGTCCGCTCATCAATGTAAACTAAAGAGTTGTAGCCCTTCGAGTTAGCTTTCCAACAAGATATGGCATGCCTCAATCGGATAAGAATCTTGTGCTCGGCAAGCCTTTGATGACGAATAGGTATATCTGCACATTCTTTGGTCCGTATTCGTTTAGATCTTGTCATTTTCTTTATTTTGCGCCAAATAGGCTCCAAAGATGTAGTTTAATATGATTTGACATGAAATGAGAGTGAAGTGGTAAAAACACATAGAAAATTTTGGGAAAGTCGAAATTCATCATCGAGTGGATGAATAATCAGTAAGTAAATCAACCGATCGCTACCCAACCAAAATATGTTTCTCCCAAACCAGGGAAGCGTATTTTTAACCCTTTATATTTGTCAATGTATGTTTTATGGGTCAAGTTGCAGTCAAACACAATTTATAACTCGTGGTAAGCCAAGAATCATCCAAGGAGCAAATGTGTTTGTATACTATGCAAGATAGTGCATTCGTTTAGTTATTCTAATAATGAAAAATTTTATAATGACTTAACTAAGTGATTCAGACGCAAGAACAAGATTATGCAAATAAAATCAATATTCCACAATCAAACTTCACCCATGCCTAACACACAAATCATGTAATAATTCTAACAGTTCAATCATAATATGAAGTTATGAAAATAACCTAATAATATCAGGCAAGCCGCCCAATCACGGATCATTTCCTGAATGAATCTAGACAACGGAACGCCGCCCAACCACGGATTATCAGCAATTCGTAGGGTTTTCGACAAACAATGTCAACTTTTCTATCGATTCATGTACTAACATTATAGCTACCATGTTTCGATATAAATTCTACTTAATCCGGTTAATTACCTTAGACCCAATCATCTTTTTGGTTCTTAACCTAATTTCGTTCTAACAAGAACGCATCTCATTTCATGAAAAACATGCAAGAACGGTGAATTAAGAGCAATAGAATTAAAGAGTTCCATTAACATAAGTGAAAGGTTCCATTAAGATAAACCTTTTTGAAATATTCAGAGGTGTAATGCTCCATTATGTCAACATATTCAGAGGAGTAATGCTCCATTAATAAGATAAACCTTTTTGAAATATTCAGAGGTGTAATGCTCCATTATGTCAACATTATTGCGTGAATGAAATGTGAAATTGATGTGTTGCTGGTGTCTGGGTTAATCAGGCTATTATAGCAACTGATTGTGACGATTGCGGAATAATGTAGCTAAGACAGAAACTTAAAGCACACACACACTTTGGTCACCCAGTTCGGCTACAGCCTACGTCTGTGGGACTTTTCTCCAGTCCCAATGATTCCACTATTAGCGGTTAAAGTACACAGGTACCAGTTCTCAGCACCCAAGACTCTAATGGAATGCTCACACTCAGGATCAATGCATCAATTATATCTTATGTGGTGGCATTCATTAACCTATCATGGGACGTCGCTTTACACTCACTCTAGTAATGACCGAACCGGTTACACACTTCCAGCACTTGATTTTGCTTTTATCTTTCACAGTTCGGCTACTCCTTTCAGGCTTCAACCTATAATAATTCGATCTCGACCTGGAATCTAGCCTGCCCTTGTCCATTCATTCAAAGCTAATCCCGAAGTAGAGCTAGACTCCTTATAAATTTATTAGCTAACTATCAGATCTCTCACTTCATCAAGCTTAACCTTTGATAGGATCCGGAAATCAGTTTGAAAAAAGGCTCCAAAGCGCTTGATATAATAGACAAACAATGCTGAATTGAATCTTGTATCTGATCGGTAGAAATATCCACCGATTATTCATCTAATTCATACTAGACTTTCGTTCTTTTTTTTTGAACTTTTAGCTGTCATTTTCTCTTAAATAGTGTTTCAGGCCAGATATCATTGAATAGAGACTTGAAGTAAAAGAATGTCCTACACAAAGAATTGAACGAAAAGCGGACCCGCAAAGAATGGTATGCAAAAACATCAAAGACGGCCAAGATTCTAGTGGAGGTTGTATCAATCGAATCACCCATACGTCAGACCCTGAGGAATCGGAGGTCGTATCGACACCTGAAATGATCGATACGAGCGACTTGCCCTAAACTGCAAATATCAAGAGTATAAATAGAAAATGGTATTCTGAGTGATGGGTTCGAAAAATTAGTTTTTGTGATCTAGTTTGAGAGAAAAGAGGGGGCTCACACAAGTCCAAAGTAAAAGAAAGAAGGGCAAAAGCAAGTGAAAATTCAACACACATAGAGAAGTGTTTTCATTCTTTTATTGTTTTATATTTTTCGAATTTATCTTTTATGATGTATGTCATGCCCAATAACTTGATGTGCGAGTAGTGACCCTTGTTTTGGGGTCTTACGGATCCTACTTATACGTAACTCATAATTATGCTATGAATATATATTGTTTGATGTCGATTTGAGGATTTGATTCAATATGATTATATGTCTTAGTACAAGGTGTTTGATGAAGTGTCTCAAAGCATGACCACATAAGTTTAATACTAATAAACAGAGATGAAAAGGTAGAAAAATCGACTAACTATAGAAATCAATTTTAAGTAGTAATGACCACGACAGCGGCCTACAATCATATTAAGGACTTTGGGATTTTAGCTTAAACTAGCACTTTAAGATTTTTATCTCAGTTAATCGCTCAACGACACTTAGTGATTAAACGAGCTAAATATAATCGAGTGTACGATTTTTATATATGGTGTATGTTAGAATGGTAGAGGCCCAACGACAGTTGGTATTGACGTGTAATATTTTTTTACTCCAAATTCAATGAATTATGAAGTCCCAATGCAGGTCAAAAATAATTTATAAACCGAAGTATTTCGGGTCGTCCAAGGAGCAAACTAAGCTTATGCACTATGTAAAATCTAGTTTCTGTTTAGCTATCTCGATTCGTTTATTGGTTTTCTGTAATAATTTGAATTAAAACAAGCAAGCTAAGATTCAATTGCCAAATTTCAAGAAGATTCCAAGGTTGATTTCACTTGTCTAGTGTTTTCCAATAAAGTGACAAAGATGAATGGATGATTGAAGACCATAGAGGTTATGAGTAGATCAATCTTCTAAACTAACTTTCGCTCAATTTCGAATATCAATCTATTACGGAAGTCGAATCTCAATCTGTCACCATGTTGATTCGCTCTAACATCCGCCACTAATCGCAAACCGTTGTTATGATGATCAGTGAAAGAGTTCGGATTAAGCTTACCTAACCTCTAGCTTATCTCTTTATGCTACTTTCGTATGTCAATATGATCAAAGTCGGTTTTACTCTCGTCTTTCCTAAGTATGCATCTCTCAATAACGTACTTAAGTTAAAACGGATTTCATGCTCGCATTCTTTCAAACATCTAGCATGCATAAATTAACATACTTGAGCAAACCGTAACCCATCAATCATCCACCTAAACTTTCATTTAGAACATCGTCACAATACTTTTGAACACACTAGACTAGATTCATCAAGCCTTGGAACGAAGTAGATTACTCACGATACATGGAAAATGTTTTCACTGTTTTCATTGATAAAGATCGAGTTACGAGTCCAATTCTCTAATGAAAACAAACGATTACAACCTTGTACTAGAGTAACGTAAGGATCGAAAACCTCTTTTCTTCCTTCTTCCCTTCTCTGGTTCGTCCTTCTCCAAGCTTGTTCGTCCTCCCTCGTCTACCTCCAATCCCCCCTTTTTCTCCCTCCTTCAACGATTAAAATTCTGTTGTAAATTTGCTACGCTGTCCGTATCGGTCGTACCAATACGGTCGTATCCAATCCGCACGGTCGATATGGATACGGTTAGTATGGGTGATACGGGCTAGGGATGATTTGAGTCTTTTTCGACGCTTTTGCACGCAATTACTTCTAACATTGCTTTCCATGGCGCTTGAGCCGATTGGCTCTGAAACAAGAAAGAGAGAGTGAATAAAGGTCAATAATACTACAAAAACGAACTAAAACAAACAATAAATGCAAGGGAGAATCGGTCGGGAATCCAACCGATCAAGCACTCCACACTTAAA
The DNA here is from genome assembly GCA_963678935.1 of Umbilicus rupestris. Lineage (NCBI taxonomy): Eukaryota > Viridiplantae > Streptophyta > Magnoliopsida > Saxifragales > Crassulaceae > Umbilicus > Umbilicus rupestris. Next base: position 7,899,960 of record OY787629.1, read on the forward strand.
ATTTGATCATCTCGAGCAAACAATCAGAACATGTTGTATTATATTCAAGACTCTCTATCCCAACTTAAGCTTTGAATAATAGAGCGATGACCACCAAAGCACGGGCTTCACAAACTTTAGCTACACACCTCACACTAACACTTCAAACAAATTGCAATTTAAGAGTTTTCGAGCCGCATAAGAATACACGAGGCTGCACACTCAAGGAAATCATTAGTAGAGCCAACCAAAGCCAAGTCTCGCAATCTATTCATTTTCAAGGCAAGGTTCGAAACATGGGTTTACATAAAACATGCCGACCGATCGCCTATGCTAGCTAGGGCTAGTCCACGGGCTAACGATGCAGAGCTCATATCCAAGTTTTGGACTTTACATCACAATTCATAAGGAAAGAAGAGCTCGGCAAAAATTGATTTTCAAAAATAGTCATAAACTAATTGATACTTTCGTGCTAACACAAGGGTCATTCTCTAGTATAGCATGCTAGCACACAAGCAAATTGTAGACTTGCATAAGAATAATATGACGGATGGGCATAAAGTCAAGCTCTTACTATTTCTTTTCTTTTCTTTCTTTTTTTTTTCTCAAGCTTTCGAAGGAGGAACTTTTCTTCCTACCCTCAGCCCTTTTTTTTTTCATTGGGTGCAAAAACTTTCGAGGGGGAACTTTTCTTCCTAACCCTCGGTATTGCAGCTAGATTCACACACTAAGAACTTGACAGTAAGCCCAAAGAGAGGATGAGGATGTGCAAGAAACAATTACAAGCTAGGGGCTAAGCATGCAAACAAGAGTCACCTAAAAGCAATCGCAAGGTTTAGACATTATGCAAATGATTTAAAAATGTGCAAGTTACACCAAGGTTCAAAGCAAGTGATATAAATTCCTAGAACGCGAGATAGGCAACAGATAGCACAATAATGACTCACAAGAATGCGCGATCATGAGAGCTTACACGGCCCTAGGCTCTAAATCAGCAAAATGAAAGAGGCTAGATGTGATATTTTGAACTCAAGCACGTTGATCCCAAGCTTTAAAGAAGTAAAACACTCTTATAACGATATGCATGGTATGGAATCAATGAATATTTTGCACCAGCCACTCAATTAATATGCACCAACCACTCCACACTTAAAATAAAGCTTAGTCCCTAACCGGAAAAATTAAAAATGAGAAGAGTGCATAGGAACTCTCCTAGTGAGCGTGGCCCTGTTGTGCTAGAGTCAACATATGTCCGCCACCATGTTGACCTGAAATTGAGAAGATAGGTAGCCAACTACAACACAATCAAGTTCATCAACTTCATCGTCAAAATGAGATAGGAAACAAATATATCTATAACAATGAAATGACCTTGTTAATGAGAGTTTAACAGTTCAGGGTACCTGATAGAGCCTATTTATACACACTATTTAGATCCTAACCCTATGCTTGTTTGCATTATTTTGTGTACAAGATTACTGGTTTCCAGTGTTTTTGTATTTCAGGGCGAAACGAGGGCCTAAGTCGGATACGCGCTAACAGGCAGTGTTTAAGACGCGCAACACACAGCCTGCGGAGCTAGCAGCGCAAACAGATAGTGGCAGAGTCGACTACGGTGCGCAGACCGATTGCGCTAACCAAGGTGCAGTGCGCCATGCGCAGAATAGTGGTGTTTCCAAATCTTGACACCACCAGATTTGGAAGTTGCCAAGGCTGGGCCTCTTGAGCAGTATATAAAGAAAGGAAGGCTAGGGTTTGAAGACACACCGCATCAACACAAGACCACAGCACACGAGAGAGAGGCAGAACTGAAAAACACACGAGCCTACTGAGAGGACCTGCGCTAGCCGAGACTCTGCAACCTGCACGCACCTGCTTGTTGTTGTTTTCTTGGATACTTTAGATATTATTTACTGTTTCTATGATGTTTACTACTAGCATGTCTAGCTAAACGCTCAGTATCGGTTGGGCATGAATCTATGAGTGTTTCCTCTGAGACTTGTGCTTAATGCATAGTTTGTTTGCTTGTATTAATTTTGTGCACACGGTTGACAGCTAGTTGCATGAGTAGGGGAAGCCTTGAACCGCAATCTTACTCTTGCCGCTTGCTTGTTATATGTTAAACTAATTGAATAGCTTGACGGTGACAACTAGGAGTAACGCGCTAGGATAATCAGTTGCTACTGTGACAGGATTCGCAGCTGCTTAGACTAGTCTTAAAAATTAATAGCTCATGAACTTTGATCGGAACATGCACACAAGTTAGGAAGCCTTGACCGGACACTAACTTCAGTAAATCAAACTATAGACGTTTAGAGTCGATGATAAGGAATACACTCATAGAGGATTGTCTGCGCCGATACTTCTCATAGTCATAGTACTTAATCTCTACTGCCCGCGCACGTCTAGTGCAATTCCTGCGTTTACTACTGTTTACTCGCGCACTTGCGCAACCCAATCACTCACACCCCCCAGTTTTCGTAAGTGCAGGTTACTAGTTAAAGCTGATCTACTTGTTCCCTGTGGAATCGACCCTGACTTACCTGCTATACTAAGTGGAGAAGGAAGGAATTAATTTGACGCGCACAACGACGCGCGGATCAGTACCATAAAAGGGCATAAAACAGAAACAAGTAATGTTCAAATGTCAACCAATACAAAAAAAAAAAAAAAACTAACAGGAGCATTCAAGTCAATATAGCAATAACATCAACCAATATAGCCCAAAACAGAAAAGCAAGTAGCATCCAAAAGGTAGTCAATAATGCGCTAGGAAGGTCCGGCATCATCATCATCACCCGGGCCGGTCCATGGCATAGGATCCTGCGGCTCAAAAGTCTTGGGTGCAGGAGCAGCAGGAGGTGGTGGAAAATCATGAATTCCTCCTGCTTGAAGCAAAGATGCAATGGCCTTGTTCGTCCACTCCTGGGAGCGCATAAGATAGTCCAGTTGGGGACTGTAGTCCCGAGCTTGATGTGTGTGCTGGGCATCCTCTTGCGCCGCTGATGGTGGTGCCGCAGTCTCGTGTCAGCGCTTTGAAGCACGACCAGCCGCTGCAGAAGGGCCATCTGTTCTATGATACCATGTACCATTAGGTAATACCATCCGCATTTGCCCAAGAGCGGCGAGGTCCAAAAATGGGTGCATGCCCGGGGCGGCCTGTGGAAGGTCATAGCCGAAAGCTTCGGCGATCGTAGTAGTGAAGCCGCCACCACTAATAACGTATTTCTGATCATTGTTTTGGAACTCTTTAAAGCGGAAGGTCAAGAAGGATATAACGTCAAACTCCACGCCCTTGTCAATAGCGATGAGGAGATCCAAATCCTGCTGAGACACTTTCGTCCCACCTTCAACGCGCGGATTGATTGATGTTGCAATGATACGATGCAATTCCGCGTCTCTAATGTCACTAACCATAGGAATAGTGCTCTCCAATGGAAATTTAAAGATGTCATTGAGGTCCTCCCTGGTTAGGCAGCGCTCTTCATTCCCCAATTGGAATTTCCAGGCAGTCACTCTCTGCCCTTCGACCACAGCTTCAAAGGAAGCAATAAACTCGTGCACCATATTTTTGTGAGTCCGCCATTTCACCCCTACAATCATCTCAAGATAGAACTGCTGCAGCCGGCTGTTAACTGAGTCAAAGATGGAGAACCTGTGCATTGTCATTAAGTCGGGCATGGTTGTGGGCACAATTTCCTTCTTTCTGTCGAGGATGCGCTGAAGCCACGCCACTGACCTTGGATTGATGAGCTTGTATGTCTTGGGGAATGGAGGGGACAAATCGGCGCGGTGGACAATGTTCTTCTTCCTGCCAGTCGTGGGCTTCTTTGTGGGCGGCATTTTGATTTTCGTGGCTGGTCTAAGGATCACAGAAATATGAAGGCAAAGGTGGCTGCTGCTTTGTGGAAGCTGCTGGAAGCTAGAACCAGGCTGGTTGCTGGAAGCTGCTACTTTGTGGAGTCGGGCGACTGTGGAGCTGGAGGAGAGCTGGTCGAGCGACTAAGTGAATTGGCTGGTGTTGGAGCTCTGGGCTGCCGCTGGTCGAGCGGCTGGTTGAGGCAAGCGAGCTCACCGCGGCGAGGGTCGGAGGAGTGTGGGTCGTGGAACTTCGCGGCTGGACCGTCGCGGGTTGGAGCGGCTGAAAGTCGGGAAGGGTTGGGGATTTTTGGGGAAATCGTAATTTCAAAATCTGAAATCGCGATTTAGGTCAATATACATTCGATGGACCGTGTAATTATGGGCGCGACGACGCGCTCGACCTATACGGTCGAATCCTTGTCACACGGTCGATACGACCTCCGTGGAGATTGCCTATCCCGTATCGACCGTATCGGTCGTACCGATACGGTCAATTCAGGCAAAACGAGCACTACGACCCAGCGAAGCCTAAATGAAAATGTTTGCAGCAAAACACATGACCCTGACGCAACTAAAAGAAGAAGAACAACAAAAATAAGAAACAAGAAGAACTCACAGAGCGGGTTACTTCTCGAAAAGGCCTAGTTTAAAGTCTTGGCGAGACGTAACTGAATGTTGTTAGGATCAAACTAAATGGTAGCTCACATAGCCTACCTCTTTTTCCCGCCCATGATACAATTTAATCCGATGCTGATTAACCTTAAACAATTCCCCTTCAGTATTTAAAAGCTCCAGATGCCCATCAACAAATACTCTTTGAACTTGAAATGGGCCCGACCACCTAGTCCTTAACTTACCGGGAAAGAGTCTCAATCTTGAATTGAACAAAAGGACTTTGTCTCCTTGTTTGAAGCTCTTCTTTACCAGCCTTCTATCATGCCACCTCTTCGTTCTTTCCTTGTAGAGGAGCGCATTGTCGTAAACATCCAAGCGACTCTCGTCCTATTCTTTTAATTGCACCAACCGCTTCTCTCCTGCAGCACGCAAATCAAAGTTTAATCGTGTAATTGCCCAAAATGTCTTATGCTGCAACTCAACTGGAAGATGACATGCTTTCCCATAAATCAGTCGGTATGGAGACATTCCAATGGGGGTTTTAAACGCAGTACGATACGCCCAAAGTGCATCATCTAGCTTAGAAGCCCAATCTTTTCTAGACCGACTGACTGTCTTCTCGAGAATGATCTTGATTTCCCTATTCGAAACTTCCACTTGCCCGCTTGTCTGTGGGTGATAAGAGGTAGCAATCTTATGGTAAACACCATTCCTCTTGAGCAAAGCTTCAAAATCTTCTCCTTGAAATGAGACCCTCCATCACTAATACTGGTACGTGGCACGCCAAATCTAGGGAAAATGATCTTCCTAAATCGCTTCGTAACAACTTTAGCGTCACAAGTGGGAGAGGCTACCGCTTCTACCCACTTAGACATGTAGTCCACAGCTACTAGGATATATGAGTTGCCGAAGGAGGTGGGAAAGGGACTCATAAAATCTATCCCCCAAACATCAAAAATCTCAACCTCTTGAATAGGGTGTTGGGGCATCTCATTACACCTAGAAATATTACGACTCTTTTGGCAACTATCACATCTCTTGGCGTACTCGTATGAATCCTTGAAAAGCGAGGGCCAATAGAATCATCATTGAAGAACTCGCGATGCAGTCTTGTTTCGACTACCATGCCCTTCATAGGGAGAATCATGACACTGAGCAAGAATGCTCATCATATCCTCCTCAGCCACACAAGTCTGATAAACGCCATCTGCACAAAGCTTGTAGAGGTATGGCTCATCCCAGTAATACCTTTTCACATCATGAAGAAACCTCTTTTTCCTGTGATGACTAAGATCGTTAGGAAGCAGACCACAAACCAAATAATTCACATAATCTGCATACCAAGGAGTTGCTTGCAGCTCCACTCCCATTAAGCTCTCTCCTATGAATGAATCATCTATAGGAGTTGCAGCCAATCTAGCTTGAGGATCTTCTTCTAACCTAGAGAGATGATCAGCTACTAGGTTCTCTACCCCTTTCTTATCCTTAATGAGAATGTCAAATTCTTGAAGTAAGAGTACCCACCTAATCAATCTAGGCTTAGAATCTTTCTTAGCTATGGGGTACTTAATGGCAGTATGATCGGTATAGACTACGATATGCTATCCTACAAGGTACTGTCTGAATTTTTCAAAGGCAAACACTATGGCAAGCATTTCCTTTTCCGTGGTGGTGTAGTTGGCCTGGGTTTGGTCAAGGACTTTACTAGCATAGTAAATAGCATGTAGCTTCTTATCAACTCTCTGACCCAATACGGCTCCTACTGCATATTCACTTGCATCACGCATAAGTTTAAAAGGGAGTCCCCAATTGGGAGGTTGAATAATAGGGGCAGAGGTCAAGGCGTCCTTAAGCCTAGTGTAGGCTTCAAAATAAGCATCATCATCAACATCATGGCATAGGAGATTAGTGAGGGGTCTAGCTATCTTTGAAAAGTCCTTAATGAAACGCCTATAAAACCCAGCATGACCCAGAAAACTCCTAATCCCCTTAACATCCCTAGGAGGCGGAAGTTTGGCTATGACCTCTATCTTAGCTGGATCTACTTCTATCCCTCGGTTGGAAACCATATGTCCCAAGACTATACCCTCTTGCACCATAAAATGACACTTTTCCTAGTTAAGCACTAAATCAGTTTCAATACATCACTCAAGAACATGGGAAAGGTTAAGAAGGCAATGATCAAAAGAGGACCCGTATACCGAGAAGTCGTCCATAAAGACTTCCATCTTCGTTTATATAAGATCAGAAAAGATTGCCATCATGCATCTTTGAAAAGTTGTAGGGGCTTTACAAAGTCAAAATGCCATTCGCCTATAAGCGAAAGTCCCATAAGGACAAGTAAACGTCGTCTTCTCCTGATCTTGTGGGTGAATGGGTATCTGGAAAAACCCACTATATCCATCAAGATAACAGAAGAAGCTGTGATTAGCTAATCTCTCTAGCATTTGATCAATAAGCGGAAAAGGGAAGTGATCTTTCCTTGTGGCCTTATTCAACTTACGGTAATCGATACACATACGCCAACCAGTAACGGTTCGTGTAGGTATCAATTAATTCCGTTCATTGGCCACAATAGTAAATCCTCCCTTCTTCGGGACAACATGGATTGGGCTGACCCAATTTGAATCAGAAATAGAAAAGATGATGAGAGCATCCAACAATTTCATAATCTCCTTTTTCACTACTCCACTCATGTTGGGATTCAACCTACGTTGATGTTCCTAGGATGATCTAGCCTCATCTTCTAACTGAATCCTATGCATATAGTAGGACTTATACCGGTAAGATCATCAATTGAATATCCTAAAGCTTTCTTATACTTCCTAAGAACATGCAACAACCTAGAAGTCTCATCCCCATTCAAAGCAGAATTTACAATCATCGGATACGCTGAATTTTCATCAAGGAATTCATACCTTAGGCTTGCCGGTAGAGCTTTGAGCTCTACCTTGCAAGACTCCTTACCTTCTCGCACCATCTTCGAGATTTTGCTCCCCTTATCCTCATCCGTGCTGCCTTCTCCCAAATCAATAGCCTCATGCTATACTCATTAGTATCTTCAAAAATCAAAGGGTTAGATGAAAATAAAACACAATGATCTATCAAATCACATGAGCTAATACGATTGCAATCAAACGATGAGCATGGTGTCTTGCATGACTTTTCTAAACTAAATGCAATCTCTTCATCACCAATATGCAGCACAAGTGAGCCATGTCTAACATCAATTACGGCTCCAGCGGTAGCTAGAAATGGTCTACCTAAAATGATCAGTACATCCTTATCCTCCTCCATCTCTAAAACAATAAAGTCAACGGGAATATAGAAATTCCCTACCCTAATGGGAACGTCTTCAAGAACTCCTTTAGGAAATCTTGAAGTGCGATCCGCCAATCTAAAACAAATAGATATATGAGTAAGTTCACCGAGATCGAGCTTTTTGCATAACAAATAAGGCATAAGAGAAATGCTAGCTCCTAGATCACATAGTGCACGCTCAATGATAACATTACCAATGTTGATAGGGATGGCAAAGCTACCCGGACCTCCTAACTTCTTAGGTAATGCATTTTGAACTATAGTACTACATATCTCATTCAATGCTACGGTTTCATGCTCATCAATTCTACGCTTTTGCGAAATGATATCTTTTATAAATTTTGCGTAAGTAGGGACTTGAGATATTACCTCCATGAAGGGCACCATTACCTGAAGCTTTGTTAGCATAACTGAGAACCTCTTGAAATGAGCTTCCTTGTTGCTCTTAGCTAGCCTCTGTGGAAATGGTACTTTAGGCTTATACACCGGTACCTCGACAGCTACATCTCTCTCAACCGGTGTGGGTTCAACCTCTTCTACATCAGGTTTAGCAGCTGAATCCTTCTCCTTCTCCGATTTCTCATCCAAAACCACCCTTGGCTTGGAGGCACGCGTTCTAGCATTAGCGGGATCTGTCATTATACCACTTCTTGTAGTGATAGCGCTACAAGATTCATTATTGTCCATGTCCGACTTTGAAGAGAGTTTACCATGTGATCTTGACGTAGAAGCTGCCTGTTGTGCAATCTGTGTTTCAAAATTCTTCTTGTGAATGGCAAGTTCATCGATTCTTGCATTCAACTTCTCTTGATCCGCTACGAGCTGAGCGAGGATAGCCTCCATGGTGGGATTAGAGTTACTTGAAGAAGCTTGAGGCGGTGCTTGTGCTTGGTGTTGATGCCCTTGAGTGGGTTGGTTTTGATAGTCGTTCGAGTATTGCACCGGTCCTTGGCTTCTACTATAGTGCCCTTGCCCCTGCTGATTGTTCCGAGTAAAATTTTGATTTCCTTGATTTGGTTGAAATCACTGGTTGCTTTGGTACTGTCTAGGTTGAAACCCAGGAGGGGTAGGTTCTTGGGTTTTGTAGGAGAAGTTCGAATGATTTTGATTGCTAGGATGATAAGCGGGGTTCGTGCTTGATCCATACGCACCTACATTTTGTCTACCCATGAAATTAACATCTTCGTTGTTGATTCCACCCTCTAAGGGCATTGTGAGTGGACAATAGGTCGAATCATGGTCTTCGATGCGCAAATCTCACACCCTCTTGCTGATGAAGAACTACCGACCTGATTTGCATTGAAGTTTCCAATTGTAGTGATCAAGGTATCAAACTTCCTTGACAATGCTTCAATAGCGTCATTTGCGTCCACATCAAAGGTTGACTGTATGTTGGAATGCTTCCGTGGGTTGGATCTCTCACTTGTCCATCTATGAGCGTTGCTGGACATCTTCTCAATAAATTTTTTCACCATCCTCCGGTGTGTGATCCATAAGAGATCCTCCAGCTCCTTGATCAACAGTAGCTCGCACATCATAGTCCAACCCGTTATAAAATGATTGAACGACAAGCCACTTGGGCAAACCATGATGTGGGCATGCCCTCAATAAACCCTTGAAGCGTTCCCAAGCTTCATACAAGGTCTCACCCTGCTTTTGCCCAAAGTTGCTGATGTTGGTTCTATATTGAGCCGTTTTTCCTGGTAGAAAATACTGAGTCAAGAACGCCTGTGCCAAGTCATCCTAAGTACTGAAGTCCCGGGATTGTGGCTCCACAACCATTCCTTAGCCTTACCCGCTAGTAAGAATGGGAAAACTCTGAGATAAACTGCATCTCTTGAAACGCCATTAATTCTGAATGTATTCAGTAGCTGAAAAAATGAGTTCAGGTGGGCGCTTGGGTTTTCATTCGGAAGCCCCGAGAAAGGTGAGTTGGAAGCCAAGGCCAGCAGCGTCGGTTTGATGTCATAATTATTGGCAGTCACTGATGGGTATGTAATTGGTGATTGCAAGGTTGTCATAGTGGGGAATGTGTAATCCTTCATAGCTCTTGGCTCTCCCTGCACCTCTTGTCGTTGATATCGACCTTGATCAAGCAAGTCCGGCATCCTTGGAATAAGTTCTTCTCGAGGAGGATCATTCGCATTATTTCTCTGTTGTTCCATTTCTTGTGTCTTATTTTCCCGAGGCGTGACAGTTTTCTTTAACTTACTCTTGCTACTGGTTGCTACAGGAGGAGTTGAGTGACTCAAATCTGGATTCTTTTTCTTGTTGATTCCGCTCTTTGACCGGGTTTGCATCCAAGCAGTAGAGAACCCTGAAATGTATCACAAATAAAAATAACCGTGAACGCACGAGTGGGATAAAGAAAATAAAAGCACTGAAATTTGAAATGAGTAGTCTAAAGGAATCACTAGATTTAATCTAATGACAAGCTAACTCGTTACCCCCCAGCAACGGCGCCATTTTGACGTGTAATATCTTTGTACTCTAAATTCAAAGAATTATGAAGTCCCAATGCAGGTCAAAAATAATTTATAAACCGAAGTATTTCGGGCCGTCCAAGGAGCAAACTAAGCTTATGCACTATGTAAAATCTAGTTTCTATTTAGCTATCTCGATTCGTGTATTGGTTTTCTGTAATAATTTGAATTAAAACAAGCAAGCTAAGATTCAATTGCCAAATTTCAAGAAGATTCCAACGTTGATTTCACTTGTCTAGTGTTTTCCAATAAAGTGACAAAGATGAATGGATGACCATAGAGGTTATGCGTAGATCAATCTTCTAAACTAACTTTCGCTCAATTTCGAATATCAATCTATTACGGAAGTCGAATCTCAATTTGTCAATATGTTGATTTGCTCTAACATCCTCCACTAATCGCAAATCGTTGTTATGATGATCAGTGAAAGAGTTCGGATTAAGCTTACCTAACCTCTAGCTTATCTCTTTATGCTACTTTCGTATGTCAATAAGATCAAAGTCGGTTTTACTCTCGTCTTTCCTAAGTATGTATCTCTCAATAACGTATTTAAGTTTAAAACAGATTTCATGCTCTCATTCTTTCAAACATCTAGCATGCCTAACATAACATACTTGAGCAAACCGTAACCCATCAATCATCCACCTAAACTTTCATTTAGAACATCATCACAATACTTTTGAACACACTATACAAGATTCATCAAACCTTGGAACGAAGTAGATTACTCACGATACATGGAAAATGTTTTCACTGTTTTCATTGATAAAGTTCGAGTTACGAGTCCAATTCTCTAATGAAAACAAACGATTACAACCTTGTACTAGAGTAACGTAAGGATCGAAAACCTCTTTTCTTCCTTCTTCCCTTCTCTGGTTCGTCCTTCTCCAAGCTTGTTCGACCTTCACCAAGCTTGTTCGTCCTTCTCCAAGCTTGTTCGTCCTCCCTCGTCTCCCTCCAATCCCCCCTTTTTCTCCCTCCTTCAACGATTAAAATTCTGTGTAAATTTGCTGCACTGTCCGTATCAGTCGTACCAATACGATCGTATCCAATCAGCACGGTCGATACGACCTCAACAGAAAACTGAAGATTCGTCACGGTCATATCAACGTGTCGAACGTACCTCCCGTATGGATACGGTCAGTACGGGTGATACGGGCTAGGGATAATTTGAGTCCTTTTCGACGCTTTTGCACGCAATTACTTCTAATTTTGCTTTCCATGGAGCCTGAGCCGATTGGCCCTGAAACAAGAAAGAGAGAGTGAATAAAGGTCAATAATACTCCAAAAATGAACTAAAACAAACAATAAATGCAAGGGAGAATCGGTCAGGAATCCAATCGATCAGGTATTTACTTGGATTCATACACGGTCTATTCACATCTTTTACTAAACATCACATGTATGCTTCATTGATTATCTACTTGAGGGGTACATATAGGTGAAGTGGTAGTTATGAAATAATCTTATGTTTCGGATCACATTAATTTCATTCTTCATTATTTGAGTTAAAATAGCTAAATCGAAATATCGTCTTACTTAGTACACGTGCTTAACTTGCTTCCTTGGGACTCGACTTGAGCTTGCCCATCATATAAATTATTTGATTACATTTATCCTAATATATTGACATAAGAAGAGGTGAAAAATCCTAGTTTGTCAATATCGAAGGTTTAATTTTGGACCCCAAGTTAATTGTCCGACTACCATTAGACTACTAGGACTAAAAGACTTCTCAAATGATTTCTTGGATGATGAAAAGATGGCTGAATGTCTCACTTTTATAGTCTTCAAGTGGCCCTTGGTTGGTCTTCTTAATGCTACCTTTTATGACTCTTGATGGCATGTGCTTTTTCTTCCTTATCCATGGCCCATTGGCTCCCCTCTTGCCCCTTCATTTGCAGCTAGGACAAACTTCTCTTTAGTAGTGGACTTCTGAAGCGGATTGGGCCTGTTGCCCATGTCTTAGGCAAGATAGTTTAGTCTTCTAGGTAATTTTTGTTTGACCCGCTGCAACCCGTATCCTTGGCCTTAAGCTAAATTAGCCTGTCCACGTTCCTTTAGCTCATTTTGCTTCAAGTTATCTAAATCGATGACATCTGAGGGTCCGTATTGGCTTGGTACGGCCCGGGTGACATTCGAAGGTTGATCTTTGTTTGGCGCGACCCGAGTGGTTTGGTCTTTGCTTTAACTGTCTTGCTCCAACTCTCAGGTAAGGAAAATAATAGAATTAGAGCCAATACCTCGTCTTCGAAGAGAATCTCAACCGAGCTCAATTGTGCAATTGTCATATTGAACTCATTTAAGTGCTTGGCAATGATGTATCCTTTATCATCCGTAAGTTGAACACTCACCGCATCAGATGAACCTTCTTTGCATGCCGATGGTTTTTCATACAAAGCAGACATCATCTTCAACATCTCCTTTGTGGGTTTTTGCCTTTACCGTATGGTGTGAGACGTCTCTGGATAAGGACATGCAGATTGAGCTCATATCCTTCTTGTCCAATAGCTTTCACTCACCGATCTTCATTATTTTCAGTTTCTTGCCCAACGATAAGTGGAAATTTTACCGCACAAGTAATCCTCAATCTATATCTTCCAAAATCTAAAACCCAACCCATCGAATTTCTTTACCGGAGGTTTTCTATCTCTCATTATGGTTGCTACAATACAGACTCTGATACCAGTTGTTAGGAATACAAGAGCAGTAATGAGAGAAAAATAAATGAAAGGACACAAGATTTGTCACTGAGTTCATCACAAAGTGGTGATAATATACAATGATGGGTTTTGACTTTTTCGGATGAGGGGTTACAATGAGCAACATGTGTTTAAATACGGAAAACACGGAAACTCTAATACGATTAGAACTAAGATTTCCTAATAAGATTTCCGGCCAGACTCGGACGAGTGGCAAAGGGCCCAAAAACCAGCCCTCTAATTAACGGTACAGTCCATCACGCTCCAAACCCAATAAAATAATACGCAGTTGAAGCGTAATAATTTGAAAGAATTTTCGATATAATAAAAAACTGAAATATAACATAGTAATTTCAAACCTTAATTTATAGTTTTAGGTTTATAATCCCGGTTATTGTTGAACCCAAATCAACCTGATAAGATGCCGAAAATTAGAAAAATGTATGAATCAGAATCAACAGTTCAAAACTGGATTTCATTGTCCATGTTTGGGTTCTATTGTAGGGTATCCAAATGCCCTCTTAAATCTCATTTGTGATAGCCATAGGGCTTTCCATTAGCTTGGCCCTAAACATTGAACCATATCTTACCAGAAAAAAAAACCCTATTGTGTCTTAAAGGTCCTCTCAGCAAAAGATACTATTTCTTTGTAAGGTGGGCGCATTATGAAAGCCCTACTCCAACCGCAATATATACAATACATGCAAAATGAAAGCTTAAAGCTAGTCTCTTCTCAAGGAGACCATGTGAAGTATCTATTACATCTACATATAAGAGTAGATAGTGCCCAAAACCCTAACTAAAGCTAGCTGTGGACATTGAGTTCAACAGAGAATAAGTGGTCCATCTCCACTTACCTACATCAACATTTATGCTTAGATTATGTGTATGTATGCCCCCACCCTAGCCCACAACCAATTCTCTTCTCCCCACCCTACTGGATCTACTGTACTAGTGCCCCTCTCTCTCTCTCTCTCTCTCTCTCTCTCTCTCTCTCTCTCTCTCTCTCTCTCTCTCTCTCTCTCTCTCTCTCTCTCTCTCTCTCTCTCTCTAGTGCCTCTCTCTCTCTCTCTATCTCTCTCTCTCACTATGTTTATTATCCCGATGAAACTCAATTTTCATATCGTATTTGCTAGTTGTTGAAGTAATTAAGTTGACACATTTTAGTACTACCTGGACCATCAAATTCTAGTTTGGCAGACTGTGTGTTGGGTCACATGCATGCTTCTATTCGTATATCTTCCTAATCGACTTGTTTGTATGCAACCCGTCTTGTCCATCCCCATACTATGTGGTCGGGTTTTGTTTGGTTGATAAAGAAGTTACATCACAGGTACAAGCAATCTCATTCTTCAAGACGTTTATCAGATCCATTTGAATGCGTTAAATAATTGTATCTATAAATGGCGTCTTGCTTAGTGAGTTCATTTCAGTAGATATTGCACATCCTGAGATGTCTATTACTGTTGCAACTCCTCATCAGTCTGATTTCAAGAGTTTAAATGAAAACTTCATATTTTGGTCGGCAAAAGAAATCTAGGCTAGAAATAAAAATGTTATAAGGACAATAAGAACAAGACTAACTATGAAAAAAACCCTAATTCTTCCTGGTAGCATCCATAGATCGACTAAATAAACTAGGTATTTAAAAGTAAAACCCACATGCCTGGATATCATCCTCTCTAATGTTTTGATTCCTGTTTTATGTAGGGAATTAAACTAATGAGACTACCTAGTAAATTAGTGCTATCCAAATAACAAACAGATACCATTCCGTGACAATAGAGATATTTTTTGTGTTTTGTCACATTAATACGCTTAAACGACAAATAATGAATGTTATGTGTGTATACCTACTTAGCATATATTTACAACCAAAGCACGTTGCAATACGATTTGTTATGTGGCGTCATCTAAAGCGACATTCAAAGTATGTCGGTTGGGAATACCTATACGACATCTCTTAAGCGTATGCATCGATCAGCTCCAAAATCACGTGCCCAAACTTGAAAATGAATAGTGTTTATGTATTTATGGATGCTGGCCAATCATAAATACTTATGCTACATACATAACCGAACCGCGTCTCATGTAATAAATAAAATTTAAGAGCAACATCAGCACACTATATACGGCCAGAATAACTAAAATTTTCACATTTGGCTGAATTCAAGAACAGAGGAGACGATTTTGAGTTGGGGAACGAACATTGCATCTGGTGAATGAAGAGAGCGCCCAATGAGGCTTGCAACATATCGATCACTCTACACTAGCAAAACGAACCGGTTGAGTTTGAGGTCTCTTCCGAACTTCAAGGTAAGGGCTGATTTTCACTTTACTCAATCAATCTTATTTGTATTTTTTTTGTTTTTATTATCTTATAAGCCTAGAAAAATTCTTCACAACCTATTTGATTATACTTCAAAGCTAGCCAGCAGGTTACTCAGTTTTAGACTTTGACCTAATTATGTTTGTTTAGCTAATTACTGGTTGATTATGTTTGTTTAGTCAGCAGAATTTTACTTTTGCTTTATGCTTGTTTGACCTATTTAATTTTGCTTTGTGGTCATTAGTCTTTATTAAACTTATGCTTTTTAGCACTTGTTTCATTAATTATTTGGAGTTCCTTTAATTATTTTTATGGTAGCTTGCAAAAGGTGTTGACTTGAAAAATAATTATCAAATACAGGAAATCATGGACAAGAGTCGGATGGAGTTGGAAAGATACGAAGCTTGAAGGGATAAATAATTTTATAGACTTTGTCAGGCGGAATAGACTTGAGACTATGCATTTCTGTCATTGTAGCATTGTAGGTTGGACCATGGAAATGTCACTGTGGACGAACTATTTGAACATTTGATTCAAAATGGTATGATGCGGGAGTACGCTACGCAGTTCGTAGCGACACTTTGGTATACACGCTAAGACAAAAAATATACTATGGAGAAGAGTCAAGATAACGTGTCTTGCAATAGTAGTCGTGATGTTTATACAAATCCTACAATGGATATTCTCATAGATGCTTTCCCTTTTCGAGACACGCATGAGGCGGGTCTAAATGCTATGAAGAAAGATGTTGAAAGTGATTCTTTCGGTAAAGATGCTTATGAGAAGTATCATACACTTCTATCCGAAGCTCAAACTCCCATTTATTTTGGTAGCGATAAAAGTGTGAAATTGCCGCGCCATCGTTTACCGAGAGTGTACTAGCAAGTTGTTATAGCACCCTCTTGTACTGCTGTGCGGAATTAAGATTGTACAGCGAATGAAAGAGAGAACATGCGGATTTGGTCACCCAGTTCGGCCAACTGCCTACGTCTGGGGAGGACTACTCTGGAGTCCTCAGTAATTCTACTTTCCTTTGGTTTATCTTACACAGACTTGACTCTACGCCTACGCTAGATCAATATATGAAGCGTAACCTGATTAGTACGAATTACTTCTGATATGAACAATCTCAGATCAGCTGCACACACCTACTCACTCAAATTAATTAAATAGCTACACACTCTCAACCGCCCACACCGCTCTTCGATCTATCTCCATTCATCCCACAATTAGACTTACACCGCTAGCCGTCCCAGCTATGCCGCCGAAGATTTAGACAAAGAAGAACAACATCGAGTATATCCAGGGCGCTAGCCGAACGAGGATGAAACTCCGATCTCCGTCTCTCAAGTGTCAATCAAATAGAACCATTCCTGAACCTAGAGCCAAATGATCAAACCCAACCCCTCACCAATCGTTCAGGCCACTCACCCCTTGATCTGAAACACCCCGTACACAAGCTTCTCCCCTAACTCTACACTGCCACCCCTCCATAACCTTCCCAGTCATTTAGGGCAGTATAATTTCCGCCACAGTCAACGAGGTCACCAACATTGAACCCAGCCTATCCAGCCAAACAGGATTGAAGCACCATTGTTTCATATTGTTGTCAAATGTAGTATTGATGCTTAATTCTGTAGTTGTTATTTATATTTTTATGATTTATGTGTGTATTTACTAGCAGGAGATGAACGGGTTAAAAAACTGAGGGGCGTGGTTAACATTACTAAGCTGACAAACTATGTGAGAGCATTGGATTCAATATCAAGGTCGAGCATGGACCGGAACATGCTGGCCTGAAGAGCATTAAGATAGTCAGCTGCGTCCGTGAGCGTGAGCATACTTCCTATGCTGGAGGGAAGCTACTCTAGCTCGATCCTGAAATGTGGAGCATTGTCTGTGACCATTTGAATTCAAGTACAATGTATTTACTTCACAATACAACTACCCAAAAATTTATTATTATTTCATGACACTAATTTTTTTGTAACCCAATTTTGTGCTCGACTTGGATGACATTTGGATTTGGAAATTGATCGCTCGGATAGCTCCTGAAAGATATAGAGACTGGAAGTGCGACTGCAAACGACACTGTGAGGAATATTGTGATTAACTCCCCAAATAAATTATTGACCGGCCGGAGTAATAGCGGTGGCTCGTTAACCATTTTTTAGAATCGAAAAATCAAGGTATGCGTTTAGTACATTATCATTTATCTATAGTATTTTGATAAAATTTTATTATTTAAGTTTCTTAATAGGTCAATATTAAAAAAAATGAAGGAAGTGTGGTTGAACTCGGGCCGAACCAACCATCAGGGAAAGGTCCCTTTCGGCCTTAGGGTGAAAAGCACTCACTCACCAGACACAAGGCATTTTACTTGGCAGCGTATGATGAGGTCTATTCCGCTAATCTCATTGAACCCTCCATAGATGTACATTTCTCAAATTTGGTTCTATTGAATTTTAATATATTCTCATAGTTAAGTACCGATTCTATTTTTCTTTCTGTTTATATGTTAATGTCGCCATATTGTCATATTCATATTGCAAGTTTTGTGCTATAACTGATCTCGAGTAAGTTTAAATTTCAAAATATCCAACAACCCACATTGTCATGTGTCCACTACTATTCCCACTATCAGTTGAACTTGCAATTTGAAATGAACTAGAAAGGCAATTTTAGTCTTTATCCATTCATAGCTCGGGTCATTCCCCCATGGTCGAGAGAGACATTGTTTCCTAATCACATGTCATTTTCTTTAATCTCTCTTCAATCATGTGTCTCATTATATACAATGAAATTTCAATTCATTATAATACAATCCGGTTATTTATAACAATGCACTCAATGTACTTTAGGATTTTACAAGATTTGGGCAATTCACCTTAGGGATATACCTTATACGGAGGCCCCAATTGAACATCCCCCCATAAGGTACATCCCTAAGGTACCCTATGTGCCTTTGGATCTAAAAATCTAGCATCCTACAATCTGCCACATGTCATGTCACTTTATTCAAAAACCGGATTTTAAAATTTAAAATTATAGAATAAAAGGTGTTATTGTCTTTAATGTTTTTCACTTTTCCATCTTCCGAATAACTTTTCACCTTCTCTCTCAACTTTCTCTCTTTCTTTCCCCTGCATTTTCTCCTGCTTCATCTTTCCGTCTTCATCTCTCTTCACTCTTCTCTCCCGAACTGTTCTTGCACTTTCCCGTTAATTGTCCGAGTTTTTCTTCAATTTGCTCTGAGTTTGCAACTGTTTAAAACAAGTGTATTAAGGTAATGACATCATTGACAAAATAATAAACAAAAAAGGTGCTACAGCGTCCTACGAAGTATAAAGCTGGAGCATGGCAGTGGAATTGACAAAATAAACAACAGTGAGAAGATGTTATAGCAACCCGTGTATAACAGAAGCTGGAGCAAGTTTCGCAAGCTGTCTGAGGTCAGCAAACATCTACCGAGGGATGCTATAGCATATCGTAAAGACTCAGAGCTGGAGCAAAAGCCGGTCAGCATGGAGCTGTTCGGAGAGTTTCCAGAAGGCAGCTGCCGACGTTGCAACTTGTCCGGGAGTTGCCTGGATAGTCGCGATTAATCAGAAGTCCTTGTACAGTGGTCGGAACAAGATCAGTTTCTGAAATTTGTTATTAGAAATCAATCTCAATAAATCTGCAAGTATCTAGGAGAAGATTCTCCTGTAAAGTTCTATGATTCCTAATATGATTAGTAGTCCTTTGGTTGGTCGATGTTTCTGCTATATAAGGAAGGGCAGTACATCAACAACACACACACCGAAAGAGAGATACATACAGAAGCTGAGAGCGGAAGGCTAAAAGCTAGGGCGCTATTTTGTGAGTGTTAGGCTGAGAAAAGATCAGGACTAGTGTAGTCTGATTTACGCTTGATCGAGAAAACTCAACTGGAGCGCTCGCTCATTGGTAGATTAAGTACAAACTTTGAAGCAGAATTGTGAAGAGGAGTGTTGTCGCAGACCATTGAAGATCAAAGCTGAGTTCCCTGATATTGACTGGAATCATTGATCGAGGGGGAGCGATTGCCAGAGTCTGGAGTACTCGTGGAAGTCCAACGGCACAATAGAGAGTGCGTGTTGAGTCGTGGACAGAAGCTACAACAGCTTGACATGTAAGTTGTTATAGCATCCTGTTACACATTGTAATAATATAGGCTGAGTCTGTGAGTTCAGGTCTGTAGCTATCTATTACTGAAAGTGTGTAGACAGTAGACTTTAGTCTGTGTGATCAGAGCGAGCGTAAATTCAAACTAGGTTAGAAGTAAATTTTGAACTAGCATAGGCTGAGTTCTGAAATCCTTGTACTAGAAACCAAGCTTAGTGGAATCTTAAGGACTCTGGAGTAGTCCTCCTCATACGTAGGCAGTTGCCAAACTGGGTAAACAAATTTCTTGTGTCTTACAGGTTCGGCTGAAGTTAAGACTATTCCGCAAAGTGACCCAGAGGTAGCTATAGCAACCTGCTGATTCAAGTCCCCAGCAGCGCTGGTAATTTCAAAGTGCATTATAAAGAGTTTATGGAAACGTGCATTGATGCGGTGCATTTGGGATGATAGGTCAGGACTCGTTTATTCAATAATAAAAATTGAAGGAAGAAACCTTGGAATTTTATTCAATAATAATATGCTAACTTACAAAGTGACGCAGGTTCTATTTAAATAGAATAACGACAATGAAAGAAAAATCTTAAATAAAGAAAATTTGAAATAATATAGTAAATGGTGTCAGATGGGCCAGAAATCCCTTACATCACGATCACAGCTCAGGAGATTGGTCTGTAGGCCCGTTCCGCTTAAAAAACATATTATAATGGCACATCTGACTCCGGCAGTCCGAAGACTGCTAACCTGCACCGCCTGCGTGCATCTTCTTCTGATGATCTGAGATCATCAAGTAATCTAATTCCAGCTGCTCCGCATCATGCATGCACTTTTTTGGGTTACCAAAAACACAAAGTGTCAATGCACTTTCTAATGTCAAATATCATAATTAGTCTCTTGACATAAACAACCCAATATCTAATGCACTTCAATCAAATATTAAAGAGAGTTGCGCCAAATACCCAAAATCCTAAGTTGTCAATGCCAACCAGGGTTATAACCAATAATATACATGCTTGTCAATACATTGGCTGTCGAGGGGTAGTTAAGTATAGGTCATGGAGAGTCGGGGATGAATGATTTCAAAGTCGCCGAGAGTTGTAAGTTCAGAGGTCGACCTCGGGTACGCTAAGGGAAAAGTGGAGAGATTAGGGTTCGAAGAGGAGATGAAGTGTAGAGGTGAGTGGGGTTAGGTAAGTTGAAAGTTTCAGGAGGGACATGCACATATTACCCATTTCCCCTTTGTATGTTTCATGCAGTGTTTAGATTAGCAAGTAGAGAGACAATTGGAACCTCCCTAATCTTTGGATCAAAGTGCATCAATGACCGATAAAGTAACTTAGGGATGTATCTTATTATGAGTGAGTGCCCCCCTATGGTACTTTGTACGCCATTTGATCAAAAAAGGCTCACATATTGCCAAGTGGCATTGAAGAAAGGAATTAAATGAGCTTCTTTTTGGCATCAAAGGGTAGTATAGTCAATTTGTACTTTAATTTTGTCTCTCCAGTCAAATCTCATCAAACTTTCATTGTAGTGTAACTCATTACACTGTAGCGAAACTCATTTACTTTAGCAAACCCATTTTATTATATTGAATTTCAATGTTCTAAACACACAAAATGCATTGAGTTTAACCTATGAATGTAATGCACTTAAATATTAGATTTTTTTGAAAAGTGCATTGTTAATGTCCATTGTTAAAGTGCATTACTACATATATGTTCAAAAAACTAGGAAAGTATAAATATAGCAAAGTGCATTGCTACATATTATGTGAAATCCTCCAAAGACATAAAGTGGGTTGTTACATATAAGCTCAAATAAACTAGCAAATTACGACATATAGTAGCATAAAGGCATTGCCTAAATCATTTAAAATCTACATATTAAATGACTTGCCTAAAGTTCATTAAGTGCATTGCCCAAATACTATTTCTAAATCTTAAATTATAAAGTGCATTGAGTGCATTGCTATAAATAACTAGATTGTGTCAAAATGAATTGAAATTTGATTTAAATAATATTGTGAATAGTGACACACATGATGGAAGAGAGGGATTAAAGAAAATGACATGTGATTAGTGGCATGTGAGCGGAAAAAGACTCAAATGCCCTTTCTAGTTCTTTTTAAATTGAAAGTTCAACTAATAGTAGCGGACACATGGCAATATGTAGGTTGTTGGATCTTTTATTCCAAATGGTAAAAAAAGGCCTTAGGAATGTATCTTATTAGGGACAGGTTCCGGTAAGAACCTGATTTAAAATAAAAACTAAGAACCAATATAGCAAAGTGCATTGCTATATATTATGTGAAATCCTCCAAAGACATAAAGTGCGTTGTTACATATATGCTCAAATAAACTAGCAAATTACGACATATAGTAGCAAAAAGGCATTGCCTAAATCATTTAAAATCTACATATTAAGTGACTTGCCTAAAGTTCATTAAGTGCATTGCCCAAATACTATGTCTAAATCTTAAATTATAAAGTTCATTGAGTGCATTGCTATAAATAACTGGATTGTGTCAAAATGAATTGAAATTTGATTTAAATAATATTATGAATATTGAGACACATGATGGAAGAGAGAGATTAAAAAAAATGACATGTGTTTAGTGGCATGTGATCGGGAAAAGACTCAAATGCCCTTTCTAGTTCATTTTAAATTAGAAGTTCAACTAATAGTAGTAGACACATGGCAATATGTAGGTTGTTGGATCTTTTATTCCAAATGCTAGAAAAAGGTCTTAGAAATGTACCTTATTAGGGTCAAGTTCCGATAGAAACCTGATTTAAAATAAAAACTAAGAACCAATCTCATTTGATGAATGAGATGGTTGGCCCTTTTTAAAATATCAACAAATTATGACTTGCTGGGTGAATTCAGTTGTTAGTTTCTGGGCATTTATGTCGCTCAACATTAACTCATTTTTTTCTTCATTTATCTATTTCCTCTTCTTCTCCATCCTCTTTCCCAAATCATCGCTTCCATCCTCGATAGGTTGCTCCACGATTCGAAACTGCATCTCCAAAATCTCCGACCAATTCGATCTCTCCTTCATCGCATTTTGCTCCATCCCGCACTCGCTCTTGATTGGAGCTATGAATTTATCTCGCAATCTGCTCTTAGTGTGAATAGTTAGTGCACAGATTAGAGGCATAACCATCTAGAAATTTTTTTCGGTGGAAGGGCATGGCGGTTACGGAATTTCAAAAGTGACACGCGGTTGCAGAGGAGACTGTGACTGGATTGAGTGGGAGGTTGAAGGAGAAGAGACGACAGCTTCTTGACCAAACATTGAGCTTGATGTAGAATGTAAATTTAAGGGATTTTATGCGATTCAAAATTGATATGAGCTTGAAGTAGACTCAGTTGGTGATGTCACGTGATATGATTGTGGACTTTTAATGTTAATAGGTGTAAGCGTCCATTGTTCATTGAAATTGACTCTAATTTTTATTAAAAATTGTTGAACACAAACGAACATTGTATATATTCATCCTTATAAATATATTATTCATTAATCTTTTTTGTAAAAATTGTGTTTTCGAAATTCATTATTTATGTCTTGCCTAGTTTTCGTTGTTGAACAAACAATGTTTCGATGTGTGTATTTTTTATTTTTTATTCAAGAATTTCGTGTAAATATAGAAAAAGGATGTGTAGTTTGTAAGATGCATGTATATAAAAGATGAACAGATATGAACATTTTATATGTTCATGGCCATAAAAATATTATTCACTTGGTTTTTTAGTAAAAAATACAACAACAAAATTGAACATACATTATATTCGATGAACATACTAAAATAAGCACATGACTATTAATTGTTTATAATCTCACGGTGATAAAAATCGAATGGCATAGTAAAATAATAACATACCAAAGTACGGCTCAATGACAAAAAAAAGAGAGATAAGAATATAATCAAATCGTATTTTGATTTAATGAATTATAGAGTGGATATACAATTGGAGATAAGAATATAGTCAATCGTACTTTACTATAAAAGGACCAAAGAATGGAGAAAAAATAGGAAATATAATATAATATAATCATGTTTTGATTGAATAGATGGTAGAATGGCGAAAAGATAAGAGATAAAATATATCCTATTTTTGTATTGTATATGTTCATTGAATTTGACATTACTGATCATTTAATGAACACAAATAAACATTGTTTATATTCATGGATATAAATAAATTATTCATTTGGTTTTCGATTTAAAAATATATCACGAACGATGAACAGACGTAATTTTTCAATGAATATTCGATGAACATTACGTTTTTTCCAATGAATATTCACTGTGCTTTCATCGTATTAATTCAAAACAATCTTAAATGCATTCATATACTGTCTAGGGAACACCTTTCTTCTACGCATGCTTGCCATTTGGAATATGACGTCACTCTAGGCAATAGAAATCATGTCTTTTCGTATTGTACAAGAACCACAACATCAACCAACATATTCATTCATCTTCCTCGCAAATCCAGATACCCTTTAACCCTAACCAGCTCATGGTGGCTCGTGGTGTTCGCTGCCAATTACCCGAGCTCAAATCTGGAGTCGGATGACGAAGTTCCTGTCCTACAACTCCGTTTGCAAGACTCCGATCGCGAAGCAATTCGGAGAAAAACCTTAGCGGAAGCAGCAACAACAAGATTGTTCTGTAGCCGAGACTTGCTGGCTAATGCCACCAATCAAAGCTTCTCAGATCATCTTGAAATGGCGTTGAATTGGAGAGAGAATCGGATTGATCTTGATTTTAATCTTAATTACGTTGTTAAAGTTAGTAGTGTGCCCTTTAGTTAATTAAAAATGAATTACATCAATTTTTCATCGTTAATTAATCTGGGCCACTAGATCATGAGATCTTGTGGCTATAAATGGTTCTTAGTCTTAGCATAAGAAGTGGTTCGTGCACTACATAATGTTCCTATATGTGATGAACTTTTGAGACGAAAAATGTTTGTTGTGTGATGATGCGATAACATTGCAACTCATTAGCAAGGAAAAGAGATTTAAGTTATGTGAATATTGTAATGCACGGGAAATAAATGTCCTACTTTTGACATATAATGTATTATTAATATGATTGATGGGCAAATCGATTTCGAATCCATATACATCAATCTATAAACGAAGTGCTGCAAGGGGCTCTCCTTTCCTCCCCGATGGGGATAGCCCTCCCAAAGTCCACCAATGGTAAAGTAATGCTCCATTTTTTGCCTAAATTTATTAGTTCCTAGAATGTCAAAATTCCACCACACTACGGTCAAAAACTTTTGACTGATAATTTGTGACATTTATATTCGTACGCGCCAAATTAATTACTCTAACTCAACATTAGTATAGCGGCAAGTAAGAGGTCGATCCCACCCAGAACTGATTCTTGCAAAGGTATTTCTAACGATAATGAAAGGGGGTTGTGATTAAATTTTGACATACGAAACAAGTAGAGAGATTTTCAATTAATAAGAAATATCAATTCAGAACAATCACTTGTGACTGATGTTTATCATAGGTACCAAATATCAAAAATTTTGTAGTGTACTCCAACAAAGGGAGTATACTATATCCCGACAAAGGTGATATAATCTATCTCTCCAGGCAGGCATATCCCAACAAAGGTGATATGAGCCTAATCGTTACTATTTTCCTTAACTATAAAGTTTCCAACAAGTGTTAACAATAGAAATTAAATCACATTGAAAAAGGTCTCACTCACGTATCCGCTTAATCTAGTCATTCAAGATTATAAGATAAGCATAGAGAACTAGTCGATAAAATATGAATTATGCATTAAACTGGAGTTTCAAAACATGTCGTCACAAGATCTTGTAGTAAATTGAAACAAAAGTTTAGCTACACATAGCAAACGACATCATTAAGAAAGAGAAAGTCGTGAAAGAAGAATGATGTCAACTAGGTCTCCGGCCCTTGGGCTACACTTTCTTTCCTTGATTTATATAGTGTATAAACTTGTCAATCCTAGTCCTTGTAGGAAAATATCTTTTTGGAATTATCTTCTAAATTTGGTCGTATCTTGTTTTTTAAGTAACTTCATTAGATAGCAGTCTTTATGTGTTGGCAACTCGCATCTTTATCAAAATAGAATTTAAACTTTTTACCAGGAAATTTGGCTTGTTGATGATGTCATCTCAGTGAGATCCATGCTCTATGTACGAATTATCTCAACTAATAATGTGCAAATTAATTCTTTGCTTGGGGAGCTAATTTCTTTCTTCCCCGCAATACCCATTAACTTCTGTATTCGATCATTGATTTGACATTTTTAATGTCAGAACTCGCTCTTGGTGTAAACTAGAGTGTCGTAGATATTCGAGTGAGCTTTTGAAAGATATGTTGCTCAAATTCATCAGATCATCCATGTTTGCATAGCAAATCTATGAAGCACTAGAGGTCGCTCTGTCCTTTGTGACGAAATCACCAATAAATGGTCTTTTAGCACAATTTCCCTCTTAGCATTCCAAATACACTGAGATCCAAAATTATATCAAAAAACTGATGTTGGATACACAAATGTATTAAAATGCATGCATTAAGATAGTGAGATCAACCTATAAATACAACTCATCAATTTGTCACATGATTAAATAGAAAATGAAAAGCATAATTGTAGTGATGAGTTGAATGCAAGAGTCACTATTAAAACTTTATTATTTTTATGTCTCGTAACAAGTGAAACGTGTATCTAATTCAGATTAAACTGGTTAAGTCTCTTTTGCTGGTCAACACAAGTCAGTCAATTCCTCAAGAAACAAGAATGCAACGACGTCGTTTCAGGCTGATATAAAGCCTCATTATTCAGTTGCTTAAGGATAAAGAGGGAGAAGTTCGTGAGGGAAAAATGTTAAATCCATGTGTCTCATGGATGTGTGTGGCATGTTTTTGGCAAACGAAGTCTGTATCAGTCAAGAGTCTGTAATCTGTATCAGGGGTGTCGAATCTGACCAACAAGGTTCACAAGAACAAAGAAGTTCAAGCTTCAATCAGAGGGTGAGGCAGAGTTAGCTTGAACAGAGGCACAGTCAGATTGTCAGCAAATATTGCTTGCAGAAATCAAGAGAAGAATATGCCTACGATATTCATAAGATCTTAACCAAAGAATATATTGACGATATTCATGAGATCTCGGAAGAAAGATTGGGGTGCTCAATAAAGAAAGTATGATCATCGGATATTCGTAAGATAGGGATGGATCCGATAGTATGTTTGATGCATATACTATACGCAATCTGATGGTGCAATTGATGGATCCCGAGGAACAATATATGTGTAGAAGACAAGGTTATAAAATGGGGGAACCAATAGTGCAAGAAGTATCGAATCCCACAGGCAAAGATAAAATTTGTGGGGAAAAATACATCGGGAGTGAGCTCAATATCATTGGAGATAGGGAGGAAGTAGAGCTCGCTCGAAGATAACTACAGGTTGTTTCACTGTTGTACGAACAGTCTATACAAGCAAACACTCGGTGAAGTGCTTGAGTTCTCGGGAGGAGAACTTCCGATCTCCGGGAGGCAGATCGAGGTGATATAAAGCCTCATTATTCAGTTGCTTAAGGATAAAGAGGGAGAAGTTCGTGAGGGAAAAATGTTAAATCCATGTGTCTCATGGATGTGTGTGGCATGTTTTTGGCAAACGAAGTCTGTATCAGTCAAGAGTCTGTAATCTGTATCAGGGGTGTCGAATCTGACCAACAAGGTTCACAAGAACAAAGAAGTTCAAGCTTCAATCAGAGGGTGAGGCAGAGTTAGCTTGAACAGAGGCACAGTCAGATTGTCAGCAAATATTGCTTGCAGAAATCAAGAGAAGAATATGCCTACGATATTCATAAGATCTTAACCAAAGAATATATTGACGATATTCATGAGATCTCGGAAGAAAGATTGGGGTGCTCAATAAAGAAAGTATGATCATCGGATATTCGTAAGATAGGGATGGATCCGATAGTATGTTTGATGCATATACTATACGCAATCTGATGGTGCAATTGATGGATCCCGAGGAACAATATATGTGTAGAAGACAAGGTTATAAAATGGGGGAACCAATAGTGCAAGAAGTATCGAATCCCACAGGCAAAGATAAAATTTGTGGGGAAAAATACATCGGGAGTGAGCTCAATATCATTGGAGATAGGGAGGAAGTAGAGCTCGCTCGAAGATAACTACAGGTTGTTTCACTGTTGTACGAACAGTCTATACAAGCAAACACTCGGTGAAGTGCTTGAGTTCTCGGGAGGAGAACTTCCGATCTCCGGGAGGCAGATCGAGGTGGATAAGAGAGGGATTTCAGTCTGAGGGAGTCAGACGCACTCACGGTGATCTAATTACATAGCGATAAAAGAGGGAGTCGTGTTATGTAAGATCTATTGTATTTGATCATTTAATTAGTGAAGTGCTTTACACTTGGGGTTCAGAAAAACCGACCTTCCCCCCCCCCCCCCCCCCCCGAGTAGGCTCGTGGAGTTGAACAAGATAAACATATCCTGTGTTCTTTGCAGTTTATCGTATCATTAATGCTGTGACTAACAACTATCGAAACACAATCTGTTTAAGCATTGTGAAATGGCTAATAAATGGTCTGGAACAGTCTGAGTGCAACAGACGTACAACTTTTAAAATTAAAAAAAAAAAATTAGATCTTGGGTTTGAGAAGGCTTTCTTCAGGCACTGGAGACTCCCTGTTGGTGGCTCGCAGCAAAGTTGTGAGGCTGCATTGTGTCGATCGAGGCTTTGATCGACTGGCTGGAGTAGCTAAAAGAAGTATGAAGCTGTCGGAAGAAAGTTGAAGAACATTTGGAGGCTTAGGTGTCTCAAGGGCTTTTCGAGGTGGGTTGAAGCTCCTCGCGTTTTGTCTTCTCTTCTCTGTTTTTATTCGTAGTCTTCTAGCGTTATTCTTTGTGTGTGCTTGTGAAACTAGGGTCGAAACTCATCTCAGTTCTAGTGCATTGTTGGGTTGAGCCTCGTGCCTAGGCTCCGCAGATGTAAAATTAACTGTGTGATCATCTTGCAGTGTCTTGAGTGATTTCTTGTGTTCTTTGGTTGCTCTCTTTGTGCTCTTGAACATTCTAAACTGAAATTGAACTAAGGGTGTTATTCGAGATCTAAAATTGAGCCCAAGTGGATAGAATCCGTTTTTCAGTAACAATTACAGCATTCCCCCTTGGCATGTTCGTGGAATTTCCTTCTTAAAAGTTAAAACTCATGTGTCCATCTGTGATCTCCTCACGGAATTGCTTATAATATTTTTAATCTTTTCTGTGATTTATTCAATTATAAAAGCTTATTATAATCACATCCAAATTCCGTCCATCGGACAACTAAGTTTTTCCATAAACCTTAAATTAGTTCGAAGCGATGATGAATTTGTGGAACTGCAAACCAAACAATGTCACATGTAAACAAATTGTCAATCAACAATCTTTTCCCTTGAAATCCAAATTAGAACTGCAGAACCTGATTTAAACCAAAAAATCAGCAAAGATTAGAACTGCAGAAAATACACTTTGCCTTTCTACCTTTTAGTTTCAAGCCAAGCTAATTATATAGGGAATCAAAAAAGTTATGCTATTAATGTTATTTATCGTGTTTGGGAAACACTCAATCTTACCTAACCCATTTAATTACCATCGCATCAAATCTGAGTAATTCATTCAGGAAACCCTAATTGGGTATATATGCAGGTTGTTTGTCAATCATTGAAAATGCAGGTAATTAATCAATTTAGCAAATTATCTGAAAGATGATAATTCTTAACATGATTCATGGTGATCACACGACCCGAATCATGCGACCCGAATTGGATAGCATTTGGAGCCTTTCTTCTTCTTCTCTTTTATTGTGGTGGTCACAGAAGAGAGAGAGAGAGAGACTATTTTATTTTCTTTAATTCTCATCTCACTAGGAATATCTTCACTGCGACTGATATCTCTTTTTTCCCCATTTTTTTCTAAGTTGCTTTCTCCCCCCTAAGCACACATTTCCTTCGATCTGGAACCGATCAAAATTGAACTGCCTCCGCATACATCGACGTCTTGGTTAGCTAACCCTAGTATCCATGGATCAGTACAGTTCAAACAAAGAGGGAGAAGCACATGACCACTTCAGCTACCAGCAACAACAACAGCAAGAAGCAGCAGCAGGACGACCTTTCTCGCGACACGCATCCCACCCTCCTCAGACTAGAGACTGGTTCGCCACTTCCGCTGAAGATAACACTTGCTTCGAATCATCGAGCAATTTTATGGAAGAGAATGGTGGTGATGACGTCAGGAGGAGGATAGATTCCTACTACAACTCATCTCAAACCCTAGCAATAGAGCAGATCGAGAAGGAGCCTATGTTTGACAAGGTTGTGACGCCGAGTGACGTAGGGAAGCTGAACAGGCTAGTGATTCCCAAACAGCACGCCGAGAAGTACTTCCCGTTGGATTCGTCGGCTAATGAGAAAGGCTTACTGCTGAATTTTGAGGACAGGACACGCAAGCTATGGAGGTTTCGCTACTCGTACTGGAACAGCAGCCAGAGCTACGTGATGACGAAAGGCTGGAGCAGATTTGTGAAAGAGAAGAAGCTTGATGCCGGTGACATAGTCTCGTTCCAGCGCGGTGTCGGTGAGGCTTTCAGGGGCAGATTGTTCATCGATTGGAGGCGAAGACCTAGTAGCAATCCACTGCTCTTTCATCACCATGATCCAAGTTCTTTGTCTCTCCCACATCGCTACTTTCCTTTTCATCAAGCCAGATCTACACCATGGGAGACCAGCTCCACTCCACTTTATCTCCGGCCACTTGCACAGCTGACAAGTGGTCACCACAATTACAACAACCAATCTCATCCTTATAATCACTACCCTTACCAGCAGCAGCAGCTACAACAAGGTCAATGTAACAACAATAATGGTGTTATGAGTTATAATCCATACGGAGTAGGGTCTTCCTCGCAGACACTCTTGTATCTCAGATCTTCAGCAGAGGAGAGCCCAAGAGGAGATTCAACGGTGTTTGATGTGGTCCATCCAAGGGCTGAGAGGAAGAAGCTGAGGCTGTTTGGAGTCAATATGGAATGTGACAATCAGCGGAGCAGTGTTGAAGAGTCTGACAATCTGTCATCATCGCCAACTCCAGCCACGGCATCTCCTCCTCCAGAGTCACCACGCTTGCAAGACCATGATACTACTAATGAGAAGAGCAAAAGAAGCATGTCTCTGAGTCTGAGTTTCTGAGAGTTTATCATTGTAGCTGACGTCTAATGGCCATGCAATGAAGAGCAAACTACAGACTGCGGAGTTTTATTGTTTTATAATTCTGAAGATCTTTGTATGTCTTCCCTTAGATTAGCTAAATACATACATCAGAATATTGTTTTATTTATCATATACCAACTCACTGGCGCCTCATGTGATCTTGCATCTACTTTGCTCCTTCAATTGCTTAACCTAGTTTTTTTTATGGTGTCCTCTTTCTTTTTCTATAAATGCTATAAGCAAATTTTGGGGATGCGTTGTGTTTGATATATACATAAGAGTGATTTTAAGATATCTGTCTGGGTTTATGTGTTGAATTAAGATAGGCAAGTATATGCAACTGTACATATATAATTCTGACTCATGGAAAATGAATAAGTATTGATGATGAATATTAATCAGGACTTGTCTTTTCTGTCCATAATAACACCAAGAACTTCTGCTAGGTTGTTATTCTCCTGCCTAGCTCTGGCCTCACTCACTGATGTGGCTACGAAGCAAAGTTATGCCAGCGCCATACCCTTACGATTAGGCCTAAATTATTCTCATAAAAACCATATCAACCTTATTTTGTCTTCTGATGAATTTATCCCCAGATCAAACATTTTGTCATCTGACACCGGCCAGCTACCATTTGTTACCAAGAAAACTTTGATTTATTTATAAAAAAAGTTATATACTTCTGAAAACTGACTGTGTAAATATTTGTATACCATGTCGTCCTCCAGTTTCGGGTCGTAGCAGCCTTTTTCCGGGGCTGTTAAGAAAATTTTCTTTCACGGCACATCATTCCGGTTAATGGAGACAAGAAATAATTATAGAATCTGGTAGTTTATTTCAGATCCTTCATCATTTCTCTGGCAAGAGACTATGTTTTGGTGGAAGTAAAAACAAAAGCTACCTGAGAAATTAAATAATGATGTCAGTTTTATGTTGTTTTGTTATTTGGAGAATCATGAAGTTCTAAAAAGATCTTACATGTAGATGTGTATGAATCCATGCCATCTGATGGCTGAAGTAACCAACTAATTTGCATGTTGATACTTGATCTGATTTGATTTGTGCAGACTCTAACTAAGAATATGTATGTTTGATCACAGAACAGTTGAAAGAAACATGTTTCAGAGATCATACACCATATTATATGAGTGAGATTTTAGACCTCAACAATTCCAGTCTTCCTACACGGTTTCTTTTCAATTTAGGGTTAAAATTGTTGAGAGAGGGAAAGCCAGTAATTATTTTCAAAATGGCATACATTTTGTGGAAAAGGTTACTCATCTAGAACATTAAGTGCACCAGAAATCATATTGATATGTAATTGATTATGATTATGAAGCATATATTTATGCCTAGTGATCACCATTATTATATTAACGGGAAAAACTGGGTTCAATTTCATGCTTCAAAAGGTGGTTACGCTTGAAGAAACATCTGCATCAAATCTGGTTAAAAGACATCAGTTGAGATGAGGGGTGAGGCCTTATGTAGGACACCAACAAATAAGCCTTGGACTTGTGAAATTAATGGTCAGAAGATGATGACAGAGTCAATTCTCAAAGAAGTGAGTGGTGGCAAGAGAAAGAAAGAAAGAGGAATCTAAAGAGAAGGAATGTATGGCTGTCATGAAGAGATGTCGTTTAATGTGCATCGAAAAGTGTGGTATATAAAAAAAAAATTCCAAAAGCATAAAATTGTCAAGAGATGAAACATATATTGACTTTCAGAGATGAACAAAGCTTCTTTTGAAAGAAGCTATTACATAATCTAGTAGCTGTCTGTCTTGGTGTTGTAAATGAGGCATTGACTTGACTGTGTGTGGCAGCATCAGTTAGGGATTTGAGCCCTCTGTTCTGGTTTTGTCCATTACACTTATAGCAGCTTCAATGTTCACTAGAACTGAGTTCAGCTCCATTCTCCAGACCCATCTTTTTTATACTCTTTTTCAACTAACTTCTCATATCCAGTCCATGTCAACCTCTGGTCTTAGTTAGATACTGGACAGTTTGCTTGGATTCATTCTCATGATGTAACCTCTCAAAAAAAGTAAGTTATTATGATGTACTTGGTGCCTCTCCAGTCTCCATATATATAATTAGTCTAGCTGTCCACCGCCCACCATGAGTACTTGTTCTTCATATGTATCTAGCTAGCTAGGGTTTTACTTCACACTAGGGTACGTAGATGTCGAGAGGGACTCAGAGACCTCTGAATCATTTAACGGGTTTACTAGTCATGATCTCAGTGACAGATGGGCTCGCTAGTCATAAAGTTGTCCCCCATCTATATATGCTCTATGTAGCTCCTAGGTTTAGGGTTAGGACTCACTGGCATAAATCAATGACAACAGTACCTAAAGGCGAGGCACTGCTTTAAACAAAGTAAGATGATATGTTTTTTAAAACATTTGATTTAATGAGACATGGTCAATCAATGTCTTAACCATGTTTATGTCACGTTACTTTTTATTTTGTATGTAATGTTTCGTCGTTTCCCTGAGGATTGCAAACCCTAAATTGAACAACCTAAACCAGCAAAGGAGTGGAGTGGGGAGTAGCGTGCATTGGTAGAGCACTTTTTTGTTTTATTTTATTCAACAGAAGCTTGATATTGATCAGTCACTGTGCTCTCTTGGTACATTTAGGTAGCTACATTTTTTTTTTACAGGAAATATGAAAAATATATATTGAAAAAATGATCGTTATGAAAGTCAAGCTCATTAGTGCTCATTCCTACTAGACTCTACTTTATGACTCTATTCATCCTATATGATTGTTGTTTATTTTGTTAGTAGCGTTTAGGGTTTAGGATTTTCAAGTTCACTAGTACGTGACACATTCTACTCTCCCAAGTTGTCGCAAGTTGTGAAAGCGGGTATAAAAAAGATGCACCATTAAAGGTGAACATGAGGAAGAAGATGAAGAAAAACAAGGTGAGCATGAAGAGGAAGAAGATGAAGATGACCAAGATGATGATTTAGATTATCAATTGACACAACCTATGTTGTAAATTATATGTTACGTAACCGTTTTACCTTTTGAATAATTCTTGCAGGAGTTTACAAAGCAATTCTAGCATATAATCGATGTTTTAGTTGATCTTAATTGAATTTGTAGTACCTACTTAAGCAACATACTCTCACTCGGTTGGTATGCAGTTGCAAAATTTTAGAGGGGACTTTTCAACAAAGACGGGACTCCTCTATGTAGCCAATATGCACGAAAATCATTTTGAGATTGTGCTTGACCACCTTAGTGTAAGTTTAGTTTCTTTTTAAATTATATAGGTTAGTAATTAACTTATTTTTAAATATCTTTTGTTATTGAATTGGAAGACATCTGGATTTGGGAATTCATTACGAGAGTTGCGAATGATCGCTATAAAGACTGTACGTGCGAATGCTAGAAGCATTGGGAAGAGTAGAGTTTGTCCGCCCTCAACTGTGGTAGATTATCAACCACTTCAAGGACCCTTCACAACAAGTTCTTCCATTTTATCAATTGTGTTTAACTTAAGTAATCTAATTTTATTTCATATCTTTGTACAGGCTAAATGTCACTGGATGAAGCAAGCAAGACAAAGTTCATATTGTGTCAATCATCATTTCGGGAAGCTGGCTTTTAACCATAGAGCCCACGAGCACTTAAGCAAAGGACATAAGGCTTCATTTTCTCGTAGCTTTTGAAGAGGTGTATTCAATTGATCCTTCCAGTCTACCAATTGCGGTACTCTTCTTAACATCACTTACCCTTCTAAACATCGTAGCTTTTATGTTTGATTTCTTATCTTATATTATTTTTTTAATACACAGCAAAATGCTCGAAGAACAGGCGGCTGGCCAAAAAAAGGCACTCAAATATCCGGTGTTGGAAGATGCATGAGAAAGCCGCCACGCCCTAGAGGTGGCTCAAAATCGCCGCACAAGCAAATTTAATGGAGAAGAGCTGCAAAAAAAGAGGACGTCGGTGAGGCAACTGTCAAGATGTTTGTTTTGAAGTAAGCATAAGAGCATTGGAAGAGCTAGTGCGTGGTGTCGGATTAGCGGCTAAAGAAAGTGGAACGCCGGAGGTTAATTGGAATCGATTCGATGATTGGAAACGAAGCCGAGAACGCCAGAATTTTCCAGAAGGTTTTTCATCGAGAAATCAATCTGGAACGGCCAGGTTTTATACTGGCCGTTAAATCTGTTACAGACACTTTTAATAATTACAAAAGCGTCCTCAGCCTTTTACCAATTACAGACCCAACTCGAATACAAAATTAACCTAACCTGCTTCTTCAATTTGAATTCGAGAAGTGGGAGCGGCAGATGAGCTGGGCGACGGACTGAGGATTGGAGCTCGGAGCTCAGCCTGGCACAATACCCCCACTCAAGCGCAAACGGTGCAGGAAGTTGCAGACGTTAAGCTTGGAGCTCAACCTGGCTAGTGTCTCTACAGGAAGCGCCTTTGTGAACAAATAGCTGGCTGTTCAAGTGATGCGACATATTGAGGTAGCAACAGTTCATTGTTAACATATTGGCGAACCAAATGACAGTCAATCTCAACGTGTTTTGTTCTCTCATGAAACACAGAGTTCTTGGTGATGTGCAGGGCAGCGTTGTTGTCACAGTAGAGGGGAATGGCAGAGGAAACTGGGACATTCAGATCTGCAAGGAGGCGGGCGAACCAAGCGACTTCCCTAGAGGTTTGAGCCATAACGCGATATTCAGTTTCAGCAGAAGAAGTAAAGACAACTAACTATTTCTTTTTCTTGCAGGAAACCAGTGAGGACCCAAGCATGATGCAATAACAACGAAGCGCCTGGTCAAGGGACAAGAAGCCCAATCCGCGTCACAGAAGGCAGTGAGCATGAGGGGCTGATCACTGGGATAGAACAAACCCTGGGCAGGAGCCCCTTCAGCTAACAAACTACTTTTTGTGCTGCAAACATGTGATCTTCAGTTGGGTTAGCCATAAATTGACTAAGGACATGAACTGGAAATGCTAAGTCTGGTCTGGTGACAGTGAGGTAGATAAGTTTGCCAACTAGTCGACGATACACAGTAGGATCAGTCATAGATGCAACAGTGGATTTAGCTAACTTCTGTTTAGAGTCCATAGGTAAGGAACTGGGTTGCAACCACGCAAACCAGCTTCCTGTAGAATATCCAAAGTATAGTTGAGTTGATTAAGAAATAATCCAGTTTTAGAACGAGCAACCTCAATGCCCAAGAAATAGTGAAGCTGGCCTAGATCCTTGATCTGAAATTGAAAATAATGAACTCCTTAATGTCAGCCATGACAGTAGGGGAAGTTCCTGTAAGGATCACATCGTCTACATATACCAATAGGGCAATTAAGTGACCTGATTTCTGGTATGTGAATAATGAATAGTCATTCATACTAGTAGTGAAACCATACTGAATCAGGGCATCACTAAAACGACTAAACCATTGACGAGAGGCTTGTTTGAGACCATAGAGACTCTTGAGCAGCTTGCAAACTTTCCCATTAGACTTGTCAGTCTTGTAAAACCATGGTGGTAATTGCATAAACACCTCCTCCTCTAGAAAGCCATGGAGAAAAGCATTATTAACATTCAGTTGATAGATATCCCAACGCCTCGAGACAGCAACAGCAAGTAAGGTGCCCACAGTAGTCATTTTCACAACTGGTGCAAAAGTTTCATTATAATCCAGCCCCTCTGTTGGTTATAGCCTTTAGCAACTAGACGAGCCTTGTAGCGTTCAATAGAACCATCTGCATGACGCTTTATTTTGAAGACCCATTTACAGCCTATAGGTACTTTCCCTGAAGGTAAATCAGTGATCTCCCAAGTGTGATTATCATGTAATGCATTTAGCTCAGTTTTCATAGCAATAACCCAATTAGGATCCTTAGAAGCTTGAGAATAACTGGTAAGCTCAGTGTCGGATAAAATTTGGAAAGCAGCATGTTGAAAGAACTGAGAGCACCCTGAATAATCATGGTACTTTGACATAGGGTAAAGAGATGAATCACAAGTAACTTGACAGACATAATCCCTTAGACGAACATTAGGTTGAGAAATTCTGCCAGACCTGCGTACTTGTATAGCAGTACCTGTGGTTGTAATAGCTTCTGTGGAACCCAGTGTAGCTGAATCTGAAGCTTCAGCATCATAAGGGTCCTCTGGAACTTGTGAAGGTTGGTTCAAGAGTTCAGTGTTTTCTGAAAAATCATCACTAACAGATGGATGACATATAGGTAGGGGAGTAGACCTGGCAACATCAGGAGGACTGGCTAGTTTCTTAGTAAAGGGAAACTAAGTCTCATAAAAAACAACATCTCTACTTATTGTTTGAGTGTGTGAATGTATGTCAAATAATTTGTATCCTTTCTGTCCATAGGGGTAACCAAGGAAAACAGAAGCCCTGGATCTAGCATCAAATTTGTCACGGTGAGGAAGAGTGTTGGTAGCATAACAGAGGCAACCAAAAGTCTTCATGCGAGAGTAGTCTGGCACAATGCCAAATAATATTTCAAAAGGTGATTTATTACCTAAATGTACTGATGGTAATCTATTGATTATGTAGGCAACAGTAAGAACGCAATCTCCTCAAAAGCAAGTTGGAACTTGGGACTGAAACTTCAGTGCACGCGCAACCTCAAGTACGTGTCTATGTTTCCTTTCCACAATCCCATTTTGTTGGGGTGTATATGGGCATGTTCTCTGATGATGACAGCCCTTACTGAGTAGAAACTCTGACAATTTAGACGATAAGAATTCAAAACCATTATCTGTGCGTATGCATTTTATCTGCTTGTCAAACTGTGTGCCCACCATTTGGTAAAAATGAATCAAGTGATCTGTGACCTCTGCTTTAGACTTCATTAGGAATATCCATGTTGTCCTAGATAGATCCTCACTCAAATTAGAACAAGAAATATTGAGAGTAAGTTGTTTTATATTTGTATACGCTACTCCTTATATAGAGTATAACAAGTCAATTTCCTTACATGGAAATACATATACAGAGAATATACATTTCCCTACCACAGTTTATATAGAATATTTGACACTTCCCCCTCAAGGTGGAGCATAGATATCATGTATGTCCAGTTTGACAATAGAATTGACATATGCTGAGATTGGTAGTGCCTTTGTTAACACATCTGCAAGCTGACATTTAGTACCAACATACGGAACTTCAATTTCCTTGTTCTCCAACTTTTCATAAATAAAGTTCTTGTCAATTTCAACATGTTTTGTTCGATCATGTTGGACAGGATTTTCGGCAATCTTAATTGCCAATTGGTTATCGCAAAATAACTTAATTGGTTTTTCAGAATAGAAACCCAACTCCCGCATAAGTCTTCTTAACCATATCGCAAATGCCTTTCACCATTGCTCGATACTCAGCCTCTGCACTTGACAAAGACACAACCTTTTGTTTCTTGCTTTTCCAAGTGACAAGATTACCACCGACATATGTAAGATATCCCGACGTTGATCTTCTATCTCCTTTCCCTGCCCAGTCCGAATCAGAGTACCCAAAGATATTTGTATTTCCAGACTTTATAAATAAAAGACCCTTTCCTGAAGCCGACTTCAAATACCTCAAGATCCTCACAACTGCATCCATATGTTGCTTTCCTGGATTATGCATGAACCTACATACAACGCTTACAGCGTATGCAATATCAGGTCTTGTATGAGCTAAACAAATTAATCATCCCACAAGCCTTTGATATCTCTCCATGTTAGTTGGAACTTGATTTTCACATTCCTCCAAAACATGATTCTGCTTCATAAGGGACTTGATTGGTTGACATTCAAGCATCCATATTTCTTTTAACAAGTCAAGTACATATTTACGTTGTCACAAAATAAAACCTTTACTTGAACGGCTAACCTCGATGCCCAAAAAATATTTTAATCTTCCCAAATCTTTCATGTCAAATTCATTAGAGAGTTGATCCTTTAATTTCTTCATTTCATCAGGATCATTTCCTGTCACTATCATATCATCCACATAGATAATAAGAGCTATAAGTTTGTCACCATCTTTCTTCAAGAATAAGGTGTGATCTGCATCACTCTGTATATACTCATACTTCTTCATAACATATCGAAATCTTCTGAACCAAGCCCTTGGAGATTGTTTTAAACCGTATAAAGCCTTTTTCAACCCACACACCAAGTTCTCTGAATTGCTAGGAGCATCATATCCCGGCGGTAATGACATATATACTTCTTCTTTTAGGTCTCCATGAAGAAAAGCATTTTTTACATCATATTGTTGCAGAGGCCAATCAAGGTTCGCAGCTAACGATTACAAAACTCGTATAGTATTGAGTTTTGCTACGGGGGCAAAAGTTTCTGTGTAATCAACACCATAAGTCTGTGTAAAACCTCGAGCTACAAGTCTCGCCTTATTCCGGTTTATCGAACCGTTAGGGTTGTGTTTGGTAGTAAATATCCACCTACACAACCGGTTTCTTACCTTCAGGTAGTGATACTAGTTCCCAAGTTCTATTTTTTTGTAGTAGTGCTTTCATTTCTTCCTCCATAGCGGCAGCCCATTTTACATCTGATAAAGCATCATTAACTGTCTTAGGAATATGTATATCGCATACCTTGTTGAAAAAGGCTTTTGTAGACTCAGATAGTCTATGTATAGACATATAATGTGCAACTGGATAGGTAGTCTTCTTTATAACTTCTGGAGAATATTTTTCTGGTGGCACTCCACAATTACTTCGTGGTGGTAGATGATATCTTTCATTTTCTTGAGGAGAGTTAGGTATGGGTACTATTTTTGAGAGAGAAGGTTCCTCCTCAAGTGACTCTTCAGCAATATCACCAACATTAAGATCAATAACAGTTTTTGTAGTTTTCTCTATATCATTGATAGGCTTTAGTGCTTTTTCAGAAGCACCGACTTCTTCCTCAAAAATGCCAACAGCTGTGTCTCCATCAAACTTGTCAAAATTTGTAATGGAATCAATTACCATTGTACTATCTGGGGACATTTCACGCCAATTCACATCTTCAACATCACCACTCTCCCCTGGAAGATGAGAATCCAAAGTGGATGAATTATAAAGCATCTCATTCTCGGAAAATGTGACATCCATCGAAGTGATAAATTTATGAGTTTGAGGTTGATAGCATTTGTATCCCTTTTTAAAAGGATGATATCCTACAAAAACGCATTTCAAGGCACTTGGGTTTAGCTTTGAGCGCATATTCTTCTGTATGTTAACAAATGCCACACATCCAAAAACACGAGGATGAATAGTGAGATTAAAAGGAATGGCCACATAAGATGCAAGTGTATCCAGTGGTGTTTGAAAAATCAAGACACTTGTAGGTACCTGGTTAAGAAGATGAATAGCAGTAGTGATGGCTTCTTCCCACCAACATGGCTTCATATTTGCATCAATCAAACTCGCTCGTGTGATTTCAAGAATTTGTCTATTTTTTCTTTCCGCGACACCATTTTGTTGTGGAGTATGAGCACAAGTAGTTTCGTGGAGAATGCCGTGCTCCTGAAAATATCCTTTTAAATACTTGTTAATAAATTCTCCACCATTATCAGAGCGAAAAATTTGTAAAACAGCAGCATATTGGGTCTTGATCATCTTACAAAAATCTTGAATACATGTTGCTACTTCACTTTTTTGTTTCAATAAATAAAGCCAAGTCATGCGAGTGCAGTCATCAACAAATATAACAAACCATCTATATCATGAAGTAGATGTAATAGGGGCTAGTCCCCAAACGTCAGAATGAGTCAATGAGAAAGGTGCAAGTTTCTTACTAGAGCTAGGTGGATATGAAACACGATGACTTTTTGCTAAAATGCAAGTTTCATATTGAAAGCCTGAAGGTTTATTTGTTGATAATAACGAAGGAAATAAATGTGCTAAATAACCGAACGAAACATGACCCAATCTTCGATGCCATAACCAAATCTGATCTTTAGCAACACATGATGAACTCTTTGTGGACATAGAATGAACCATCGAATCGTTAATATAGTACAAACCATCTTTCTTAGTACCACGCCCAATTATCTCCCCGGTGCTGATGCTCTGAAGAATACAAAAATTCGGATATATTAGTACTAAAAAATTTAATTCTGATGTCACTTGTGGCACTGATAATAAATTATTCGAGAGAGAAGGAATCAACAAAGTATGCTCCAAAGATAAAGAAGGAGTCAGATCAATTCTCCCGACACCAGTTACGGCGTATGAGACACCATTAGCATTTGAAATAGAAGAACACTTAGGTAAGCACCGATCATGCAAATAGATGCATCAAAAGTCATATGGTTAGTAGCGCCAGAATCAAGAATCCATCCATGATCCCTTACCAAATTACTAGTAACAAGTGCCTTACCCTCAATACCTGTTTGTTGCAAAGAGGTGGAGTGATCTACCACAGAGTGAGGACTATTTATTGAATCTCTCCCCGCAAGAGATGAAGAAGTCACGGTACATAGGGCTGTTTTCCTTTACTTCTTGCTTTCAATCGTTCTTTATGATCATGCCACCAGTCAGGATATCCATTTTTCTTAAAACACGATTCTACAAGATGCTTGTCACTTCCACAATGAGAACACTTTTCGGCCGGCGTCATTGAATGATTCTGTTTAATAAATGAAGGTGGAACAAACTTCTTAGCCGCCATAGCAACCTGAGAAATATCTCCTTGATTCAACATAGTGTTGCGGCGCTGCTCTTCACGTCGTACGGTCGAGAAAACAACTTCGGTGCTAGGAAGTGGATCTGTGCGTAGGGCTTCACTTCGAATTGAATCATATATATCATCTAAACCAGCAAGAAATAAATATAATCGTTCTTCTTCGATCTCAGTTCTTCGCACTTTGATAACATCTGTTTGTGTAAAAGGAATCGGTTTACGGGGATCAATCTCTTGCCAAATCACTTCAAATCTGAAAAATATGTTGATATTGGCCTTCCCACTTGTTTTGTTGACATGGCTTTACGGGAGAAATCATAAATTATTGATTTATTGGCTCCTTCATAGAAAGTACGAGAAGCAGCATCCCAAACATCTTTTGCAATTGATAAACGAATGAACAACAGCATTACATCTGTTTCCATAGAATTGATAAGCCATCCTTTCACAATAGCATCATTCACAACCCATTTATCATAGGCTTCGCCACTTTCAGTAGGTTGGTGAGTTGCACCAGTAATGAATCCTTGCTTGCCTCTCCCAACGATTAACATAGTCACAAACTGAGACCAAACATCGTAATTAGAACCGTCTTTTAATTTTATTCCACCAGGAATCGACATTGGTTCATATGTCATCATCAGGTTCATTGTCAGTGGAACAACGAGCGCTTTTGAGATGCGAGAGAATCGGTATTGGAGGTAGTCATTGTAGATGAAACGAAACAGTAGGTTTCGACAAACAATCTGTTTGTAAAGGTAGAGCAGTAGGCTCTTTTGCTCTTGATACCAACTCAAATTAGAACAAGAAATATTCAAAGTAAGTTGTTTTATTTTTGTATACACTACTCCTTATATAGAGTATAACAAGTCAATTTCCTTACATGGAAATACATATACAGAGAATATACAGTTTCCCTACCACAATTTATACAGAATATTTGACATCCTCAACCATTGTTAGAAAGTATTGTGCACCAGAGAGAGTAGGTATTTTATAAGGCCCCCATACATCAGCATGAACTAGATCAAATAGGTATTTACTGACAGAAATGCTGTCAGGAAATGGTAATCTTGTTTGTCTAGCCAAAGGACAAATATGGCATTGAAAATTGGAATAATTTTTAGATTTGCCCTGTTTCAAAACATAAGTTTCCGAACTACCTTCCTTTTCAAGATCCTTTCTCAAATGCCCCCTTTCATTTTCAATTCGGGCTTAGTGAGCCCGAAATTCCATAAAATGCCTGATTTCGGGTTTACCAAACCCGAAATCATTCGAATTCTAACGAAATTCAATATTTTCGACGATTTCGGGTTTTGTAAACCCGAAATCATTCGAATTCCAATAATTCGAATGATTTCGGTCTCAAATAACCCGAAATCTTTCGAAATCGAACGAGCATTTGAATTTATAATGATTTCGGGCTTTACGAGCCCG
Source organism: Umbilicus rupestris (assembly GCA_963678935.1). Classification (NCBI taxonomy): domain Eukaryota; kingdom Viridiplantae; phylum Streptophyta; class Magnoliopsida; order Saxifragales; family Crassulaceae; genus Umbilicus; species Umbilicus rupestris. The sequence continues at coordinate 7,942,791 of OY787629.1, forward strand.
AAATCGTTTAAAATTGCACGAGTTCGGGCTTTGTAAGACCGAACTCGTGCAAAATATATCCAGCGCCGAGTTCTTCTTTTTCCCTCCTGCGTAGCTGCCCTAAAATCGCCCAATCTTCCACCATCTTCCCCAATCTCCTGGTTTTCTGCAATTTCGGGCGTGTACGAGATGGACGCACATGGTGAAGGAGATTTCGAGGTAAGATTTAGAAGTAATGGATGAGTTATTTGATGAATTGATGTGGTGTGGGTTTTTCAATTCCAAGCTAGGGTTCCGAATTGATGATGGATCGGATAAATTGATGTGTTAGGTTTGAAGTTGGAGGCAATGGATGTATGTTGATATGTTGTTTTGTAGGTATTTAGTTGAAATTATAGGTTAGGGTTTATGCAAGGTTTTGAAGTAATTGATATGTTGTTTTGAAATTATAGGTTAGGGTTTATGCAAGGTTTTGAAGTAATTGATATGTTGTTTTGAAGTAATTGACACTTATGTTTCTCCTCTTTATTGATTCTGAATTGATGCTTTCTCCTCATTGATATGTTGTTTTTGAGTATTGATATGTGCCCTAATATGTTGTTTTGAAGTAATTGATATGTTGTTTTGTTAGGGTTAGGGATAGTTAAATTGTTTAGGAATTTATAGTTAAATTATAGGAATTAGTTAAATTGTTTAGCGATTTGTAGGTTAGAATTAGGATTATGTAAATAGTGTAGTGTTTATTTAACGTTTTATCAATTTCTGAATTAGTTAAATTATAGGAATTAGTTAAATTGTTTAGGAAGTAGGTTAGAATTAGGGTTATGTAAATATTGTAAGGTTTATGCAAGGTTTTATCAATTTTGGAATTAGTTAAATTATAAGAATTAGTTAAAATGTTATCAATTTAAATTAGTTAAATTGTAATCAATTTGTAAATTATAGTATTTTTGGAAGTTTACAAAATTGTCGAAATTTCGGTTTATGAAAGGTTTTATCCAATTGATGTCTTAATTGATGTAAATTATAGTATCAATTTACATCAATTAAGACATCAATTGATGTAAATTTCGGTTTATGAAAGGTTTTAGTTAAAATGTTATCAATTTAAATTAGTTAAATTGTAATCAATTTGTAAATTATAGTATTTTTGGAAGTTTACTAAATTATGAAAGGTTTATGAAATTATTTCTTAATTTCGTATTCCATAACATTTATAAATTGATGTCGTTAACATGAAATGTAATTGATACAGATTGATGTAGATGACATTGTGGAGCCTGGACCAATTAACAGATCAGTTCTTACGCAACAACATATGCACCGTTCGGAGGAAGTTTGGTTAGATCCTGTAAGTAAAATATGTTGCTCATGCGTAACAATGATTTTAATTACTATATTTTCTAAGTAAATTACCAAACAATTTAAATTTGTTTATGTTGCAGGTGGGAAAAAGTATAAAAATGGTTCATAGGAGGATGTGGGAAATGGATCCGATGATAGTACCTTATGTTGCAAGAGCGGATTTTTTTCCATGGACGCAACTCCAAAATGTTGAAGCTGATTGGGCCCTTCTTACTGCCCTGGTAGAGCGTTGGAGGCAGGAGACCCACACCTTTCACATGCCCACGGGAGAGTGCACTATCACTCTTCAGGACATTGGTCTTCTTACCGGATTGCCGATAGAGGGCGAGGCTGTGTCAGGCAAAGAGGACCATGATTGGGAAGCTGTTTGCATACAGCTGCTTGGGGCGCATCCGGATAGTCATAGATCCCCAACCTTGGCCAGACGCAAATGGTTTTTGAACCACATGAGAGATATTCCAGAAGACGCGACGGAAGAAGTCCTCCAGCGGTATGCTAGGGCGTACATTCTTTGTATGCTAGGGTCCTCATTGATGTCCGATTTGACCGGAGATAGGGTATCTCTACATTATCTTCCATTGTTGGCTAACCTGGAAGGTGCCAGGATGTATAGTTGGGGAAGCGCAGTCTTGGGATTCCTATACAGGCAGTTGTGTAACGCGGCTCGGAGGGGGCATAAACAAATGGGGGGATGTATTATATTACTTCAACTTTGGAGTTGGGAGAGAATTGCAATTGGGCGCCCCAGAGGTTTCAGTAGGACTCTAGAGCCGGTTGATGACCTAATTAATCCGGACCTGAGAGGAGCGTGGTCCTACACGTAAGTGACATCCATATTTAAATTGTCAAAATTCTTATGTTTACTATTATAATTTACGTGTTGTGCAGGAAATGGTATGGACCCAAGTCCTACATTGAAATACCCCATGGTTCCGTGTTGTTCTACAGAGATCAATTAGATCGCATGGAGTATGCGGATTTTGTGTGGAGGCCCTACAAGGAAGATACTGTAACGCATGGGCCCGAATTCAGACTGGCTCAATACTGTAACGCACATGGCGTCCTTCTGCTGCCTGCAATAAGTCAGAACAATAATTCGAATGATTTCGGGTTTTGTAAAACCGAAATCATTCGAATTATTGGAATTCGAACGATTTCGGGTTCCCAAAACCCGAAATCCTTCGTTATATTGAATTTCGTTGGATTTTGAATGATTTCGGGTTTACAAAACCCGAATTCGTCGAAAATATTGAATTTCGTTAGAATTCGAATGATTTCGGGTTTTGTAAACCCGAAATCAGGCATTTTATGGAATTTCGGGCTCACTAAGCCCGAATTGAAAATGAAAGGGGGCATTTGAGAAAGGATCTTGAAAAGAAAGGTGGTTTGGAAACTTATGTTTTGAAACAGGGCAAATCTAAAAATTATTCTGAAAATTGTCACTTTTGCAATCTAAACCAGGAATGCAATCTTTAAAACTATCTGAGAGTTTTGCAAATGGAACATGTCCTAATCTCATATGCCACCTTATTATCTCTAGTGACGAAACACTTGCTTGTTTGTCCTGCTCCATGTCTGTGTAGTCCTTGAGAAGCCTTACCAAGTTGAATTCTTGTCTAACTTGCTAAGTCCTGAATATAGCATATCGTCAGTAAATATAACTATAAACTTAGAGTCTTGCGTGAGTTTCTGCACACTGAGCAAACTAAACTTGAATTGAGGAACTAGAAAAACATTTTCCAGCTTAATGCCCTCTATTAAGCCACACTGTCCAACGTGTGTAACGATAATTGTTTCTCCATTAGGTATTATGATTGATTGAGGAATTCCTAACTTTCTAACATCTCTTAATAGATGCTCATGAGGGGTTATGTGATCAATGCAACCACTGTCTATAATCCAATCATATGGGCAAATATTAATTGATGAAAGACACGTTGTACCTGTTATATGCTCACTGCTGTTAGAAATGTTGGTGAAGTCATTTCCTGAGCTATTAAGAAATGTCCACAGCTTGCTCAACTGTTCTTGGTTCACTGAACTTATCTGAAACTGATTTGCTGCAGGTACTGGACAAACTGATCTATCACTGGAGTTTGAAGAACTGTTGGAAGAATTGTTGACAGCACTGTTTGCAGAAGAGTTTCCTGTGGAAGGATTCTTTTTCCCAGTTTTGTTCCTTTATTGTCTGTAATTAGGTGGATAGCCATGTAACTTGTAGCAGGTGTCCTTTATGTGTCCAGGGATTTTGCAAAATGTACAATACATATCCTTCATATCCAACTTTTCTTTTTGTAATGAACCATTTCCTTTTCCAGTTGAAGCTTGTGAATATATAGCAGAAATTTCTTCAGTAACAGGTTTCGTAATTCCTTTATCTGCTTCATCTTCAAGCACCATGTTGTAGGCTTCTTCCATATCAGGCATGGGTCTCATTCCAAGAACCTGAGTTCTGATTTGAGCATGAACCTCTTTCAATCCCATCAAGAACTGCATCATCTTATACTCTGCCTTCTTTTTCTCTGCACATCTGGTTGCTTTACATGCCATCCCTAAATCACAGGTTTCATAATCTTCTAAAAGTTCCTCTTCTGTCCATAGGTGGATCAATCTACCATGATACTCAGACACTGTCAACTCTCCTTGACCCAAGCCGTTCATTTCCTTCCTCAAAGAATATAGTCTAGGCCTGATTGATCCGTCAAATATGGTATGAAGAATACTCCAGGCATGCATACAATCTTTGGCATGTATGATTATAGGTCTGATGTCTTTAGAAACGGAATTAAGAATCCAAGTATGTATAGCTACATTGCATCTCTCCCACCTAGCTAATTCATATGGATCTACAGGTTTAGGAAAATTACCTCGCACAAATCCGATCTTCATCTTCATGCCTAACGCCATTTCCATCGCCTTATTCCAAGAACTGAAATCATTAATTCCATTCAAGAGCTCACTAACCAGTGACAATGCAACATTCTCGCTGCTGCTGATGAACAAAGGATCTTCAGCCTGATGATCTCTGATTCCCTAACCGGTCCGATCGTTGGTCGGTGCATTGGACGTCGTTGTAGATTCCGTCATGATTCAACAGATAGGAACGGAAGTCAGAAACGAAAAACAGAGATTGAAGCAAATCGCGGAAATCAGAGCTCACCGGATCGAAGCGGCTCTGATACCATAAAGAAAGTGGAACGCCGGAGGTTAATCTGAATCGATTCGATGATTGGAAACGAAGCCAAGAACGCCGAAATTTTCCGGAAGGTTTTTCATTGAGAAATCGATCTGGAACGGCCAGGTTTTATGGGCCCGTTAAATCTGTTACAGACACTTTTAATAATTACAAAGGCGCCTTCAGCCTTTTACCAATTACAGACCCAACTCGAATACAAAATTAACCTAACCTGCTTCTTCAATTTGAATTTGAAAAGTGGAAGCGGCAGACGAGCTGGGCGACGGACGGAGGATTGGAGCTCGGAGCTCAGCCTGGCTCAATAGCGGCTGAGAATAATCTCTCAAATGGTGCAAGTATGGTGTAAGCGGTATCTACGCTGAGGAATTTTTTGAAACTATATGATACTTTGGTTGATGGTAACTTTGATTGTTAGTACTTGAAACTTTTGTTCTTTGTTCATTTAAATGTTGATACTTTGAAGGTATTTGAATTTTTAGTTGATGGTAACTTTTGTTGTATTAAAGGTATCAAGTTTTCTTTCTACTAAAAATGTTATTGAAATGTGACTAGTTTATGTCCAATTTATGTTTACTCATGCGATAAGAGATGGGTCTTATGCGACAGACTTATATAGTATGATATATCCGAAAGATGTGATTATTCGACAGACTTGCGTGTAACATAAGAGGTTTAATGTGACATCACATATGCGACCATTCAATTATTGTCGCTTAAGAGTATCACTTACGCGACTGACCACATATACTTTAGTCGCTTATGACATATTCTACTGAGCATACCCGACTGGATACATGTGACTATGGGTCCATGACATAGTCGAGAAGCAACATAAACGGCATGTATATCTCAATTTTTCCTCCATCAGGTATCTTTTGGCGTAGTGTAGCTAGGTGAGAAACATAAGGCGGTGAATTCTATTGAAGCGAGGATAAACTTAAGTATGATGAACTAAGCTAAGCATACACAAACCCTTGGGGATGATTAAACACTTTAATTACCTCTGAGCTTTGAAATGGCATTTTTAACTAGTCTCTCCCACCCAGTGCAACACATTCTCACTTTGAGCTCCACTGTGCCAAAAAGAATGCGTGTGTTATAAATTGCGGCCAAAAAGGAATATATACGTTCATATGCTAGAAACTTCTGTTTGGTATCTTCTTGAAAGATCATATCACAATGCACACACTTGAGGTACCTTTAAATTAGTGTGTATTTGTGTTTGGTTCTTTTTTTTATCTTCTCTAACGAATATATGCTTGAAGTTCTCTTTACATATTTGTCATCTGTTACAGGACTTAAAATATTCCGATTGTTATATCGAGTCAAGTTTTATTTGTACGGTTTGATGATAAACGGTCTGTAATTTTGGTTCAGTACTGCCTTTGTATTACAGCATTCAAGCTGAAGAAACCCGAATCGAGAAAATTACTTATCCAAATCTCCTTTTCCTCTCATTCAGCACTGTGTGTTTCCGAAGCTTCGAGGTGATCCTTCTATTCACTGTCATCTCCTAGTTTGGATTCAATCCATCCTTGGTCTCTTGGTGAGTCCTGGGTGGTGTTAGTATCGGAATCAATTGATTCCGATAACATTGGTATCAGATTTTTCTTTCCTGTGACCTGCAACCACGGTGTCCACCAGATCAATGACAACTCTAGAACTTAAGGCTCAGCTCGACGACGTGCGCCGTCAATCTGAGGAGCAAAATCAAGCGCTCAAGAATGAGTTAGCCGGACTTAAGGACCTTTTCCAGAGCTTCCTTTTGCAACAACACTCCCAATCGGATCCCTCGCCATCTCAGAACCCACCTATTCCACCAGCTTCTCCATCCGACCTAGCTGACCTATGTCCCTTAAGTACTGTTCGCAAACCAGCAGAAACTCAGCGTGCGCCTCTTCTCCCGGGTGGTTTGACGACACGATTAACCAAAGTCGAGTTTCCTAAGTTTGATGGTAAACTACTTAAGGAGTGGATTTCTAAATGTGAGCAGTTCTTCTTATTGGATTGCACACCTCCTGAACTTAAGGTGAGATTAGCATGTCTACATATGGATGGAAAAGCTCTCCAGTGGCACCAAAACTTCATGACTAGTCACTATGATCAATTTCCTTCTTGGCCTGAATATATCGTTGCGTTATCCACCCGCTTCGGTAACCTATTTGATGACCCGCTGGCTGACCTTGTGAGTCTGAAACAAGGCACTGAGACCGTCGAAGAATATCTGGATAATTTTGAGTGTGCCCTTACAAGATTGTCCCTCCCACCGACCCATGCTCTAAGCATCTTCCTGACTAACTTACACCCTCATCTTGCTTTACATGTTCGACAGTTCAATGTTAGCACCATTGCTGAGGCCGCTCGGATAGCCCGTCTCCATGAGTCCTCCTTACAGCTAACTCCCCAAAAATTTGTTAGAGCTCCCTTTAATCCATATCAAAAATCATCCTACACTCCTTCTAAACCCTCAACCCTTCCTCTGTTACCCTCCCCTTCAATTACCAGACAAGTTCCCAACCCTCTTCCATTTACACCACACACACCACTGAAGCCCGACAGTGACAAGTTCCCTAAGAAGTTTTCTTATGCAGAGATGCAAGAGCGCAGACTTAAGGGGTTGTGCATGTTTTGTGATGAACCTTACTCACCGGGTCACCACTTAAAGCATAAGAAATCTCAGATATATGTGCTTGAGGGTGAGGATACTGATGATGGAGAAAATGGTAGTGTGCAAACTTTCCTACCCATGGTGGAGAAGCCATCAATTGATCCTTCAGAAGACTCCCCTACACTTTCAGTGAATGCTCTTCATGGCACTACATCTTTCACCTGTATGAGGGTAATAGGTCAGTATGGTAAACGAAAGTTATATATCCTTATTGACCCCGGCAGTACACACAATTTCATTGATGTTGCTGTTGCCAAAGATATTGGCTGCCTCCTTGAACCGGCACCTCCTATGTCAGTTGCTGCAGCGTTCGGAAATCATTTATTATCTTCTTATAAATGTGACAAGTTTTGTTGGACAATGCAGGGTTATCAATTCGTTACAACTGTCCGAACAGTTCCTCTTGACTGTTGTGACCTGGTCTTAGGTGTTCAATGGCTAACGACCCTCGGTCCTATTTTGTGGAACTTCTCAACTCTTCGCATGGAGTTCACTATTGGAGGGGTTAAACATGTGCTGAGAGGTGTGAGTAAAACTAACTGCAAAGTAATCAACGGTACCAGCCTTAACAAGCTTCTTTTACAACATCCTCAGATTGCTTTATTGCAGCTTATGGATTTATCTGATGCCAATTGTAATTCTTTCACCACTGTTACATCTGCTGGTATTTCTTATATTGCTATGGACAACAGCAAAAGGGAATATAATACTAACCTTCAGCAGCTATTGTCTTGTTATTCTGATATTTTTGAGGAACCTGAGGGACTACCTCCTTTACGTGAGGGTTTCAATCATCAAATCCCGCTGGTAGTAGATGCCACCCCTGTGAACCAAAGACCATATCGATATTCTACACTGCAAAAAAATGTTATTGAAAAGCTTGTGCAAGAAATGTTATCAAAGGGCATCATCCAATATAGTTCCAGTCCATATGCTTCCCCCGTTGTCCTGGTGAAGAAAAAAGACGGATCATGGAGACTTTGCGTTGATTACCGGGGTCTGAACCATCAAACGATCAAAGATAAATATCCTATACCATTGCTTGAAGACTTACTGGATGAATTGGGGGGTTCTTGCTATTTTTCTAAGCTGGATCTTCGAGCGGGTTTTCATCAAATACGTATGGCACCCAAGGATATATATAAGACGGCATTTAAAACACATTCAGGCCATTACGAGTATTTGGTAATGCCTTTCGGTTTAACAAATGCTCCGTGTACTTTTCAGAGTCTAATGAACCACCTCTTTCGTGATGTTGCAAGGAAGTTTCTTCTGGTATTCTTTGATGATATTTTAGTCTATAGTTCCTCATGGTCTGCCCATCTTCAGCATCTCGAATCGGTGTTTGTTATTCTTCGTCAGCAGCAACTATATTTAAAGATGTCAAAGTGCACTTTCGGTGCATCTCAAGTTGAATATCTTGGGCATTTTATCTCAGCAGAAGGCGTGAGTACGGATCCTCGTAAAATAAAAGCTGTTCAAGATTGGCCTACTCCAACTAATCAACATCAGCTGCGTAGCTTCCTCGGTCTTGCAAATTATTATAGAAGATTTATAAGGAATTACAGCATTATTGCAAGTCCCCTTACAAATCTCCTTCGCAAGGATAATTTTTCTTGGAATTCTGAAGCTGCTCAATCTTTTGATAGTCTCAAATCAGCTTTGTCCTCTTCCCCAGTTTTGGCCTTGCCTAATTTTGAAAAGCAGTTTGTTGTTGAAACAGATGCCTCCTCGCATGGCATTGGCGCTGTTCTTATGCAGGATCATCATCCTATATGCTATATTAGTCGTAAACTGGGGCCTCGACACCAAGCACTTTCGGTTTATGAGAAAGAGTTACTAGCTGTTGTGCATGCCGTCCAGTCTTGGAGCTCCTACTTGTCACACAGACCATTCATTATCAAGACCGATCAGCGTAGTCTTAAGTACCTATTGGAGCAAAAGATTACTACACCGTTTCAGCATCTGTGGCTTTCAAAATTGATGGGTTATTCTTTTGAAATTCAATACAAGCAGGGTAAAGAAAATTATGCTGCTGATGCGCTTTCACGAGTCTCTGATTCGCAGCTTCTATCTATTATACTATCTCAAGCGCACCTCGGCTTATTTGATTCAATTAAATTGTTATGGAATTCTGATCCGAAGTTGTCTAACCTCATTGTGGAGCTACAAACTAACCCAGCCAGTCATCCTAAATTCACATTCACAAATGGTGAGCTTCGCCACAAAGGAAAATTGGTTGTAGGGGATGATTCCAAAGTTAAACTTCAGATTCTTCAGTGGCTTCATAATTCTGCTTTTGGGGGTCATTCGGGACGCGATGCAACTCTTCACAGAGTCAAATCTCTATTTTTCTGGAAAGGGATGAGTAGGGAGATTCAGAATTACGTACGCAATTGTGCAACCTGTCAGAAAACTAAACCTGACCTCTCAGCAATGCCGGGGCTGCTGCAACCTCTACCTATTCCGAACGGCATTTGGGAATCTGTTAGCTTAGATTTTATTGAAGGTTTGCCTCCTTCACTCAACAAGCATTGCATATTGGTTGTTATCGACAGACTTAGTAAAAATGCACACTTCATTGCTTTATCTCATCCTTACACTGCCATTGAGATTGCACAAGCTTATTTGGACAATGTTTTTAAGCTCCATGGAATGCCTCAGTCTATCATCAGTGACCGAGACCCCACATTTTTGAGCAAAGTTTGGCAGGAGATGTTCCGCATTCATGGTGTTGAGTTGAAATTTTCTACGGCATATCACCCGCAGACGGATGGACAAACGGAGGTAACAAATAAAACTCTGGAAACATACCTTCGTTGTATGTGTTCTGACGCACCCCATACATGGAGCAAGTGGCTGCCTTTGGCTGAATGGTGGTACAACACCACTTTTCATACAGCTATTAAGAGCACCCCTTATGAAATTATCTACTGTCAACCACCTCCGATTCACTTACCATATATTCCGGGCGAGAGTTCTTGTGAAGTCATTGATCGTAGCATGCAGAAAAGAGAGGAAGTTATATCCATGCTTAAGTTTCATTTGCTGCGCGCCCAAAATCGAATGAAACAGTATGCTGATTCGCACCGCTCCGCAAGAGAATTTCAGATTGGTGACTATGTTTATCTGAAACTCCAGCCTTACAAGCAACAGTCACTGAAGCATCGAGCACCGCATAAACTGTCACCCAGGTTTCATGGTCCATTTCGAATTGTTGATCGCATTGGTAACGTTGCTTACAAGCTGGAACTTCCTGCCTCAGCCGCCATTCATGATGTTTTTCATGTAAGTCAATTGAAGTTGTGTCCGAATCCACCTTCTGGTGAACCTACACTACCGCAATACTTGCTGGACATTGGTAACAATAAGGAACCTGAAGCTATTCTTGATCGCAAGGTTGTAAAGCGACACAATCAGGCTGCGACAAAAGTTCTTGTTCAATGGAAAGGGTACCCACCAGAGCTGGCGACATGGGAATTCTATCATGATCTTATTCAAAAACACCCAACTTTTCATCCTTGAGGACAAGGATGTTGTGAAGGGGGAAGTGATGTTACAGGACTTAAAATATTCCGATTGTTATATCGAGTCAAGTTTTATTTGTACGGTTTGATGATAAACGGTCTGTAATTTTGGTTCAGTACTGCCTTTGTATTACAGCATTCAAGCTGAAGAAACCCGAATCGAGAAAATTACTTATCCAAATCTCCTTTTCCTCTCATTCAGCACTGTGTGTTTCCGAAGCTTCGAGGTGATCCTTCTATTCACTGTCATCTCCTAGTTTGGATTCAATCCATCCTTGGTCTCTTGGTGAGTCCTGGGTGGTGTTAGTATCGGAATCAATTGATTCCGATAACATCATCTGTTTCTTTTTTCGATAACAAGTTGAAATATGTGTGCATCACTTTCTACATCATGAAGAATTTGTATCTTTGCACTGCCATCATGAAATCATAGTCTGGATTTTGAGTTCAGAATAAACTATTTTTAAAGACAAGGATGAGAAGGAATGTGAATCAAAATACATATGTGATAAAAGGAAGGTTCGAACGAAAACACCCGAAAAACACCCTAATTTTTTAGAATCTAAGGAGTATATGTTTCGGATCAATGTGGGAACTTGAACGAAGTTTATGGAGCATTCAAAAAGTTCTGAGCTATAAGATTTTCCAAGACTCGATCCTTACAAATCTCAAGTAGGTTTAATATGTCCTACATATATGAGTCAGTGTGTCCTAATAGATACATACATGCTGAATATAGCTAAGCTAACCTGGAGAGAAAGCGGGCGGTTGGTTTAGGCATGCTAGGTTTCAGGTTGCGGTGCAACATAAACAAGATGAAAAGAAGTAGAATATGTAAGGAAAGTCTCAGGTGATGATTAACTTAGAGATGCCGAAAGGCTTAACTGTTATCCAATCGCTTCCTTGAGCTGTAATCTATTCCAAAGCTTCTTCATTTATTACCATGTATGAAGTTAAAGAGAGGGAGGGATTGTGTTGCTTAAATAGGTAGGTATGATGCTGGTTTAGGGTTTAGTGATTCCGACCGATATGATTGAGCGTTGATCATATTGTTTAGGGTTTAGGTTTTAGGCTTTATGAAATGGAAACTACTTCAATTATATCGCCATATGCTTGGCTTGTGTAACTTACACGCATTTATATTAAGCCTCTCTGTCACTAGTCTATTGATGAAAAGCGTAACAAGGGGAAATTGTAAAGCCAGCCAGGAACTTAATACACAAACCCTCCTACCTGTCCTTGTAACTCATGACTACCAAAACAAAAGACATGCCCAGAAAAGGAGGTACGTACGCATCCATCATCAGCTACAAAATCAAACCCTCTTAACATCCTAAGGAAAGTGATTCATCCACCACCACCATCAATGAGAGCTGCTATACCATCTACCAACTCCCAGATAGGCTGTCAAGCAAATCATAATGAACACAACTACACCTGCACACACAGCTTTCAATGACCTCAGCCCATTCTTTGCCGCCTTAAAACTGGGTGACTTGGATGTTATCAGAAGGGTGTCCACTTGACCACCCTGCTTCGCCCTCGACCTCAGTGAACAACTTATTTGCTCTTCGCTGATGTCACAGCTCTCTTCAGCCGCTGGACGAGGAGCACTGTCCACCTCAGGTTCAGAAGTGGAAGGGCTTTGTTCAGTAGCTAAAGCAACCTGTCAAACAATTTTAATTAGAGTTTCAAGAGAAATATTTGGTCAGTCAATTCTAGAATTCAAAACATATCTACCAATACACAAATCGACCCCGAGAAAACTAGAAGACTTACATTGGGAAGAGATGATTCCACTTCAGTCTGCTCTTCCTTTTTAATTGTCTCCCCAAGTACATCAGCAGTGACTGGAATTTGCAAGCGGATCCTTCTGGGTGCAATGCCTTGATGGTGAGGGGTATTGGAATTGGGTCGAGGCTGACGCGTCCTAAACTTTATTCCTGTTCTGGGACTGTCATTGGCAGAGGTCATCTGATCGGCTGATTCTTCTGACTTAAATGCCCCATTATGCATATCAGAAATAGACTCGGGAAGTTCAACAGTAGTACTTCCAAGGACACCATCATAGAAGGATCTGTCTGCCTGGAAATAACCAGGGTATGCTGGTATCTGCATGTCACTCTTACCATTTGCTGGTTCATTTGACCACAATGGACCTCCAATACCCATGTCGTACTGCAAAAAGAAAACACATTACAGAAACAGTTACTGCCTGCCAACTCAATGCTTGACGCATCTCTGTTCTTACCGGAGCGGTCAAAAATCATATCGATGCTAATGATCATTAATTTGGATCTTAACATAATAAGTAAAATAAGAATGCGATACTATTCACTGAAAAAACAGAGATCGCACTCCATTGCTTGTATTACCTGTAATTGAGACATTTCAGTATCTTTATTCCCATAAACTCCATTTCTGGTCCAATAAGCATCTGGCTGACCATATGAAGAAACACACAATTGGTCAGATAAGTAGCTTTCACTTCCAATAGCTGAATGCTTTTGGCTTGCAGATTCTTCACAGGATAAGTCATTAAGAGCTTCATCCAACAACTCCGTGAGAAAAATGTCCTGCTCTCCAGTGCCATCCTGAAACCCATTATACCTGTTGCCAAAATCACTAGCGAATGGAGACCCAACATATGGCACGTCTGGTTGGAAAAGTGATTCCAATGAGTCAATTTCATTTATATCCAGTAGATCATGACTGGATCCATAAACCTCAGGGTTCTTTCCAGTCACCATGTACTTCTACATTCATCAAAAATATTAAGCAAGTTATTTATACCCCTTGACTTATCAAGTAAAACTGGTCAGAGAAATTATTTTACCTCTGGATTAGTTCTTTCGACTGCATGATCTTCAGAATCAGAGGGCAAATTGCTGCAGCAGCTATCAACAGGGCCTGCAAAAGAATCATTCATTTTGTCTGCCTTGTCTATCAGCCATCTTTTAATACCTTCTGGCTGCTTTCCCTCCGGAGCTTCTTGCGCTATATCAGAAGAAGTATCATCGGGAGATGACCTTACAGTCGCAGGAGATGAACCAGTATGGTCAACCTCATCATACTTGGGAACATCAACTCTCTCATCTGACTTTCTAAACAGGCGACAAAGGACAAAAGCACCCTGCACCATACATATAAACAGGAAATGGTATGAATCACCATGAGCAGAACCGCTGATCTCATCAAGCAATAAATCCTAGTATAGGAATTCTTATCAAGCAATTTATCACAGAGTGAGTGCTGGTACATGTAAGCATATAAACAGTTGCGTCCAAGCTAAGTATGAGAGGAGAATCATATATTAATTCTACAAAAAGTTAAACAACACTTTCGAGCCAAGATGCATTCAGCTTTGAACTCTGACATTTTTGTTTTTACCACATTTTCTAAAAACTATATGACACAAACCATGGACATGTATATTTTATAGTCCAAGTAATCTCTACCATGTATCAGAAACGAGAAACTAAAATATTATACTAAAAAATAATATTTTTCTTGGTTAGTTTGTGGAACTGGGTGCAACCCTCATTGTTCAATCATGTACGGAAGTACTAGTGTAAAATTTCAGTCAAGTTGAAGTTGGGCGGAATGTTACTGATTGGCACTTGGGAAACAAATTTACAAATGCTACCCAAGCACTGCAGTCTGCCCACCCTTTTATAAGACAATACTAAGTTAAGCAACACCACCATCAATTGGTTTTTATCCATAAATGATAGAAAGGTTCGCCTCTTAAATCACCTCTTGCACATGATACAAGCTCAACTACAAGTACCAATATATTTATGAGCCCTAGCGCCGTAGTGCGTAATGCCTAATTCTATCGCCCCCATGACCTAAACCTACTTATTCTACAAGTTTTTAATGGTGAAAGAGAAACCTCTAAAATTGGCTCAATCTCAGCATCGAATTTCCTATACCACATAGAGGAATTAGATTCTGGAAATAAACATTGCAATAGCCGTCCATCAAGATGAAGCAAAGGGTAAGGAACAATAGTATCTTTTAGAATTGAGAATTGATTTTACAAGAATATACTTGTCCTACCAATTGCATAAGCAGATAATTATCCATATATTACAAACCACAACAATGGAGAACCTAATCAGAACCACCACAAGTATTTAGTGATATACCTGGCCTGGACCAGTACCATCCAGGTCCTTCTCAGTAGCCCGATACTCATGCATAATCCAGTACGTGCGCTCGCCCTTGGGAGCTCTACCGCGATGGAACACCAGAGTCTTCTTCATCCCGATCAAATTGGTGCCAGCGCTAGTCTTCTTGCCCTTGATGGTTCGATCCTTACCAGTAGCTTTCCAGTAGCCAGCTTCAGTAGCTCTGTTGGATCTGTGTCCGTTAGGATATTTCCTGTCGCGCGGACAGAAGAAAAACCACTCCGGATCCGCCGTCTTGATCACAGACAAATCTAAACAACGAAACAAAAAAGAGAAAAACCATAAAGTGATCAGCTATTCCGATCAAACAGCTATCAAATGAAGAGTACTGGCCTGACTCAAATCTGAAAAGAAAAAAACAGTACCAGGAAGGTCCCAGGGCTCCCATTTGCAGACGTCGATTTCTGGAATAACCTGTACCTCGGAATCTCTTCCGTTGATCTTGAGCCTGAGATAGTGATTGATGAGCTCCTCGTCCGTAGGTCTGAATCTGAAACCGAGCGGCAACGCATCCGTGGACAGAATCGCCATGATTCGATTAGCTCGTTGGTGCTGCAAAACCCTAATTCGCTGGCGGGTGGTCTCGGAAGACTGAGGAATAATTTCGACGCGATGCTCTCTGCTTTTCCTTTTCCTTTCTTTATTCTTCTTCGCTTTGTTATATCTCTTTGCTTTTCGATTCTCCATTTTGTTTTTTTTTATTTTCTGTGATTTTGTAGTCATCGTTCTCATCATCATTTCATCGTTCCCGACCTCTTAAATTATCCTCTACGCGCATTCACATTTAATAACTTTGAAATCCAATATAAACAAATTACAAATTGCCACGTGTCAATATAGGGGGCGTGTATGATTTTGATTGGGTTACGGCTTATCGATCTTGTGGAGTAGCGGATTGGGTTGACGCCTTACTGAGTAAGTAATTGTAGACGCGGTGTTTTGACTTTGTACACTTTTCCATCATTTCGTTAAACGATGTCATTTTGTTGATGCACTACCCATCTGTTTCTCAAAAATTTTGCAAACTGCCACGTTCAAGTTTTTAACTTGGTAGTTTGACATAGTTTGTCGTTAATATGTTTTTATTTTGACAAAAGTAATTTTTTTTTAAATTAAATTTGGGTCACGTCACTGCCTAATCCGTTTGCCTAATCAACTTTCCGTGACAGTTATTCGCAAGACGCTCTTGACAAATGCAATTTTTAACGAAAATCATCTTTACCAAAAGCGACTATGTGTTTAGAAGAAGTCAGAGGCCACTAAGCACTCGATCATTCTATTTCATTAAAAAGCAGTTTTAGCCGAGTACAACCGTCTTTATCAAGAGTGCTATCTGATTATTAATAAAATATAATGAGTAACATACTTATTTTTTAATAACTTGATTTGTATTTGAAAGGTCTATTCATAAAACTATCATTCATCAAAAATATGAAATTTGAAACAATAAGAATTTATAGAATAATGATAACTTGAGTGATTACCAATTGTAGTGAAACTTAATTATATTCCAACGTAAATATAACAAATATTCTAAGAATAATTTATATGAACTCTGATTGAATCTCAATCGGAGGAATCTGGATGATTGATGATCGACATCAACATCGAGATTTGTACCCACTTATGTGTCAGCCGGTACTGCATTAAAATAAAATAATCATTAATTTTATATTCTGAGAAATTTTAAAAATCTAGATTTAATTAAGAATGTACCAGGAGACAATGAATGAGTATCAGATCAATCGCCCAAGTCTGCTAATTCATTTAGAGATAGATGAAATAAATGATGACTTAGTTGTTCCGGTGAATACAGTGGACCTTCAAGAATATTCTACCAACCGTCTAAACTAAACGCACTAAAGACTGAACCTGCATAATTCGTTATGAAGAACATATTCTAATGTTACTATAAAATGTATACAGTTAAGACCAAAACCATTAATTCAGATGAGCTTACAAATAGTGCACTCGGGTGCATTAGGACGATAAGGGCAAGCTTGATCAGCGCGAGGTTGAATGTACCTACTAGTAATGGAATCAAACCATACATAAGATCTGCAAGATATGCATCATTATTTGGATGCTCACCCACAATGATCCTCTCAGCTCTGTGATCCAACAAGTGGCATATGTCATCAATTCGGATGTCCAATTTTTCCTCATTTTCCTTGTCACTTTGTGCAACTCGTTGTGGTTTGGTCTTTGAGCGGCTGGAACTGGTTGTTTGTAGCCAAATTGTTTGAATACTATTGACAGATAATACTACTCAAACAATATTGAAGCGTATGAGTAGCGCCTCCGCCGTCCAAACGCCCCACCCCTCAAAACATATTGGGTTAAGCTGGTTTAGAGCATCTTTAGTGTAGGGTGTCCAAATCCATCTTGTGGCTAATTTTCGCGATAGAAATATAATGCATGATGTAATGTCTCCACGTAAGTCCTCAGACCTTCTCACCTCATATAAAAAAAAATTTAGAAACACAATGTCTGATTATAATGAATTGATCGAATACACATAAACTACATTTACGTACTTGCATCCCCAGGTTGGTCTCCGCAATGGATCCCCGTTCGAGCTCGGTGGTGGTGGAGGTGTAGTCAACGGTGGCGTCAAACATACATCATCTCCTAGGCCCACAGCTATAGTAAGATATTATATCCAGTTAGTTATTTATTTCCAACTTCGCAAGAGTTACAAAATTGTTTGTATAAGAATGCTAGCACAACGCCGCCCCCAACTATAACCTATAATTGCATTCAAGTCAACCAATAAGAGTGGGATAATGTAGAGATGTCACTACCCGATAAGTATGGCATAAGCGTCGACCTAAGCATAGAAAGTATATATGTGCATGCATATCTTTGTATGTCTTCCTCAAAAGAGTCCTTCGGAAGAACACTCATCTCACGCTTGAACATGTCTGGCATACTAATGTGGGAATCTTACCGCACGCAGGTGTGCGATCAATAGTCCTCATGCACAACTCATCCCAATCTGCTACCTCATCCGAAACAACAACAACTAATCCCTCAACTACGAATCCAGTCAGAATACTCACATCCTGAAGAGTCATGGTCATCTTTGCATGCCTATAGTGAAATGTGTACGTCTCAGACTTCCACCTCTCAATTAATATTGTCAGCAGACTCCAATCAACATTCTCTAGCGACATATGACCTGATGCGATCATTTATGTCCCACATGCACCAATGTCTCATCACCAACGGCTCCACACTCTGCACATCACGGAAAATGGAAAAAATAAGTAAGGGATGTAAATTACATGAATATGATAAAAGTGGTACATATAAGGTCTTGTCATATCTGAGATGATCGGTGAGTAGCTTGTCTAATAAGTAACTGATTGTCAATCTGTCTCAAATCCATATATGGAGAAGAATCATCAAATACCGGAGTAGAAGCACAATGTAAATTTTTAACGAAATCTAAATTTGTAGCACATAATTGATACAATAGTTTTACAAGTTACAAAATGAAATAAAAAGTTTCACAAACTATTAAGTCTCGCCCCTCTTCACACAATGACACATGAAAATTAGTTTTGTCTCAGTGAACAAGTCTTGTGTTTGCGACATATTGTGCACCTCACTATCCTTGCTGTGTTTGGGGCCACACTTCTTTGGCTTGACGAATGAGCATGTTTATCCCGACTCACCATGACCCCTCAAGAACTGCCGAAATCCATTTCATTATATCTATACACTGTGGGATTTGTCCCCTTGTGTCTGAAATGTTCATTTGGTAAATATGTAGACCCCGAAAACACCAAGTCATAAACAATCAAAACAATGTCTGTAGTTTGAAAATCCACTTTCTAATACGGATCATAACCAAACATAATGCGTTCTAGTACAAAAAGACGTCAAGCATCCTTCATTTCCGATGAAGCCAAAATTCGAGCTCTGTTAGGAAATATGCCTGTTTAAATTGGATGTTTTGTATCTGAATCTGTAAAACTTACAATTTACATTTATACTAGCAAGCCTCTGGTATATGCAATGGTGATATGAAATTAAGCCAGGCGAGAAAGAAAAAGAATTCCAAGATTGGAAGTCAATATACAATCTGTGGATTGTCAACTGGCAAACTAGAACTATGCATCATAAAACTCAGAAGGATATTGCGTATTCTGATTGAAACCAGACCTGAAATAGCATGCTGAAAGCTTTGCATATCATTTTGAGGAGGCTGACAGCTTTTATAGCGTTTGATTTTCATGTGGATGGCTTATGGTTACTTACATAGCAGCATTGTATCCGAAAGGCACGGCAGGATCTGTCTGTTGCACTACTCTTCTGACATTCCAGTCTTGAAAAAATTCAATGGCAAGCCTAAGGGCTGTTCCAAGTCCAAGCACGACAATCACACCTGCCAACATATTGTCCATACACATCTTGAGTAGTGAACAGATAGAAAAGGAAAAAAGTATATATCATATGTACCAATTATGATGTTCACAGGCAGCGCTGAGACACCAAGAGTGATGGATATTAATATGTCCAAAAGCAGACCACCAATGAGTATCGAAAAAGCCACCCAAAGTGGGCTAAAACCACCCTGCCAACATCATAGGGAATCAGAAAACACTAGACATCACTAAACATTTAAAGGAGTCTATGTCTATAATACCCTCTTCCTCAAAAGTAGACTTAATTAATATAAACATGGTAATCATCTTACTCTTTGACGCTCTTGTGCAGTGTTTCCTCCTCTTAAATCTGGATCAACCCGCCAGACCCAATAACTTGCCTGATATATAGTAAAAACATAAATTGAACTTTACAAAATTATGAAAGAGGTGTTCGTCTACAGATTCATCATTTGTTGTACATTTCAGCATACATAATGATAAAAATATAACCAGAGAGTAGAAAGCTAAGCTACTCCGACACAGCACCAGTATATACTATCTGTAGATCTGGATAGTGAGATGAGATCCAAATATCAGACACAACCCAAATTGGATTTGAAAACCCATAGAACGAAAACCGAGAACAATTTATTTTGACAAACACCTGTAACATAATTTATATTGATTTCAAACAGTACAGCCAGAAGGAACTGCACACATACACCAGAATGAGACTGTGGAGGCGGCACATTAACGGCAACATGCCTGCAAAAGCATTGTCACATTATATGTCAAAACTACAGAATTGAACTTATCAGTGATTTGCCAAGGCTCACTTACTGGCATATTTCACATCTGTTTGAGCCTTTTGTGCGGAACCAGGTATCAATGCATGACCGATGTGTCTTGGCCAGTTCACCTCGACACTGACATCCAAGGCTTATTAAATCTTCATCCTTGTCCTGTTGGCAAACTCTGCAGTGTTTTGAATGATGTCAATTTTTTTTGTTTTTACCTATTCTACTTCAAACCCCCACCAGAGCCCCTGCTCTGGACCATCAAGATTTGAACCTTTGACGTGAGGGATATCAATCGCCACCTCAATTGCTCGGTCACGCCCTGATGAGAAATAATGTGATTTATTTGTAAAGGAAAATTGTAATAAAGTGATTTATTACAATTTTCCTTTACAAATCAAGAACGTGGGCAACTGACCATTTTAGCATTCTAACAATGGATTATTATGGCTTTTTGTTGACAGAAGTGCAAGGTTCGGTCGAAACTTTTCTAGCCCACTAGCTGCATATCACAGAAGCCATGGGCATAGAGTACATTTATCATAGTACAAATTCAAACCGAATTACTAATCGTCTGCTTGTGAACACAAAAAATACATCTATCAAGATGTTACTTACTTAGATGTCCTCGACATGGACATCAAACAAAACTATGTGATATACATCTGTGATGTACAATGTCAAACAAGTCTAGATGTGTAATGATGAACAGACTGGTCTAATCAGTTACAGTATTTTATACAGAATTTAAAAGGCTTTGAGTAAAGAATTAGGATCGACTCATTACAAGCCCGGTGAGCACGAGTAAAGGTCCTTGAAGGTTGTAAATAGGTGACCATTAGCAAACTTAAGTTATTGGTATAAATGAAGACCAGGGCATGATCTGGTGTTGGCTTTTACTATAAGATCTTTTTACATCAAAAGTAGTTTATTTGGTGAGCTGTTTTTGTCATGTTTGGTGAGAAATTTACTTGCACAATATTAGCAATAAAACGACATTGCATAATTTAGAAGAAAATAAATCCATGGGTTATTCATAAGGAATAGTAATAAAGTTCATAATAAATATATTCAAAAACTCACATCAGCAAACAAATTATGTTTTGGTTGACAAGAGGAAGAAGAACACCTCTATTCATATCAAATGAACATAAAATGCGAACAATTCTGCAAAAAATAATCGGAAGGGGTTTGAAATGAAAACTTCAGAGTAGAACAAACTAAGGGGCCCTCGTAAAGTCCAGAACTATCATGAAGAACTGAAGTAAAAGTGGATAATTTTTGCATTAAAAATTAAAAGGCATGAAGAAATGAACAAGCTTAGTCATCTTTCTCTAGCTACATGTTTTACCATGAAATTTGGCACTCAAGTCCGTCAATTCGTGACTAATGTGCTGTTATGACTATTATCCTTATTGATATCATCACATCATATACAATCAATTTGCGAGGAAATTGGATGGTAAACAGCCAGGTACTGGTAAACCTACTTCTACGCATGTTAGCTTAAGTTAAAAAGAAAAAGAATACTCGTCATATAGTGCTAAATTATCGGAAGTACAAATTTCAAGCAGTGAAAATTAAGCAGGGAGATTATGAACCATATAATACAATTATATGATAGAATTACCTGCATTGTTCATGACTGCTTGAATTGCGAGACAACTGAGCCTTCTTCGGAGACAGCACGATAGAGGATTCATCATTGTTACAGTTCACACCATCCAAACTGTAAGTTCCTCCGCCGGAAACCACTACAGTCGGCATAACCAAAGTTTCCTCATTTCCAGAAGTTACATGCTCCGAAACACTTGTATCCTTTAAACCAGAAGATAATCCTGGATCATTATGACCCTCCCTAACCGCTCCACAAACCACTATGGTTGGCATGAGAAGGGAAGATGGTTCATTATTTCCGGAACTCGCATCCTCAGGAACCTTACTAATCACTTGCCCTAAACCACAATTCCCCTCATTGGAAACCACCACGGCGTGCTGCAAAGCATCCTCTGATAACTCATCATTCAACAAATCCACCTTCCCATTAACACGCAATTCCCCCTTTTCAAGATCATCAAACGGCTCCCCATTTACACTAGAGTCCTTAATCAGCATTTCAACACACCAGCAGGCAAAAATGCTCCCCCACCTAAACCCCCGCAATAGACATCATCAACCCTCCATATAAATTACGATAAACGCCAAGCGCTTCAACCCCGATACTTGATTCAATTAAAGCCCGGCCCGGCGCGGCTATATACGAAATCACTGGAAACAGAAAAAAATACGGCCAAGCACAATCAACCCAACATGATTTGCTTAGAGAATACACAGAACAAGAAATCAGTACAAAGCTGAAGTGAGTTAGGGATAGGTAGAGACCTGAGTAAGCTCGCAGCTGAAGATGAAACCGCCGAATTTGGAGCTTCGCAGGGGCAGACAGGAATGATGTGTGTGTCTGTTGCACTTCTATCGAAATGAGATCAGATTTTTTACTTTTTTTATTTTCAATAATTTAATTATTACAATTGAATTTTTGTGCTCCGTTTTTTTCATTATTATTATGGAAACAAATAAAAGAAACATTGTATATGAACGTTCCTTAAACTAAATGAAGGAAGATAAGATTTATAGAGTTTAAACCATTTAATGCACCGGGTGATTTGAAACTGATAATATTAATTTATGACGTTGGATCGATAATTATTCGAATAATTACGATAGTAAAACTTACGAGGAATAACGCAATTAATCCTGATTACAGGAGATTCATGTCTGTCATCGTTTTACCGATGAGTAAAACAATGACCATAATAAGCGTATGAATACTCTCTGAAAAACGAAGCTTGCAAGTCATTAAATTGATCACGCATGTTGATTGCATCGTCGTACTCTTGACCAAGTATGATTTCTTCTTTGAGAACTTATGAAAACAGGCTAGAGAAATTAAGAAGAGTTTGAAAAATTAGCCCTGGATCACAGGATAGAAAAATTATTACGATGGACTTTGAAACATCTAAATGAAAAGCATTAAAATGGTTATATGAAAACTTTAGTTTAGAAGAATTAAGAAACATATGAGAGGAGTTTTAAAACTTTGTGAACGAAAGAACAAAATATTATTATTTGTTCCTCGGTTTGTCTTTACATATGTAAATAATTTATTTCTTTTTTAGAAAGAAATTATAAATTAGGTACGGATAAAACTTAACACAAGTCTACCCACCCAAGGACGGACCCATGAATGAAAAGTATATAGGGCTAAATTTTTTTTTTGCGAGTTGAAACTTGATTTTGTGCAAAAAAAAATGTAATGAGAAAGATATATGTGAGTAACAATCGACCAAATTTCTATGCAAGAAGATAACCAAACCAGATCAACGAATATGGAGATGAGAAAACACTCATCTCCAATCACCCATAAATACTAAGCTTTGTATAATGAAACAGATGAAGAAGACGTCAGTTGAGACTGTCCTCCGCAATTAATTTATTTTTAACCTACATACCTCAGCATTGTCTAGTAAAGACGCATCACACAATTTCGGCTTGAGACTACAACAAGACACCACTAGCAACCACTCGACCACAAAATCAAACACCAGAACAATGAATAATTAAGATAGGATTGAGGCTGAAGCAAAGGAGTTATTACTTGTTATTGAGCAAATTCTTGATAGCAATCTGTGACCCATCCTGCAAAACACCATGATAAACAATCCCATAACCACCACTATCAATCACATTCTTAGCAGCCAATCCATTGGTAACTTCCTCAAGCTCCCTCAAAGTGTACCAATGTCCCCACCCCAGATGAGAAACCTGAGGCACACGCCGCACACCATCACCAGAATGCTCGCCACTCCAGCTCTCATTCTCCACTCCCATGTGCAGATGACGAGCATTTCTCAGGATAGAAAATCCTATGATCTTTTTCAATCTCAATCTAAATCCAATTATACCCAGAAGGACTAGAGCTAAGACTCTCCTCCTCCCCAGGATGGTGCTGCAGCACAGCAACAGTAACAAGTACTGTGAATCTGGAGTCAAGCCGACTTGGTTACGAACCGAGCTGAGCTGGTGGTCGACTTGGATTTCCTTGGACACAACTGGAATACTAGATTTGGCCGCGACGGTAGAAAAGGGCTTTGGGTTTGCGGGTGCTGCGACCGGAGATGATCCATAGGGAGAGGAAGAAGAGCAGTAGGACAGAGCGGAGTCACGGAGATGGAGCGAAATTGGACGACCTAAGGGGTAGCACTTAAGGGCAGGGACATAGCAGCTTCCGATGTTGAAAGGGTTTAGTGCAGAATAGAAACAATAATAATAATAAATAATTATCTAGCCGAAAACCCAAGTAGCCTATGGCTAGATCCGTCCCTGTACCCACCACAACAATCCTTTCAAATGGAGAAGAATGATAAAATTCATAATTTTCTTTCACTTGCTAAATTACTGGAAGATGAGACTTTAGCGGTAAAATGAGAGCAGAATAAAATAATTACACAAATTTATAAAAAATTCATAACTAGCACCCATACTACATATTTTACTTGAACTTTAACCAACACAGACAAAAAAATACATCTTAAATCGCCCCACCAAACCATAAACACAGCTTAAACTATGTAAAACACATAATAAAAACTAGAAAAATGTGCGACACATTTTACTAATTTGGTAGTCCGCGACTTTCCATTAACTAAAATTAGTGTAGCCTTTGCATTCCTATTAACTGACCGAAAGGAAAGGAGAGGAGTAAAATATAGGCACATAATTAGACAACAACCTTTAGTTGTTCAAAGTAGAGACAACACTATGATAAATATATTCAAGAATCACCAACCATCATCAAATTCAACTCAACAAGTACACAAGGACTAAATTAATTGAAGAACATGCCAGTACTTTTCACCTCCCTGCTGCCTCAACCCTAGAAATGACTTCTTAAGCTCAAGTGCTCAACCAGATATGAGATTGCATGCGGAAGATAAGGAGGATGAATTTGGAGATGAGGAAGTTTGAGGTGACAGTCATGCTTTACACTTTTTATGACTCTAAATATTTTATTTTTATTGCTACGTGGGTAGCTAAGTAGCACGAAAACGGGAAATGGGAAACGGAAACGGCAGGAAGCGTGGAAGCGCCAAATTTAAAAATTAGAAAAATTGAAAACGGCAGAAAACACTGATTTAAATTAAATTTTTATATAATTTATAATTATTAAAATACTTAATTGAAATAAATCAGTGCAATATTCTTAACATAGAAAAAATAAAAAGTTATGATTTGATCATAAACAAAACCACAAGAAAAGTTAAAGACTCATGCTGCATCTTCATGATTATCTTCAAAAAACATACTCTCCATTTCCGCCAAGGGAGAGATCAGCAAATTGATGAGTATCAATATCCTCTAAAGATCCAAATATCAGCACCACCGCCACCAACATCCCATATTTTAGTCTTTTCATCACGATATTCTGGTTTGTTTGTTGATAAAAGGCGAAGATTATTATAAATAAACACAAGATCTTTGGCACGCTTTGGATTCAACTTATTCCTCTTCAAAGAATAAATGAAAGCATAAGTGCTCCAATTTCTTTCACAACATGACGAAGAAGTAGGTTGTCCAAGTAAGCGAATGGCTAATTTTTGAAGAAAAGGCGTTACCGCACCAAATTTAGCCCACCAATTTCTTGGATCCATTGCGTACCTCATTTCAATAGCATCTGGATCACCAAAATGCCCTCCTCCAAGAGAAAAACTAGCATATTCATTCATAACATTGTTGTAATCAGCTTGACTTGGAAAAAGTCTTTGAAAACATAGAAATCTCATTATCAAATAAATGTGTCATGTTAAAATTAATAACTTTAATATAAATTCTTTACCTGGAATTCAAAGAATGAGTTAAGCAATGGAGGGGTGCGTTACTTTTGGCCCAGCGAGTGACAAGTATATTATAAACCACATCATAGAAAGTGGATACTTCTAACTCATCAATGTGTTCGTGCTCATAGATAACCTTCTTGACCTTCTCAATCATCACATCCCACATCTCATATACCAAATGGAGACAAGGTTTATCAGTGTCACAAACTCGAATCATATCGTATATTGGACCTGTGAAACCAACAATGTAATCCAATTTTTCCCACCAATATTCATTCAATATCTTCTCCCTCACAAATCTAGCCTTAGCTTGATCATCTTCACGAGATGACGACCATTGCTCACACACAACCATGGCTTCCAAAGCACGCTTAACTAATTTAAATCTTTTGAGCATGATAACTATTGAAGCAAAACATGTTTCGACAACTGAAAGCAACTTAAGAGGAGCGCAGCACGTATAAATTGACAACCTCATCCCATGATTCATAATGAAGTTCTTAATTTGGACAACATCAATGTGAATTTCAGTGATCCAGTGACATTCAACATATGTTTCTTCATTATTGTTCACATTCTTTGCCGCACAAATATTCTTCAATGCAAGATTGAGAGTGTGAACAACACAAGGAGTCCAATATATGTGAGGATAAATACCTTCAATGATTTCTCCAACAGCTTTGCAATTACTAGCATTATCCGTGATCACCTGAACAATATTCTGATGGCCAACCTCATCAATTACTTCTTTTAGCAGATTAGCAATGAAGTCTTTATCCTTTACCTCACCAACACAATTCACAGCTTTGATGAACATTGGACCACTTTCACAACAAGCCATAAAATTAATTAAAGGTCTCCGTTGTGGATCACTCCAACCATCAGTCACAATAGTCACTCCTTTGGATATCCAAGTACTTTTAATAGGAACTAACGACATATCAACATGCTTCTTCTCTTGTTCGAGCAATGTGGTTCTTAGGAGATTGTACCCTGGAGGTACATAACCACCCAAATTATGATTAGTTGCATAAGTATAAGAACTCTGATAGTAAGGATTCCTTGCAAGAGTGAAAGGCAAGCCACCGGTGTAAAACATTTTAGCAATTATACAATCGAGTTCCTTTCGAGTTTGAATGTCGAAAGCTTTAACAATACCAGTCTCACTTTTCCGCTTCTTTGTTGTACCAAAATCAGAACCACTCATTTGAAGTGAGCGAGTGTACGTCGAAGGTCCGGAAGGTAGAGGAACTAATTTAGGCATCATAGAAAGCAAATTACTTTCGTAAGCCTCCTCTAATTTCGTCATTTCAGTAACTTGTTGCATTGATGCCTTTACGCAAACTACAATTCATTTATTTTTGATCCTCAAAAGGTGAGTCTTAACTCTTGTATAAGTTCCTTGTTTTTCTTCATGACAAATCTTGCATCTCCATTTCCAATTTCCTCCTCCTCCGGTTTTCGAAATTCTTTCAATAAAACTCCAAAGTGGTTTTCCATCATGTTGTATTGACGAAGAAATACTTTCGCTACTTCCGATACAGTTTGAAGGAAGTTGTGTCTGATTTTCTATCTGTAAAATTGACAACCCAAATTAATTTTTGGAATCAAAAATCAAAAGCAAGAAATTATATTGTAGTTTAAATTATGCTTGAGTGGAGAAAAGGTGTAGAAAAATCAAAACCAATGGTGAGTGAAGAAAAAGACAAAAGTAGAAAAGGACAAAACAAATTAACAAATGCTGGATAAACATGTTGAGTGGATGGTTGCTGGATAAGCACGCTTCATCTCCTGCTCATTTAAACATGTTTATCCAGTTTATAATTTCACATGTTTCTGAGAAAAGTAGAGAAGGCCAAAAGGGGACGGTACCTGGAGCTGGAGACTGGAGAGAAGGGGGGAACCGAGGAAGGTTGGGTGAGGGTGAGTCGGTGATATACTGAGATTTCCGCAGGGAGAAGGCGCTGGCAAGTGGCGATTCGGCGATCCGGCGATGTGGCTGCTGCGTGACAGGGTAGGGCAAATCTAGGTTTTTTTTTAAATTTTAATATATGTTTATATATTATTCCAAATCTGGAGTTCTTCCCCGCGTTTCCCCCACTTCTCCGTTTTGGAAACGACAGCTCAGCCTGAGCTGCCGTTTCCGTGCTACTTAGGTGGGTAGTTCTGCCCATTGGAACTCGTACTTGATATTTAGCAGCTTAGTTTGGTGCCGTAGTTGTCATTTTTTGGCAAAAAGGGAGAGTATTTTGGGAGGCTTATTCGCATATTGTTCGTGTTAGTGTAGCAGTAGTATTGTTTTGTCAAAAAATGCCAAAGGGGAGATTGTTGTAGGTAGATTATATGTGAAATGTGCTTTTGTCAAAACTAAAATATGTTGTTCAAAGCCATCGTCAAGTGGAACAAGATCAGTCCGGAGCAGGAATGTTGTGGAGCAAGATGGCTTGGAACAAGATGCACTGACAGTCGTATAACCCAATTTCCATATATGGCGTAGCATATCCAGATCCGAGATATTCGAGAAATATTGATAAGATATCGATGGAATATTCAAGTCGGTTAGTGGAAATCTTGTAGAGATTGGATGGTGACTTGCTTAGCAAGGAAGATCAAATATTTGAAAAGATAAAATCAAATCTTGGTGGTGAGATTTGATTACCAAATATGAATAACCAAACCTTAGCTATAAACTGAGTGCCTAGGGTTTACTGTAGGTGTGCACTTCTATAATAATATACACTAAGAAGATTCATAGAGTGTCGTTGACCAAAGAACTTCATCATCCCACGAAAATCTTCATTATAGCGGAGTTCTCATCGGAAGCGTTACACAAACCGAAGTTGTTCAACGTTCTAGACGTACATGTTACGGCAGTCACTAAGCTTTCAGGTGGAAAGCTCAGATCTTCTAGAGGAAGATCTTTGGTGGTAGAGAAGAGGTAATAGGAAACTCGGTGGTTAGTTTACGCTCATTAGAGGTGTAAAAGTAAGATGGCTTGAGCTTGAATGTGTCTCGATAAGCACTGTACTTTGTACATTGAACTCAGATAGTGAAATTTGATCAAGTCTCCAGACGTAGGTGAAAAACGTATTTCTAACTCTTTATAGTCGTCAATTATGTTTTATGGGTCAAGTTGCAGTCAAAAATAATTTATAGACCTTGGTAAGCCAAGGGTCGATCCAAGGAACATGCGTGTGTATATATTAGTTAGTGAATAATGTATTTAGCTATTTCTAACAGAAATCCAGAAGAGTTATGCTAATTATCCTAATGATGGTAAGAGTGAAAGGTTGATCTTAACAGAGAAGGAGTTCCAGGATCGAACTTCACTCATGCCTAACGTACAACCCATGCAATAATTAAAACAATTCAATTATATTATGGAATTATGGAAATAACCTAATAACATCAGACAAGCCGCCTAGTCACGGATCATTGCCTGAATTAATCTACATTGTTGAACGCCGTCCAATCACGGATTATCAACAATTTCGATTTAGTAAGCCTAGGGTTTCCAGACAAAAGATGTCAACTTTTTTATCGATTCATGTACTAACAATATAGCTATCATGTTAATCATATCAATTCTACTCAATCCGGTTAATTACCTCAGACCCAATCATCTTTTTGGTCATTAACCTAATTTTGTTCTAACATGAAAGCATCCCAATCAATGACAATCATACAGGAACGATATAATGTTAGAATAAAATTAGGTTAATGATATTAAAGAACAAAATCAGGAACGATATAATGTTAATTAATTATACGGTTAATTAAGAACAGTATAATTAAAGAGTTCCATTAACACAATCAAACATTACTAAGATAACATGGTTGAGTACAGACATGGGATCCGTAGGATCCCAGAATTTAAAGATTACTCACTACTCATGGTGATTACCACCAATACAAGAGTGATGAAAATATAGAACGAAGAAACCGTGACGATGATCTTCGCTTCAAGCTCGTCTTTCTCTTCTCTCTTGCCTCTGGTTCCTAAAAATCTTCAACCCCCATGAATGAGTTCTCGATTTTTATTTATACAAAAAGTCAATTGGGCTGATTTTTAGAATTAGGTTCCGGGTCAATTCAATGACCAAACCGCCAGTTTGCTTGTTAAACCGCCGGTTCGGTCCCAAATCGGGCTGGCTCAGTGATGGAGCGTATTTATACGCTCCATTGAGTTATTTATTCCCATTATTTTCTTACATTTTGCGTGAATCGATTACTCTTTTGTAGTGTTTTCGTATCGCAGGAATGTTCAAGATCGCATTGGAATTTATCGCAAATTCGAAGCATTCATCCAAGATCAAGAAGTCAACAGCGGTCAAAGTCAACTCTGCTGGTTCAATTACTGGTTCAATGTGGTTCAATGAAGATGGTTCAACCAGAAAAACCCTAAACCTAAAACATGGACTAATTGGGAAAAGTTTCATCTCTCTTCAAGTGGACATTTCTGGACTACTATTCACGGGAGCTACTGTTCACGGCGTGGAGGAGCTCTAGAGAGAAGCTGCTGGAAAAGTCGCCGGAGTACTATTCACGCCGGTTACTGTTCACATTTTACTGTTCACTGTTCACATTCACTGTTCACTGTTACTATTCACGGCCGCCGGAACACTGTTCACGGCCGGACTTGTTTGAGCTCAGTTTGTGTATTGTAGTGTGATGAACCTAGTTTCTATTGTATTCATGGATATTATGAGTAGCTAAATCAATATTTCAGTTTGGGGATTTATAGTGCAACAATGGTTGGAGGTCAATGAGTACATGATTTGAGTTATGGAATGCTGCCTTTGTATGAATGAAATCGAATGCTTTGATTGACAATTTAGTGCAGCTTAGCGGTGAGCTAGATTGATATCAATTGCGTTACACTTGACTTGATTGCATTGTTGGGGAAAACCTAGCGGTAGAACAAATTTGTAGTATTAGTCGAGTAAGTATTGAACTTGTTCGAAGGCCTAGCGGTTAAGAATAGGTAGAATTGATTGTCGACATATCTTTAGCGAGAATGTTGAACTAAGGCAGAATTCACTAGCTTACTCATGTATTCGATCGGTGATAACTAGTTGCATTGTATTCCCCGAACTGATTTTCTCTGAATTGATATTCTTAGTTTGTTCCTTTTTGTGACTTTCATTAGAACTCTTACCTACTTGCTCTCTTTGGGTTCGACCCTGCTTACCGCTTACTAGTGTGTTACAGGAGTTATAAATTCTAATTTGAGGCGCACGACGACGCGCTGTCACTCAGGGCTTACGCTTCAAGCCGGTTTAGAAGTGAACCGACAGCTTGATCCGTGAACTGGCAGTTCTGCTTTGAACCGGGGTTCAGATCTGAACCGAGTTACTGTTCACTCAGCACGGTGGTTTCGACTTTGACTGCTTGTTTGACCTTCTTAACCTTTGAGTTTGGTCTTCGTGCAAACTAAAAAGTTATAGCCCTTCAAGTTATATTTCCAACAAGACATGGTACGCCTCAATCAAATAAGAATTGTGTGCTCGGAAAGCCTTTGACTATGAACATGTAAATCTGCATATTCTTTGGTCTGTATTCGTCTGAATCTCGTGATTTTCTTTATTTTGGTCTAACTGGGATACCAAGCTGTAGTTTAATATGATTTGACCTGAAACTAGAATGAAGTGGAAAAAACACATAGAAAAGTTCGGTAGAGAAGTGAAATTCATCATTGAGTGGATGAACAATCGGTAAGTAAATCAACCGATTAGTAGGCAATTGTGCCGAACTAGGTAACATATTGTGTGTTCTGATTTTTACATTCCGCACTAATTTTGTTCCAGTCAAAACTGATCCTACAAAGTAACCTTGCAGATTAACTGGAACATGATTAATCACACACACATGATTTCAAAAAGATTTGGTGTTCTTGTATTTATTTCCTTATCTATGTTGAACTCAACAACTGAATTAAGGGCAAATTCGAGCTAAATACTATCAAGTAAGTCGTTTAATATGTAATAAATGAATGAATAAACTTGATTGTGGTTTAGACATCTTGGTGATCAGTCTCATTTTCCATCGGATATTCAACTTCGCCCTCTGCTTGTGCTAGCAATTTCTACAATTTTGTTTCTATTTTTATATGGATAGGGTAGGTGCAAGAAAGCTTATTAATCTGAATCTGGATGAGGACTTCAAAATGACAGTTGATGTAATTTATTATGAGAAATTACAACACTATGTGTGCGATAATAAATCATGTTAATAATTAAAAATAAATAAACTTTTACAAAACAATAAAAGGAGGAGTCGAGGCTCGTTATACAATCTCTTTAAAATATTATTGGCCTTCCTTCGGTGCTGGGAACCTTGATACAACGACTCTTAAGAACCTCTGCTTGGACCACATAACTTGTTCGGACAAACTGACTTTGTCTTTCTCTATCACCATGACTTGAAAACTCAAAGAGAGCAAAAAGTAGCAAAGTAACCGATTAACTCCTCAGAGAAGACTGTTGGAGATGAGTGTGTGTTATTTTATTTTTTGATATCCAAATGAAGAGAAAGCTTCATTTTTATAGTCACTCAAGCGTCGCCTCAGCCTTAACCTCCATGCAGCGCCTCAAACCTTAAATGACATTAACGTAATTAATGGTCACTGAAGCATCAAATCCTGGCATCACATGAAACTTCAGGCATCAATTCAAAGTAATGTTGAGCCATCGCCTCAACTTATATGCTTAAACTAAAAGTTTGAGTAGAAATAAATGCAAACGTGGTCTGTCCACATACGAATAAATCAGTCCACCATTCACGTCTCATACGTTGTGGGTGCACTCATTAGATCCTGTTCTAAACCCGAATCGGTTCGTAATTTGCACCTCCCCTGTGCACCCACAGGTAGATAAAGCACCCTTGGTTACTATCTTACCAAGTAAGTAGAGTGAGTTTATATATAAACATACATTCAAGACACTTTACAAGCAATGTGGGATACTTGCACAATGCTTTTATTTCTACTCCATAAGTTTGAGTGTTCTATTCTTAATAGACACAAATTTTCATTATTTTAGACCACCTTTTGATCAATATCTTATTCAATTTAACTTGGATTCTCGCTTATGAATAATCATTTTTTACGTCTCATCTCAAGGTATTTAATTATGTTTAATTCAATGAACTCCGAGGTATACACGACCCTCAATTTTGGATCACAAAATGGAGCCGCGCCACCATTTTCTTGACATTAATCACACATTATTCCAACAATCCTTCACATGAAAAAAATAAAGAAGTGAAAATAAAAATTAAGACTCCACTCAATGTGATGATAGTTGTAATCCGGCGTTACTTATCAGAATCTCAACATCCGAGTTATCAGAATCATTAAAAGCTTCAAGCTTAACCTTGAGCGGGTGTCACTATTTAAATAAGAAATGGGATAGGGAGTCCCCACAGTGACCACACTAGTCTTAGCGGTTAGGTTGTCCCATTGAACCAAGATCTTGGGATCTTTAGTCAACATGATTGAGTATTCCGTCGCCTTAACTTTAATGTACCAAGGGCTTAGTCTCATTCCTTTAGACGTCTTTTCTATTTGGTCCCCATTTAACCTTTTGCTTAATAAATCCATAATGTTTTCCTTGGAACTCACATAGTCAGTACTTATGACTCATGTGGATAGAAGTTGTCATAAGGTATTATGTCGTCAATGAATATGTCTTGAATTACCATTATATGACTTTTTGCCCTGCCAATTGCTTATCACAATAAAAACGTATTTTTGGCATAGGTTTTGTCCAATTAGGAATATACTCCCCAAATTTCCTCAACAACTCAGCTTCTTCATCATATTTATCTAATGCAACAAACTCAACTTCCATAATGGATCTGGTTATTAAAGTTAATTTGGAGGGTTTTCAAGACACAACCGCACCTCACAATGTGAATACATATCCACCGGCGGCTTTCGAGTCTTGTATATCAAAAATCCAACTTGTGTCAGTGAATCCCTCAATGACTGCAGGATATCCGGTGTAGTGTAAATCATAATTACGAGTGAATCGTAGATACCTCAATATTCTCATGATTGTTTTCCAGTGTTCTGATCATGGATGACTCATATACCTTGTAAGTCTACTTACAATATAGGTAATATCAGGTCTAGTACAATTCATTAACCATATTAGACTGTCTATCACTCTTACATATTCCACTTGGAAGATGCTTTCCGCTTTGTTCTTAGACAAGTGTTGACTAATGTCAATAGCAGTTCTAGATACACCAGAGCTATTTTTAACAAACTTGTCTAAGCCTTTGTGACCGTAGTGTGACCGACTTAAGATAAGCCCCCCTAGTCGTCCGTTAATTTTAACACCTAAAATTACATCGGCTAGTTCTAAATCTTTCATACTTAGGGTTCAATAATGACTTTATAGACTTAGACTCTGTTCTTTAGAGCTTAAATTTTCAGTACTTAAGTTAAGTTAAATTAAGTACATTTTTGAACATGCTTTAAAGTTAAGTTATCCAATTTGTAGACGAATTATTTTGCAAAGCACAAAATAACGGAACAAATGATTTTATTGCTTTTCAGAAAGTTTGTGTGTACAATCTCTAAAATCCCTCTGATTCTACTACGTAACAGTTCTAATTTGAGTTGCGTAACCAAGGGTCGCGATGACTTGGTCTCACTTGATGCTTGATACTTATTGAAGAAAGTTCAGCAAACGGTACAATTTGCGTACTTGTTGTTTGCAATGTTGCTTTCCTCGGAGAAGTCTTCTTATCTAGGGTTTCTGGATGCTTCAAATGAATCATGAACTCTCTATTTATAGAGAATTTACTGGGCTTGAATACTGGGCCTCCTTTGTGGGCTTTTAGTAAGTTTTGGCCCATTAGTCACTTATGACCCAAATGATTATTTAATTTGTCGGGTCCGGCCCATACTTAATTTAAAATAACTAAATTGAATTAAAAGTTACATTAATTCAAAATAATCATTTTAAACTAGTTTTAAGCATTGTAATAAATTTTTAATGCCTACAAATTGCCCCCTCAGGACCAGGCCGCGCGTGCCATTTGAATGAGTGCTTTCGCGTGGTGTGGTTCTGAGTCATTGTGGGTTGATTTGGAAGTGAGCGAACATCGAACTTGTCGTATGAATACTCGATTTCATTTGAGTCAACTCGTTGTTATCCAACTTGTCGGTTGCCTCAAAGTTATGAGAGTGTTAAATTTGTCATAAGAACTCTACATGATTTGTCTTTTAAGTCACCTGTCGTTATCCAACTTGGCGGTTGACTTGAATTTGTGTGAGCATTCGCTAGTTACAGGATCGCCCACATCATCATTGTCGCCAAGAGAGGTCTGTTTACCCTGAAAGAGCACACCGGCAATTTTTTTTTTCTTCTAAGTTTTAGCTTAAATTGGTTGGAAACCTCCAAACATTTAGTTGGTAGTTTTCTGCATAAGATTTTACAACATTATGACCCAGAGTTGTAATTAACCTAGCCATTGTTGAGCTTGGCGGTCTCCTCCGCCACCAACAGCACGACGAATGCTTATCTTTTCATTTGCATACTTCTCCCGAAGATGTTCAAAAGCATTCATATCCAGTTTTCGTGTCACCGACTTCCCTTGCTTCCGACGAATTTGTTGCTCTCGAATGGAAGCCCAGAGTTTCCCTATAGCCTTCTTTTGCTGAGAGGTGAACCTTGATATGTTATCAAATGCATGCTTAACCAGGATATCTAAACCTGTCTGGCACCATGGTATTTGGTAAGGGCGCGCTGCTATCTCTAAACAAAGAATTAAAGCTTCCCGTTCCGACTTGAGAAATCGTTTCGACTCTACTTCAACTTCTTCCTCTCTGCTATTGTTGGTGGCTGCAGCACTCTTTACATTTGATCTCCCCTCTCTGTTCGAGTCACTAGGAATCAGTGAATCAAGATCAAAAGGATCAGATTCTTCGATCTCTTTTGCTTCTGTGATTTCAGCATCTTGCACATGGTGTGCCATTTTCAGAGCCTCAGCTTCCTCCCTGTCATCATCATCAGTTGCAGTTGAAAGATTGGAAATGGCTTCCTTTATTTGTTCAGTTGCTTTGGAAAACACGAAGCTGTCATCAGTAAACAGATCATTTGCACCCACAGCTTTTATGTTCCAGGTGATAAGTTGATTCTGTTGCTTCCTGTCAAGACATTGAAGAATGTCTTGTGAAGCCGAAAACAAAGCGTGGTAATCAGCTCGTACAGAAGGTTCTGTGCATGATATGGTTGATGACATTGCAGCTTCAAGTATGGCAAAGAAATAATTACTTGTTGCTGGCTTGACACTACCAGCTTGAACAAGCTGTATTGCAAGCTTCGAAGCCTTTCCAAACTTTGAGGTGTTTCTTATATGGGATGCAATCTTCTGCATGGCTTCAATTACTTGTGTTTCAGATGCCTCTGTTGTCGTCTTAAATCTTATTCGTCTCTCAGGTGCGACAACTTCGGGCAGTGAGTCAGGCGGTTTGGACCTCTTGAGCGCACTCTTGAGAGCAGGAGGCGGAGGCTGAGGTGGCGGAGAAGGAGAAGGAGAAGACTCTCTTTTGATCTTTGAAGATGGAGGCTCGTTCTTCTGCTGGATGGATCCAGAGGCGGAAGAGGCGGCCGGGGGCAATCCGTTTTAATTTTTCGATAATACCCACCGATTTAGATATCTGCTGATTTAATTATATCTTTTCGATTTTGAATATTTCAGTCGAATTAGAAACCTCAACTCGTATAAATAGTTAGGGTTTTGCATTCGATATTCTAGTATGCTTATACCAAGACCGCTTATTCTTTGTGAGTTTACATAGTCTTTGGTTTGCTGTTTCTGCCCACCCAATTTGCTAGTTCAGCTCCATCTATATTCTCTTTTGAGCTTGAATCATCGCTATCTTAAGATTCAGAATCTGCCTTCTTCGCGGCAGCAGGTACGGAACCATTCTTAGGAGCTGGGTTTGTCACTTTGGGTTTTTGTTTTTTTGTTTTTCTTCGCGCAGCCCTAGATCGGACCTGTTGCAAGAGATACCGGTCATGGCCGCAGCGGCGATGATGGTGAGCTCCGCAGGTGGACTTCTGGCGATGCTCAATGAGTCTCATTCCGTCTTGAAGCTTCACGCACTCTCTAATCTCAACAAGCATGTTGACTATTTCTGGCCTGAGATCTCCACCAGCATCCCTTATCAACTTGTGTTTTGCTTGCTCCTTCAACAGTGAAAGTTTGTATGAAGATAAAGAGTATGATCAAAGGCAACTTGCAGCACTTCTCGTTTCAAAGGTTCTGATGACTTTCTTTTTAAACTGTAATTGTTTTCCACACCACTACTGTATCATCCATGTTTTCTCACTTTTCCGTTTTTTTTATTACCAATAGCAACACACATTGAGGGTTGAGTACTCTTCTTCTGTATCCGTTAAAGATCCGCTCAACCATGTTTGTGTGTAGATAACTATATATCATTTGTACTAAAGTGTCATGATTTGCACAGGTTTTCTATTATTTGGGTGAATTGAATGACTCACTGTCCTATGGTCCCTTGTTTGATGTTTCAGAGGATTCTGATTATGCTCACACTCTCCTTGGTATGTATGTGTAGAATTGAGCAAGTAAGACTTGACAGAAAAGATGGTGTGCTGAGTTGTTTGACTCCTAAGTACCCATCATCACACAATGTGTTGATG
Organism: Umbilicus rupestris; assembly: GCA_963678935.1. Taxonomy (NCBI): domain Eukaryota; kingdom Viridiplantae; phylum Streptophyta; class Magnoliopsida; order Saxifragales; family Crassulaceae; genus Umbilicus; species Umbilicus rupestris. The sequence goes on from OY787629.1 coordinate 7,980,467, forward strand.
ACTTCCATTGGTGGTTTCTGATAAATTTTGCTCTTATTGCATTAGTGCTCGGTCTTTCTGGTCAAAGGTGATGTTGCTTGGTCGGTGATACAGTCAAATTGTGTGGTCTCTAAGAAAACATTTTTTTAAGAGAAAGCTGTCATAAAGCCCAGGAGCTCCAACATCTTGTAGCATTATTAATTTGCAGTTCAAGTTTATTTGGGCCTGATGTAATCACAGTTAATTTCATCGTTATATGGGCATTAGCCGGACGAGTTTAACCAATTCTTCCGGGTGATATTGACATCATTGTTCAGTAGCTTATCTAGCTCTTTAAATGTGTGATCACCTTTATGATAAATATTATGTTTGTATCGGTATGCTTTGCTTTTGTTTGTGTTGGGCAGAAAGGTGATCTTGAAGCAGCGACAATCACACTGGGACGGTTGGGAACCCAGCTGCTGTTACAGCGACGGTAATCCCAACAGTAGTCTCAGTGTTGGTTATCGTCCGATGATAATCATACTGGGACGGTTGGGAACCCAGCTGCTGTTACAGCGGCGGTAATCCCAACAGTAGTCTCAGTGTTGGTTATCGTCCGATGATAATCATACTGGGACGGTCGGGAACCCAGCTGCTGTTATAACGGCGGTAATCCCAACAGTACTTTCAGTATTGGTTATCGTTCGATGATAACCATACTTGGACGGTTCGGAACCCAGTTGCTTTATAGCGGCGGTAATCCCAACAGTAGTCTGAGTCACTTCAGCTGAAGTTAGAGAATTTGATTTCTGTGCAGAGTACTTCTCAGGAGGAGATTGCCAGTCTGAAAAGGATGGAGGACATGCTCGAAGAGAGGAGAGAGAGTCTCGATGTCGCGATACGTTAAATTCCACATATGCTTTTATTTGTGACTTCATTTTTTTTTTGAAATTTTTTTTATTTTATTTTAGCCGTTCACAGTTTAAACTCTTGCGGGCCAGGAGTTACAAATTTTTTTGTTTTTTGTTTTTTGTTTTTTTTTGTTGTGGCTGTACTTGTTTCATTTCCAAGCTGCCTACGTACTTGCATTACAATTTGCAAGATCAAGCCAACGTAGTTCCTTATTACGCAGTTTATACTCTTGCTTAGGAGTTACAATTTTTGTGTGTAGATTCAGGCATAGTACCGCTTCAAAAACTTTCCGTTGATCGGGCCAATACACAATCCATCTTGATCTACAATCTTGTAGGCACCGTTTGTGTAGACTTCTTTCACTACATATGGACCATCCCATTTTGACTTGAATTTACTTCCTGTCTTGTGCGAGGTGATGATTGGTCTTCTGACTGCCAAAACTAAGTCACCTGCTTGAAAAGAGCGAGGACGCACTTTTTTGTTAAACGCGCGTGAGAGTCTTGCTTGATAAATTGTAAACTTTGTTGTGCTTGTAGTCTTTTTTCGTCAAGAGCTTCCAACTCTGCTAACCGTAGCTGGTCATTTTCATCACAGGTCAGTCCTTCTTGAATAGCGATGCGCATGGATGGAATTTGAAGCTCCAAGGGCAACACAGCTTCTACTCCGTACACCAAAGCATACGGGGTTGCTTGAGTAGGTGTCTTGTACGTTGTTCGGTATGCCCATAGCGCTTCCCCAATTTTTTCGTGCCAATCACGTTTTGACTTTGTCACTACTTTTCTCAACAGGTTGCACAATGTCTTATTAAAAGCTTCAGCCAAACCATTTGCAGGCGCGTTATACATTGATGATTTGTACTGTTTAAATGTGAACTTTTCGCATAAACTTGTCACTAGCTTGTTGAAGAAAGGTTTTCCATTGTCTATTATGATTCGTTGTGGCACGCCATACCGGTAGATGATTTGTGTCCGGATAAAGTCAACGACATTTTCTTTCTTAACTTCACGTAGTGTAATTGCTTCTGCCCATTTAGAGAAGTAGTCTGTAGCAGCAAGGATGTATGCATGTCCATTACAGGTTTTTGGAGTAATTGGCCCCACCACATCAAGTCCCCATGCTTCGAATGGCCATGATGAAATTGTAGGGTGTAATGGCTCTGGTGGTTAGTGTATGAAGTTCGCATTAAATTGACATGCATCACATTTCTTCGCAAAGTCCATGCAATCTTGCACCATGCTAGGCCAGTAGTATCCCATTCTTTTTATGCGATCATAAAGTTTTGGACCTGATTGATGAGCGCCGCAGACTCCAGCGTGGGCTTCTTGCATAGCCTCCGTCGCCTCTTCTTCTCCTATGCACCTTAGCCATTGTCCAAGAAAAGACCGTCTGTAGAGCGTTTCTTTGTAATGTATAAACTTGGGAGCGCGTCGACGTATCTCTATCTTGTGTTTTGGATCATCGGGCAATATCTGATTATCCAAGAAGTTAATAATAGGTTGGCGCCAATCGTCTTTGTTTACTTCATAAGCACAGACCATATTAGTCGTCTCAAAATCGTCGCACTCTTCGAATGGTGGTACGACCCAACGATTGCAAACTTGAATGGACATGGTCTCTTCTGCCCCCAGTGCCAAGTTGGCTGCAAGATTTGCAAGCGCGTCGGCCAACTTATTGGCACTCCTCTGAACATGTCCTAAGTTGATTGAATCGAACATGTTAAGCATCCGGGTTGCATTTTTGTGAAAAGGGATTAAGTCTTCCTTTTTTACTTCGTAGTCGTTGAGAATTTGGTTGATCACGAGTTGTGAGTCCCCATAGATATCCATGTCTTTGATGCCTATCTCACGTGCCATTTGGAGTCCCAATAGGAGAGCTTGATATTCTGCCGCATTATTTGAACACAACTGAGTCAGTGTAAATGAGTATGGGAGAAGATGATTTCCTGGAGATATAAAAACAACTCCTGGTCCTGCTCCATCACGTCTCGCAGCCCCATCAAAATACATTTGCCATGGTGGTAGAATATCAATGTAGAACACTCCTTCACCAGGAAGGTCAACAGAGAGCTCCCATTCAGCTGGAACAGGATGATCGGCAAAAAAATCTGCTATTGCTTGGCCTTTGGTTGCTTTTTGAGGAACAACTATTAAATCATGCTGCTTGAGGAGCATTGCCCATTTTGCCAATCGCCCGGAGAGGACAGGTTTCGAAAGTATGTATTTAATTGGGTCAGCCCTAGAAACCACCTGTACGGTATGTGCTTGCATGTAATGTCTCAACTTTTGAACAGCAAATACTAGCGCAAGACATATCTTTTCAATGGGGGAATAATTCAGCTCAGCTCCGATTAGAGTTCGACTCAAATAATACAAAGCCGTTTCTTTATGCTCGGTATTCTCTTGAGCACACATTGCCCCCAACCATTGTTCTTGTGCAGCGATATAAAGAATTAGAGGTTTTCCCGGAATTGGTGCCCCCAGTACTGGTGCAGATGACAAGTACTTCTTTATGCTATCAAAAGCCTTGCGACACTTATCATCCCAATGAAATGGAGCATCCTTTTTCATTAAGTGACTAAAGGGTTGACAACGTCCTGCGAGGTTAGAGATGAACCTTCGAATGTAAGCAAGGCGCCCTTGCAAGCCGCGCAGTTCTTTCAAATTTTTTGGTGCGGGCATTTCTTGGATGGCTTTGATTTTTGTTTGGTCGATTTCAATGCCTCTGTGTGTAACCACAAATCCTAAGAATTTTCCGGAAGTTACGCCAAATGCACATTTAAGTGGATTCATCTTTAGTTGATATTTTCGGAGTCTTTCGAACACTAAACGAAGGTCCCCAGTGTGATTTTTCCTTTCTTTTGATTTAACGACCACATCATCAACGTAACACTCTATCGTCTTGTGCATCATATCTTCGAACATTCTTTGCCTTGCACGTTGATATGTGGCACCAGCATTTTTTAATCCAAAAGGCATAACTTTATAGCAAAAGATCCCTTTTGGAGTGCGGAAAGCAGTTGCTTCTTGATCTTCAGGCGCCATGTGTATTTGGTTGTATCCTGCCGTACAATCCATGAAAGAAAGTGCTTCATGTCCGGTTGTGGCATCAATCATGAGTTCTGTGACAGGTAATGGGAAATCATCCTTTGGACATGCTTCATTGAGATCTCGAAAGTCAACACATACACGCAATTGTCCGTTCTTCTTTCTGACAGGGACAATGTTTGCAATCCATGTTGGATATTTAACCTCATGAATAAAACCAGCATCAATGAGTTTGTTGACTTCCTTTTCAATTTCAGGAACTAACTCTGGCCTGAATCGTCGTTGAGATTGTTTCTTAGGATTAGTGCCCTTCTTAATCGCTAGCCGATGGACTGCTACATTCGGATTAAGCCCCGGCATCTCTGTGTAGTTCCAAGCAAACACATCTTTATACTCAGCTAGTAGCGCGTGATATTCGTGTTCTTCCTGCTCAGTAAGCAAGGCACTCACGTAGATGGGTCGTGGATCTTCTGAAGTTCCAAGATCTAACTCTTTCAGGTCATCTACTTTGGACTGCCCCCCGTCTTCAAGTGTGTTCGGAGCTTGATCAGCCTATATTTCCTTATTGTCATCATCTACTTCTTCAACTGTAATGTGATAGATTGTTACTACTTCACCTTCATCACTATCTTGTTTTTCGGCCCATTCTTCTGGCGTTCTCAAGCGGTTGAATACCGAACTCGTGGAGCTACGTAATCGTTTAAAAACTGTCCGCTCGTGATCATGAAGAGCATCAGATGGGTCGCTATTGGTTCCTGTACTCTGCTCACCCAATCTGTTGAAAACGGAACAGCAATTTCTTATGAGAGTACCTTGTCGACTTCTTCTGCGATCTGGTGTATTCATTCTGTCAAAAACAGAAGGTCGTGCTCTAGTGACAGGTGGCTTTATTCTATCAAAGACAGAACTTGCCTGTGGTGGCAAGTTAGTTTTCTTGTTCTCTTCAATTTCTTCTGTCGTAATGTACAGAGCTGAAGATGTGCCTTTCCCGCGACGAGCAGAAATCTTCACGGGCGGTGGAAGTTCGTACCCCAGACCGGCTTGTTTAGAAGTTGTTCCTTGTATTTGACTGATTGTGTAAGTATGAGGTTTGATCATGTTTCCAAGTGGAGACGGATTTTTGAAATCGTACCCGGACTTCTCCATTAACTTGTATGCGTTGGAATCAAATCTACCTTCCAACTCTTGCTCTCTTTCCAATGATTCGTTAGATGAAAAAACACATCCTGTCGGCGGAGGATTTACAAATTGTGCTCGACCTGAGCTGGGTAAAGGGATCACAACTTTTTCCACCCACTCCTGCTTCACATTCTTCTTAATTTTTTTATCCTCCCCGGGCTTGGTTGTAGAACTTTGGCATTCCGCGAAAGGACTCTCTCCTTTCTTACGTCGAGATTGCGGAATGTAACGCAAGACTGGAGGTGTAGTCTTGGGCATTAAATCTTGTTTGTTAACAACTGTTGAGGGATCTAGCTTTCGGGTTGTCTCTAGTTGATCTGTTTGTACCACTTTTAGCTGTGCGTCGACTGTAGACGTATTAGGTTTGAAGACACTCTCCTTCTTTTTATTCCCTTTTCCGGTCGAAGAGATAATGGAGGGTAACAACTCACTTAAAGTTCCCTCTTCTTCATAGAATTTGGCGTCTGCATAGAATGAATCAGCTTTAGTGAATGGTTTGACATCTCCATTTATTTTTCTCACTCCTCCGCGATAGTACTTCAAACACTAGTGCAAGGTTGAAGCAACAATCCCGTTTTCATGCATCTATGGGCGACCGAGTAACAATTTGAATGATGTTCTTGATTCTATGACATGAAACAAAGTATTCGAAGATAGTTCGTCCATAGTGAGGTTCACGCGGATCAGACCAATCGCGCGCTCGCCATTCAGGTTGAAGCCATGAATCACCATGCGACTATTCGAGAGTTCATCAGTTGTGATTCCCAATTCATTCATTGTTGCTTTTGGCATAAGATTTACACCAGAGCCTCCATCTACAAGGATTCTGCTTATCCTTTGTTTTCTGATGTAACCAGATACGTATAAAGGTCTGTTATGGGGTTTAGACCCAAGGAAAAGATCTTCATCAGAGAATGTCAAAGCAGTATGACATGAAATGCATTTGGTCAAATTCTCCACTGATTCCTTCCCGTCTTTGACCTTATCCTCACATCCTTTGGAGTTTTGGCTTGTATCCACCTGTTGTTGTGTCTTGTCAGGTAGTTGGAGGATTTGTTCACCGAGGTTAGGTTGTGGTGGTATCATGGTGGTTGGAGTCTGACTCTCCCGTACTTCATTTTCCTTGTCAACTCCATCGGTTGTCATAGAAATAGTGTTGACGATAATTTTCTCTATGTAACCTTCTGGAAAGAAATCTTTCAAAGTATTAGGGAATGGTGGATTTTGCTTCAGAGGGCCTGTCGGTAGGATATCTTGTCTTACTACTTTCTTTGGTTTCTTCTTTCCTTTTTGGTGATACAACCTCTTTCTGGTATTCTGCTTTCTTTTACGGAGATCAGGTTGCGACTGAATGTTTACCCGCTTTCGTATTACAACGATCCATCCTTCATCATCCTCGTCTGTGTTTTGCGCATTTTGCGGTGCATTATCACAAACCTTCTTTTCTGATTCTGACAACATTGGCTGCCTTTGAATCCATACTTCTGTTGGTTTGAAGCTTCCAAATCGAATGTTGCTTTTACACCAAAACTGTGATTCCTGAAGAGGCTTTTTGTATGTAGTCACTGTGGTATAATTTGTTTCCGCAGCTTCATCGATATCTAGCAGTATTTTCCCTTCCTTAGCTAGCCTCATTATCAACTCTTTCAGTGTTATGCAATTTTCAATACCGTGACTTACCAATCTGTGATAACGGCAATACTTCGGATTACTAGTTTGGTTTGCTTCATCAGGCCGCTTTGGTTCAGGCAACTGGATCACATTATTTGCTAGCAGATCATCTAGCATTCCTGACAAGTCCGAATCAGAAAAGGGGTATTTCTTAGCCTGCAACTCTTTTAGTGTCGGCTTGTCACGCCTAAGGTCATTTGTAGCAAATCTCTTCTTATCTTCTTTAGGTTTCCCTGATATCTTTATTGGAGCGTTGCTACTGTTGATAGCCATGGCCTCTTTAGAAGTGCTTTTCACAGTCTTGTCCATCTTCTTAAATTCCTTCTTTTCGACAGGCGACTTAGAATAGGATGCACGACTCTTTCCGTGTCCTTTTACTGTAATTTCCATGTCATGGGCTCGTGTAGCTAGCTCTTGGAAAGTTCTGGGTTTGATGCCTTTAAGAATGTACAGAAGCTCCCAACTCATCCCATCTATACACATCTCCACAGCGGAAGTTTCACTTATGGATCTTTGCATTCAAGACTCAACCCGCGCCAACGGTTGATATAGTCCACCACAAGTTCATCTTCCCACTGCTTAGTGTTCGTCAGCTCACTCATGCTGGCGACCCGTCTGGTACTGTAGAAGCGATTTAAGAATTCATCTTCCATATGATCCCAGCTATCAATGGATTCTGCCTGTAGATCAGTATACCAATCAAAGGCGAGACTCTTTAGAGAACGGACAAATTGTTTCACCAACAAGTCTCCTTCTGTACCAGCATTGCTGCAAGTTTCTATGAAATGAGCTATATGCTGTTTTGGGTTACCCTTCCCATCAAATTGTTGGAACTTAGGAGGTTGATAACCAAGTGGCATCCGCAACGCATCAATCCTTCTGGTATACGGTTTGCTATAGCGCGAACTACCAGAAGATTCTCCGCCCATTTGACACTTCACTACATTCGTTATCAATGTTTGTAGTTGTTTCTCATTGAAAATGACACCTTCATTCTTAACAGTGTCTTCCACCACAATCATGCCGGCATTACTGTTATCCAATTCGACATCCGGTTCGACTTCTTTGGGTTTCTCCTTTTCAATCAGTCCATTCACCTCTTTCTGAAGTTCTGCTATTTTTCGGTTCTTTTCTTCATTGTCTTTCAAGACTTGTTGGAGCATCTCCTTCATTTCAGCCATTTGTTCCTCTACAGATTTAGCTTCGATTGTCATGACAGTAGCCACATCAAGTTTGCAGACTTCAGCATTCTTTTGCACAACCACCTTCATGTTTGGTGAAGATGTAATGCTAGCTTTGTCGCCTTCCCTCTTCTTTTGATGTGGAGAGTGAGAGGCAATTATCGCTTTAGCTGCAGCAGCAATAGAGGCAGCAGTGTACGTACGCTCACGTGTTGGAACATTTGCAGCACGTAAGCTGGTAGCAGCTGCGTTGACAGCAATCTTTCTTGCCATGCCTCTGGTGCAGACACCAACATGTTGCATGTTTGCAGGAGGAGAGTTGTTGAGGAGAGCTGCAGCGTAAGTCTGACCTGGAGTGCGTGGACTTGTTGGTTGAGCAGACATTGCAGCAGTGGACTTATTTGGTTACGATGTAGAGATGAGAGGTAGAGATGATTCACGTAGGGTTCACCAAAAATTTGTAGACGAATTATTTTGCAAAGCACAAAATAACGGAACAAATGATTTTATTACTTTTCAGAAAGTTTGTGTGTACAATCTCTAAAATCCCTCTGATTCTACTACGTAACAGTTCTAATTTGAGTTGCGTAACCAAGGGTCGCGATGACTTGGTCTCACTTGATGCTTGATACTTCTTGAAGAAAGTTCAGCAAACGGTACAATTTGCGTACTTGTTGTTTGCAATGTTGCTTTCCTCGGAGAAGTCTTCTTATCTAGGGTTTCTGGATGCTTCAAATGAATCATGAACTCTCTATTTATAGAGAATTTACTGGGCTTGAATATTGGGCCTCCTTTGTGGGCTTTTAGTAAGTTTTGGTCCATTAGTCACTTATGACCCAAATGATTATTTAATTTGTCGGGTCCGGCCCATACTTAATTTAAAATAACAAAATTGAATTAAAAGTTACATTAATTCAAAATAATCATTTTAAACTAGTTTTAAGCATTGTAATAAATTTTTAATGCCTACAATTGCTTCCTCTTTTCGTTTCTAAATACAATGTGCCATGAAATGTTATTTGATAAATGAGAAAGTGGTGTAAAGTAAAACTTTCTGATACATAATGAAAGATTTATCATTGAATGAAAGTTTGATAATTTACATACAAGACGTGTTACATATCATCATCTTCGTCCATCATATCTTCAGGTTCATTGTCAGGATGTGCTAACATAATTTCGGATGCTATGAAGTTTGGCACCTGATTCATCTGTTCTTTTCGAATTACATCTAACAGATTAGAATCATTCGTCCCCTGCACCAACTCATGTTCTAAAATACGTAAAGTTTTGTTCAAGTACACTCATCAACACAAACATCAAAGTCCTAGGGCATTGACTTGTTCCACACATCGCGCAACAAATGCTCGTCCATGCACCTTGACTTGTTCCATACCATGAATGACAGCTAACAATCCAATCTCATGAACATACGGTTCTGAGTCTACTCCCAAAATCTCACAAGCTTTATCAAAGTTCGTCTTCTGCTTTGCCTTGGACACGGATGACTCTCCAAATTTTCTTTTCTTTGAGCTTCTAGTTCTCGGTGGAGATTGCCCCTCCACGCGAAAGGGGATCATCGTCACTATCCCTTGACCTTCTTCAACTGGATCCAGGTCCATATCGAACCGCTTCGTTTTCCCTCTTTGAGCCTTGGCCAGTGCCGGAGAAATATTTTTGTTACCGGTGGCACATCTTCCACCAAAAACCGGGTTCCATAGATCCAAATCAGGAAGTCTGTTCTTATAAACGTAATTTCGGAAAAGTGAAGATTGTTTTATGTTTTAATTGAAATAGAACGAATCAGACCAAGCTTGTTCAATCAATTAAACCAAAAATAATGAAATCGGTCCGAACCAAAATACAATCCTTTTTTAATCAATGTCTAAATTCATTCTTGTATGCTTTGTGTTGCAAAATTATTTTATGTGGACACCCACAAAATTATATTATTTTTAACTTAAGTATTTAAGTTAAATTAAATTAAGTTAAGTTAAGTTAAATTCAATTAAGTTAAGTGAAATTAAGTATAAGTTCAGCTCTATTTCGGTGGAACGGTAATAAAGTTTTAGGGAAATTGTCAAATGAATTTCAACTCATTCTACATTTCGGTTTTGGTTGAATTATTATTTCATTCTTACTTTGAGTAATTTGTTGATTTAAATGTTGGTTCTAACTAATTTGATTTGGATTATGTTGAATTAATTTCAACAAATGACAAAATATAATCATTGTATTAATAGATTTTATTAATCACTTCAAAGTTATAATTGGTCAGTGTAATTGTTTGTCTTATTATTAAATTATTCTTTAGTAACACATCATTGAATATAATACTATTTCACAAAATTATCTAGAGTATATTTCTCAACAAAATCCAACAAGCTGCAAACGGTGCTGCAGATCGGTTAAGGAATAATGGTTAATGATAGAAGCTGCAAAAATCTTAAGTCAGCCGTGGTTTGTAGCATAAATAAAAACTTCGATTTCTAAGCTCCTCAGTAGTTTCGCCTAAAAGCTTCATTCCAGCTCGGCACAGTTCTGATATTACAGTTCGGCATCAATATGGTATGTTTCCAACGGCAGACCTCGTTTTACAGTTCGGCATCAATATGATATGTTTCCAACGGCAGACCTCGTTTTGCAAGTTATGAAATGAAAAGTTTGAGAACACACCAAATGCAGGCCTTGTTACTTGCATCGACATAGCTAAATCAATACTAAGGATCAGAGAAAAAAAATTATATCAGTACAAAGGATGCACCACATAAGGACAAGGTACTGTTAGTTGTTTCATATCACAAATTTTAATTTGTGAAGCAGATCCGCTGCAGTCAAGTTTGAGATAGCTGATATTCTTGTTAAACAACAAGATTGATAAAAATTTAAAGGGTGGAGAAGAGTAAAACAGGAAGATACTACCAGAGAAACAATTGTTCTAAAGAATGTCAGAAATGTTGTCTCTCTCGCCTTTTATCCGTTTCATTAGTTTCATCCACAATGTGTAAAAGATTTGCATTATTGTACCTAGCATGTCCAAATTATCTCTCGCCTTCGTCATTCTCTCATCTCAATCTAGAGTCCACGCAAAATACCATGGTATGTTGGTGACTTGATAAAATGGTAGACTAGTTTATCAAGTTTGCACATAACACATTTCCAATCGATGTAGGACAAGGCAAGCATAATCACCTGATAATTCCACCTGTCATGAAAAATTTTCTAAATATATTTTCAAATTTTAAGTTCACTAATTTGATAAAGTGTCAATTAAATTTGACTATGAGATTCATAGTGCAACTACTAAGCTTTTGCATATATCCTTTGAGAAGTTTCGTTATATCTATCACCTTAATCCTGTGTCGTCTTATCCTATTTTTGGCAAACTGCCCATAAAAATCACAACATTGAAACCGTCAAGGATTCCTACCCAAACTGAGACAAGATCATAGTATGTTTTCATCATCCATGTCGTTAAGTAATGATATTATGAGAAATTATATTCTGAAATTTTAGGCTCATCTTGAAACTGTGTGGAAAGAAAATGAAACAGAAAATAACTTTCTCATGAAAAGTTATATGGAAAATTTTTGTAATGTGTTCTTTTATTTCTTTTCATTTTGGACGACAAACCAAATATATAAAATCATATCCAAAAAGAGGAGCTTAAACTACAATGTCTTTTCAACTTGTTTCTGAATTTTAAAATATTTTTGATATTAGTATTAGTTAGCAAAATATGATGCAAGGTAGGTTTGACAATGAGAATAAAGGTCTGCGTAGCTATTATATTTTTATTATATACCGACATATTCGGTGCAATCAAATCTACATTAATCATTACACGATAATATATGTCATTAATGCCTCGGCTGGACCACTTAATATATACCATAAAAGATAATTAAAAAGACAAAGAGATAAATAAAAATTAATTATTGTGGAATTAATTTCTAGACTGTGTAACTAAATTCCCTCAATGTATACTGTCATATCATAATTGTATGGTCGCACCAATTACTAAAGTTTGCAGGCTATTGCGCTTAATCATGAATTTACGGGGATTGGAATTTCCCTTCCAGAAAAGAAAAAAAAACTACACTCAACCATAGAACTCCAAATCAAACAATTAACTCTAAATCCATACCAAGCATGTACCTTGAAAAGGAAAAAATGGTAGCAACATCCAAAGCTGAAATCACAGATGAGCTCTGAAGAAACTAGCTAGCTGCAATCATAAGTAGTAGCCTACATATGGCGCACAGTGTTGTGTAGTATGTATGTGGAAAGTACCAAGTTGGTAATATTAATGTTTCAGGCAGTGTAGAGAGCAAATTTGGCTGTGGCTTCCGCCGCGGTCTGGTTGTTACTGAACCATTGTGATGAATGAGGGTGCCCCATTGTTTCCTCCATTTTTAGTGTTGGTTGGTGGTCTTTGGAACTCTATTTTGTAACTCAAGTTTCTCTCCTCTTTGGATTCATCTTCATCTTTCCACGTATCTGTACTGTCATCACCTGCTAATTCATCCAGGTTTAACTGTTGTTGCTCTTCTTGTTCCATCATCATGTCTGCTGGCTTCAATGCAAATTCAAGGATCAAATCTCTGGCTTCAAAATCTATCTACTACAATGCAGTTTATCTATGACTATGATACTTCCTAAGTTCAAAAAAAACAAAAATATTCTGAACCAAACGCGCTATTTAGGTATCTAAGGCTTCATTCATGAACAGAAGAATACCTTTCCGGACACTGGTGCATTGGCCCCTTGATCTCCAAAAATATTAGTAGGCAACACTAGGGCGTTTTGCTGCTCAGGATGAGTGTCATCTCTCTTGGTTAATGATTCAACATGAGCTGAACCATCTTGTACTGTTCCAGGATTATAATGTACTGGTGTTTCTTGATGCTTGGACTGATTTAAAGCCAGGGCTTGCTGCTGAAATAAAGCTGGGCTGCTGGAGCTGCCAATCTTTCTCTGATAGAGAGCATCTAACTCATTGAAATAAGGGCAGGTTTTGGCGTCCTCCGGCCTTTTCTTGTTGCTTTCCTTTACCTTTTTGAAGTACTTATTTATGTTCTCCCATTTCTCCTTGCATCTTTTGGAATTTCTGTTGTACCCCATTCGTCGCATACCGGCTGAGATTTCCTCCCAGAGAGGTCCCTTGGGTCCTGCATCTTGGTATCGGATTTCAAGGTTGCTCCTCAATTTAATGAGTGCGAGAACCTCAGCTTTTGGCCACCTAGATGATGCTTGCTCTGAGATGCCTCCCGCACTTGGAGGTTCTTGTGGTGGTATTTGTCGTTCTGGGACGGCCCTGATCACTTCAGCTGAAGGTGTTTCAGTGCTTTGCTGCGAGTTTGGTAGCTGTTGTTGGACAAGTTGCCGAGAGGGCGGCGGGGCTGAGGCCGGAACTGAAGTTGGAGCTGCAGGAGGTGCAACAAAAGTGGTAGAAACAGGTTGTGGTAATTGAATGGTCTGTCCAGTAATTTTCTGAAGAAAAGATAGTATGGCAGCATCTCTTGAAGCAGCCATAGCTCGCTCCTGAGCGACGAGCCCCTGCTCGCGGCTCAGCCTGGCTGCTTCCTGCCTCTTCCAAGCCTCGGTTCTCATCATTCTATCTTGCTCTCTTTTCTCAACAATCTCCAAAAATCTCTGCAGCATTGCTTCCTGCTTTTGCATCACTTGTTTCATCAGCCCCTTGATGAAGTCCATCATCCTGCGCTTACCGCCGCCTTTTGAAGACTGCCCTCTTTTGCGTTTTTGGCCGCTCTCCACCGGACTGCACAATGGCCTTTCGTCCTCCTCTTCATCAGAATCAAAAGAACTGTCCGACGAAAATCTGATTCCCACCCCAGGCGCAGCGGCCATACTCAAATCACGCCAATAAATATTAAAGGTCTGTGAAACCGGTGCAAACTGTATGTTTTCTACCGGAGCTGCAGCGGTCGTAGGAGGCCTGGAATTCATTACCGGAGTATCGTTAGAAGGTGGTGGCAAGTTTGCACCGATGCTGCCCGATCCACTGGCAGTAGCTGCTCCTTGCAAGGCCTCGAGTTGCGTAAAAAATCGGTAGCTTTTCCCGGCTCTGCCCTCTTTAGTCCTCTTGTAATACTTGTGAACATTCTCAAACTTTTCTTTGCATTTTTTGGCACTCCGGATATAACCCAACTCCCCTAGCTTCCTGCAAATATCATCATCCCAATAACAAAAATGCCATCAACAAGTTGCGCCAAATTGTATCACATCGTCACCCATAAATAAAAAGTTGGATGAAAACTTTTATTGAATTTTAGTACCGAATCTTAATTTCTGAATCGGTTTAGAATTCACAAATTCACACCAACAAATCATTTCAAGAAGTTAATAAGAATACTCTGATGTTTAACGAACCCATATAAAACTATTAATAATTTGGGTTTGCAGATATGAGCTCGAAACTTGACAGATAAATACAACAACTATAATCAACAAAAAAACACTCCATTGAAGTTCATTTCGATACGGTCCAATCAAGTGAAATACATTAATGTTAAAACACTGTACGATTTTATCGAGATGGTAAGAAAATATTCAAAATTAAAATAAGTATTTGAAGAAATTTTTCTATGTTTCTGAGGCGGAGAGGCAGATGAGTGAGCAGCCATAATCATCAATGTTTCATTCTGGTAATTGATCAGTATCCAGAAATGCGGAAGAGGAGAGCAAGCAAGAAGAATTGGGAGTGTGATGATTGATTTGATGTACCTGGAAACCTCATCCCAAATCGGGCCTTTAAGATTGGCGTCGCGAAAGGCCAAATCCATTTCGGACCTGATTTTGAGAAGCGCTACAGTCTCCTGACGCGGCCATCTGATCCCGCTCGAGATTCCTCCGCCGCCTCCTATTCGATCGTCGTCCGCTAAGTCATCGAAATTGATGCTTGCTGGAGGCCTGCTACTGATTGGTGAAGCTGCCTCTGCTTGCTCACTACCTTCTCCGGTTGCTGGCATTTGGCTTCCCAACGACGCTCGCTCCCGCTGCTGCGTATCTTCTGAATCGGGTGGAGAAGAGGCGATGAGAATCAACAACAGCAGCAACAGGCGCTGATGATTTTACAGCGTCAATAAATTACGCAACAAGTAGACAACATTACAGATGAAGGATAGACGACAGCTAGCAGCTTGCGCAACTGATTCAAACTGTAGAGGGAAAAAACCCAATTGGGATGAAAGAGAGAGAAAGTGAATGTGAATGAATCTGTTGAAGACGGTTGGGGAGAGGATAGAGATAGAAAAGAAGGGACAACTGGAAAGAAAGAGGAAGCACCAAGAGAGAGAAATTATTATTTATGAATATTATTATAAATATAATGTCTGGCTTTTCTTCCGCCCTAAAAATATTTAACAATTTTCATTTTTAAATTGAAAAAGAAACAAAAATAAAGTAAATTTTATGAATATAAAAATAAAGAAAAAGGACGTCTTCACTTTCAGTAATGCATGAATATAAATTTTTACTGTTAAAACTATTTCTTAATGTTATTTCTCCATCTAAAAAAACCTGTACCGTTTAATTTTTGAAAAATTTGATGGATGAAAAAAAAATGAATTTTTATATTTGATTTATCATGGAAATAAAAATAAACTAAAAAATTTCAAACTTTTCATGTGAAAGTCATTCGTCAACTTGTTTTCTATTTCATTTCTTGACACTCAATTGTCCAAGATCTAAACATACCGTAAGGCCCCATTTTCTTGGAAAGTTTGAGTGATGAAATAAAATAACTTTTTTGTTTTTGATTTTCTATGAAAAATCAAAATAAAAGAATACATTACAAAATTTTTACATACGTGGGAAAATCATTTTCTATTTTCTTTTCTTTTCACTAAATTTTCGTGTATCTAAATAGAACCTTAGAGAAGCGTTATTTGTGATAATATTTTATGCCCATCGTTTTATTAAAGATCATACCGAGCATAAGAATGAGATTTTATGGAGAAAGTATGGGCCTCAACAATTATGGGGTGTCAAAAGTTATGATGTTTATTAAATATGTCTTTTATGTGATGAAATTAATTGTGGCTTGCATTATACCAAGTAAGGGACTGGGACAAGGTGTCCCTTTGTCACTGTATTTACTGATTCTCTGCTCCCACTGGTAGAGCTTGAGAATTGAAGCTGGTAAGGAGTTTGGTAGGGTAAAGAGTACCAAAAAAATATGATCAGTAGTTTACATTGTTGATTTGGTTCTTACTTTTTACTTTTTAAATTAACATCAAATATAACGAGGAAGCTTATTGATTGCATCTACAATGTTTGATTTTGGTTAACGGCATAAGCTTGGTGCTTATTCTGAATTACAAATAAATTATACTACAATATAGAAAAAATACCACTTAGAAACAAACAAATTAGGTAAGATTTTTTACTTAATTACTATTGACATTAATTAGCATTTCGCGAAAACATAATCTCCTATGAAAGTTCTCGCAAATAATAGATCAAATTCATGATATAAATCAATAATGTCCATAGCAAGAAAAGTAAGTTTTGCAAAATGCTGAAGTAATATAAAGTGAACGGACTGTAATTTATATTTAGGTATGTTCCTTTGACTTTAGTCGTTCACTTCAATTTTGATCAATTCAATTTTGTTAGTTTTGATTATTTAAATTTTTAACACTTACTTAAATTAGTTTAAATTCAAAAAAATGCACCCTCATAATTTATATCTAAACTAAAAAGCCAACCCATTTTTTTTTCTTGAAAACCCTAAGCAGGTAGCCTGCATGCTCCCTCCACCCCTGCCCGAGGGTCAAGTATTTCCCATATAAGAGTCCAATCTTTTAAGTTAAGGTTATTTATTTCACTGATAATGATTTAATCATATTATAAATTTAGTCGGTCATATCTGTCTCTTGTTGTCACTAATCACTAGAATCGAAAGTCCACACACATAAAAATAGCATATTTGTGAGAACATAGAGTTGCAGCCGATATGGGATTTGGGGGTGATACATTAACTCAACAATTTTCTTCAATTTTAATATTAAGTGTCCCCTTTTAACTATTATAAGAATAAAATCATTAATTTAAAAACTTTAATGGATAAAGAAGTCACTGTGGAACGACCTGAGAAAGTTATGTGAAAATGTGGTAAATATTAATATCATGATGGGCCCACCTATCGGGTCGGTCAACTTGCCAGATACATTGATTTGTATTTTGACGTAGCTGTATCAGAATTATTAGATAAATAAATAAATATGATTATTAGAAAGGTAAGAGATAAATGAGGGAAGCACATTGGTGCACATGCAAATGATCCCTCCACCAACTCATCTCATTCTTTCACTTCCCTCCATTATAATCACACCCACTAATTAATTTACTTTTGGCAGCTGCATTTAATATCATATATTATTTTTTTAAGTATTTAATTCAAATTTTAGTATTATGTAAATAAATAACTCACTTAAATTTGTTGAAATTAAATTATCTACTTAAATTTTAAATGAAAAAAACAAGAGATAAGTTGTTAGCATATTAAAGGAATACAAATCTCAAAGTCAAATAGAAATTAAACATTAAAGTGTATGGTGTGTACTTAATTTAATTTAACTTCAATTAATTTATTTAACATAAATATTTAACGTATATTACTATTCATCGTCTCTTTATCATATCAACCACCACTTCACACATCCAACATCTCACTCCCACCACTCACCCCTACCACCACCACCCGATCGAAATAGTGATCGGATAACTTATTTGAGCCCTAACCCGACATTGTTGATCGAATCATTTTTGTGAATCCAAAACCCGGCCTTAATTTCGAAAAAAATCTTATAGTGTGTGGTTTTGACTAAAACC
The DNA here is from genome assembly GCA_963678935.1 of Umbilicus rupestris. NCBI lineage: Eukaryota > Viridiplantae > Streptophyta > Magnoliopsida > Saxifragales > Crassulaceae > Umbilicus > Umbilicus rupestris. The sequence goes on from OY787629.1 coordinate 7,998,276, forward strand.
CGAAACCGTCTCAAGCTCCAACCAAGTCGGGATCAAATTTGAGTGGATTATAGAAGTCGATGAAGAATTAGTAGCCAACCATTACTTAGTCTAAGAGCATCCGCACCCGTTGAGGAAGTTCTATCTCGTTGAGGATTTCTCGAGAAGCAATTCCTGTTACTATTCAACAAACAGTAATAGTAATCTATATATTTTATGTATCCATGACTATCTCGAGGAGATATTTCTATTACTATTCACATTTTTAATAATTTTTAATTTTCTTTGGTTGAATTTTGTTATTTGTAAATCAAGTGTTAAGGACGGTAAAATGACATTACATTAAACTAAATATCAAATAAGATTCATAATGTAATCATCATATTGATTAGATTAGATTATGAACTTTATTATGTTTATTTTTTTAACTTTATTTTCCATTTTTAAAATTTTATTGAATTTTCGATTTTTTAAATATTTTTTTGGATTAAATTCCGTTCGAAATAAATCTGAACCGGCAGATCAAATTTAGATCTGATCTAACGGACCAGCCCTCTTTCCAAACCTGTCACGTGATTGGCACGTGTCATCTCTCTCTTCCCTTCATCTTCTCTCTCCTCTCGCTCGATCGATCTCCTCGGCTATCCAGGCGAGATCGGCTGGAAGATAGTTCTACCTCCTCCGGATCTTTCTTTCAATCGGTGCGTGGAATACTGATGAGAACGTTCTCACTTTGAGATCTGAAATTTCAAGTGTCTCTACTTATGCAGATTTGTGAACTAGCAGTTGCTGCAGCACACTCTTGTTCACTTAAATGTATGCACATCAGACAATGAATAGGACACAGATTTGTTCACCCAGTTCGGCCAATCTGCCTACGTCTGGGGAGGACTATTCTCCAGTCCTCAATCCACTCAACCAAAGGTTCAGATCACACTAGGTTACAACGCACGCAACCTATGCTACTTTAACCCCGTGTGGACTACTCAACACAATCAGAACAAGCTCTGATTTGTGCCAGCACACCCTCTACAATATGTCAGTCTAGAATAGCTACAATCCTCTTCAAGAACTCAGCCTATTCTAGCCTACACTACTCAGCAGGGTTGCTGCAGCAACAGCTGTAACACCAGCTGAAGCACTCTGTCCGCGTCGCTCCAAGGCCTCCTGCCGAGCCGATCGAACCACTCCAAGAGCGCTGCACACTCTGAGTAACTCCCCCTCACTCAGTGACCACCTGCCACTAGTGAGTTCTTCCGCACGAACCTCGACCGAGCCTTCCACCCGTCAGCTCTCCCGCGGCTGCCTTTGATCAACCAACAAGCTCCACAGCTCTAAATTGGCTTCCAGATCAAAGCACGAATCAGTCTCTGCAAGACCTGACTCTCTTCTGCAATACGCACCACAGCTCTGCGTTCAACGCTCTGCCCGTGTGTGTTGATCGAAGAACAACTTCCGTAGCACACCCAGAAAGTCCTCTCTCTGAATTTCGTGTCTACCCTCGTGTATCACTCAGCTTCGATCAACCTCTTCAGCCCTCGAACCTTCTGCTTAAATACCCTCACCACTTTTAAGCAATTTCCAGGTTTAGGCCATAATCCCACAAGATCAATTATCTCCTAAAATCTAGGAGATTAGATTTGATTAATATCTTCAATGCAATCTGCTTTTCGGACAAGTGAACCGTGCTGGAAAAATGCTTAGCAGCATTAGAAAACCTCCTAAGAGCAAGAACACAAACTGCCATACCTTCAAGACGCACCCAGCACAAACTGTTACTCGGACAGATGAACCAGCATTTGAACCAGCACCTGCTGCAGCACCCCTGCTGTATCTGTTGCTAGCTGTTCTGCTTGATTGCTTGAGCTGCAGCAGCTCCTTGTTCACAAATGACATATGTTGGTTTTGGCAAAACTGCCACACTTGCATTATCAATCTCCCCCTTGGCATTTTGACAAAACCACTTCATAACTCCACTTCTCAGCCTGCTCTTTCTTCTCCTCCTTTTTGGAACAAAATGACGAGGGGGTGTCTCTACCGGGAGCACTTATGACGGCAATACACAGAGCCCGAGAGAGGCTCTCAGGTCTTCAAACCGAACTGCATCCAGAGCTTTGGTGAAGATATCAGCAAGTTGTTTGGCAGACACAACATGCTGGAGCGAGATGACTTTCTGTTCAACAAGGTCACGGATGAAGTGATGACGGATGTCAATGTGCTTGGTTCTACTGTGCTGGACAGGGTTCTTGGATATGCTGATGGCACTCATATTGTCACAGTAGAGAGTCATGGCATCTTGAGCAACCCCATACTCACTCAGCATTTGCTTCATCCACAACATTTGTGCACAGCAGCTCCCAGCAGCAATGTACTCAGCCTCGGCAGTGGATAGAGAAATGCTATTCTGTTTTCTGCTGAACCAAGAGACCAGGTTATTCCCCAAGAAGAAACATCCTCCCGAGGTGCTCTTCCTGTCTTCTGAGCACCCTGCCCAGTCTGCATCACTGAATCCAACCAGATTAGCCTTTGTGTCTTTAGTATACCATAGGCCATAGCCCACAGTTCCCCCGACATACCGAATAATGCGCTTGACCAACTGCATATGGCTGTCTCTTGGACTGGCTTGGAATCTGGCACAGACTCCTACTGCATAGGAAATGTCAGGACGGCTGGCAGTCAGGTAAAGAAGGCTCCCAATCATGCTTCTGTAGACAGTTTGACTTACTTCCAAACCTTGCTCATCTTTAATGGCTTTCACATGAGTAGCAGCAGGAGTACGCTTGTGACTGGCTGAGTCGAGCTGAAATTTCTTCACAAGGGCCTTGCTGTATTTGCTTTGAGCAATAAAGATCCCGTCCATTTTCTGAGTAATCTCCAAACCAAGAAAATAGGAAAGTTCTCCTACCATGCTCATCTGAAATTCTTGCTGCATGTGTTGCACAAACTGCTTCACCAGGTGCTGGGACTTTGATCCAAAGACAATGTCATCCACATATATTTGAGCAATGATCACATCAGACCGAGTTCTTTTGACAAACAAGGTTTTGTCAGCTCCCCCTCGGTTGTAGCCATGATTTTCCAGGAAGATTGTCAATCGCTCATACCAAGCCCGAGGAGCCTGTTTCAGTCCATATAAAGCTTTCTTCAATTTATACACCTGTTCTGGATGATGAGGATCTTCAAAACCTTTTGGTTGAGAGACATAGACTTCTTCAGAGAGATCTCCGTTCAAGAACGCACTTTTAACATCCATTTGATATAATTTGAATCCCAGGCAGCAAGACATTGCTAGAAGCAGTCTGATGGCCTCCAGGCGAGCTACTGGAGCGAATGTTTCTTCAAAGTCAAGACCTTCAATCTGAGAATATCCCTGGGCAACCAGTCTGGCTTTATTTCTTGTAATGTTGCCCTTTTCGTCAGTTTTATTTTTGAACACCCATTTTGTGCCGATGATGTTTACCCCTTTAGGTCTGTCTACCAAATCCCAGACATCGTGCCTTTCAAACTCTGCCAACTCCTCTTGCATAGCCATAATCCAGAATTCATCACTCATGGCCTCCTTGAAGTTCTTTGGTTCAAGACTGGACATGAAGCATGTATTGAGGTAGGCATGGCCTCTGGTTCTTCTTCTATCTGAGGGATTCCCAATCACATTTGTCAAGGGATGATCCTTCTGTATCTTCTTTGGGGGCTGCCTTGAAGGTGGATCAGGAGCTTCAGTGTGAAAATCCTCAGACAGACTCTCTGCTTGGTCATCTGGAATCTCTGCTTCAGCACTTGCTGTAGCATCTGCTGGAGCCGCAGCTTGTTCACTTCTGGTCTGTCTATCAGACATTTCTTCAGGATCAGAGTCTTCTTCACCAGTGTCAGACTCAGAGTTAGGTCCTTCATCTACATCTTTGACAACCACATTTATTGATTCCATGACAGTCTTTGTTCGCTGGTTGAACACACGATATGCCCTGCTGTTTGTTGAATATCCCAAGAATATTCCAGGATCACTCTTTGGATCGAGTTTCTTTCGATACTCCCGGTCTCTCAGAATGAAGCAGTCACTTCCAAAGATGTGAAAGTACTTAACAGTGGGCTTTTTCTGATTCCAGAGCTCATAGCAGGTCTGCATGGTACCTCTTCGCAAGGTAACTCTATTGATGATGTAGCAGGCGGTATTCATGGCCTCTGCCCAGAATTTCAGAGGAATCCTCTTAGCATGGATCATTACCCTGGCCATTTCTTGAATTGTTCGGTTCTTCCGTTCCACCACACCATTTTGCTGAGGAGTAATAGGAGACGAGAACTGATGTGTTATACCCCTTTGTTGACAGAACTCATCCATGTCTTTGTTTTCAAATTCTCTCCCATGATCACTGCGAATGCTGCTGATTCTAAGATTCTTTTCTTGCTCTAGCCGAGACACCAGAGACACAATGACACTCACAGTGTCTGATTTTTCTCTGATAAATTCAATCCAAGTGAATCTAGAATAGTCATCAACACAGACAAATGCATACCTTTTCTTGCCTAGGCTCTCCACTTCCATTGGTCCCATCAGATCCATATGGATCAGCTGAAGAGGCCTGATGGTACCAATATCTTTGACCCGAGGATGTGAAGCCCTCTTTTGTTTCCCAATCTGACAGTCTCCACAGATGGAGTCTGTCTCTCCTTTCAGCAGTGGAATTCCTCTGACCAGCCCTTCTGTGGCAATTCTCTTTAGAGTTCTCAGGTTAACATGTCCCATCCTTTTGTGCCATAAGGTCATTTCCTCGGCCTTTGTCAGCATACATTTCTGAATCCGTGAGTTTGAACTCACATTGAGAAGGTAGCAATTGCTCTTGGATCTGGCTCCTTCCATTATGCACTTTCCAGATTTATCGAGAACTTGGCATGAGTCTCTTGTAAACTTAACTTGTTTAGTTCCATCACACAACTGGCTGATGCTGATAAGATTAGCCTTTAATCCTTCCACCAGAAGAACATTGCTCAGATTTGGCATTCCTTCTACAGCCAAAGTTCCTCTTCCCAGCACCCTTCCTTTCAGACCATTACCAAACTTCACATTTTGTTCCAGACAGGGAGTAATATTCTTCAGAAAGGATCTTTCTCCTGTCATATGGCCTGAACAGCCACTGTCAAAGTACCAGCTTATCTTGTCTGAGGTGCTAGCTGTGCTGACTAGGGCGAGGAGCTGAGTCTGCGCATGTTTCTGCTTGGCAGATTTCCTGGGCGATGTAATTCTGGCATGAGCTGAGGAGCAGTTTCTTTGAATATGTCCTCTGTGACCACAGCTGTAACATTTCTTAAACTTCAAAGCTCTCTTGTTACGGTGAAATAGACATTGCTGCAGCAAGTCCTGGTTCACTCCTTTTTGTGTTTTTGTGCCTCTTCTTGCTGACCTGTATCTGGCCATGTTGCATTCATCTTCACTCAGATCTTCACTTTCACTGGCAGAAAGGGCTTTCTTCTTCATCCGTTTGCTGGTGCAGTTGATCTGTCGATGGCCGTAGCCTGCACAATTCCAGCATTGGACTCCTTTCTTCACTTCGTTCTTTTCTTCTTCACTCTGAGCTGGTTCCTTACCTTTCCTTTTGTTTTCACCGCCCCTCCTGAATTGTTTTCGCGAAGAAGATCTTTTCTCAGTTCTGGATTCCATGTTTTTCAGGAGCTTTCCGAGGTTCTTAACCAGCATGTTTATCTGATCATCTGGATCTGTCTGCTTGCTTTCCGCTTCTGCCTTCAACCCAACATTCTTATCCTGGGAGGTGGTGTCTCCTTTGACCAGTTTCATCTCAAATTGTTTGAGAGACCCCATCAGCTCTTCCAACCTCATGAATCTGACATTTTGTGCTTCTTCAATGGCTGTCACTTTCATGTCAAATTTTGTAGGCAGCGATCTGAGCACCTTTCTGATAAGCTTTTCTTCTGGGATGGGCTCACCAAGGGCATGAGCTTCATTTGCAAGATCACAGAGTTTAGCATTAAACTCAGTGACTGTTTCTTCATCCAGCATCCTCAGATTCTCAAATTGTGTGGCAATTATCTGGAGTCTTGACAGCTTCACTCTATCAGTTCCCTCATGGGCAGTTTGCAGAATCTCCCATGCTTGCTTGGCCATGTCACAGTTTGAGATCAACCTGAAGTTATTAGCATCAACTGCAGCAAAAATTGCATTCAAAGCCTTTGAATTACCAGTTGCTGCAGCACCTTCTTCAACAGTCCACTGCTCTTCAGGTTTTATTCTTGTCACTCCTTGCTCATCTATGGTGATTGGGGGAGACCACTGAATCACAATAGCTCTCCATGTCTTCTCGTCAATGGCCCTGAGAAAGGCCTTCATCCTAGCTTTCCAATAACCATAGTTGCTCTCTTCCAGAAGTGGAGGTCTACTCGTGCTCTGTCCTTCCTTCATGGTCTTGTCTACTTCGGAGACACTGTAGGACCTTTTAAACTCTGTGTGTCGAGTTCCCGCTCTGATACCAATTGAAATTTCAAGTGTCTCTACTTATGCAGATTTGTGAACTAGCAGTTGCTGCAGCACACTCTTGTTCACTTAAATGTATGCACAGCAGACAATGAATAGGACACAGATTTGTTCACCCAGTTCGGCCAATCTGCCTACGTCTGGGGAGGACTATTCTCCAGTCCTCAATCCACTCAACCAAAGGTTCAGATCACACTAGGTTACAACGCACGCAACCTATGCTACTTTAACCCCGTGTGGACTACTCAACACAATCAGAACAAGCTATGATTTGTGCCAGCACACCCTCTACAATATGTCAGTCTAGAATAGCTACAATCCTCTTCAAGAACTCAGCCTATTCTAGCCTACACTACTCAGCAGGGTTGCTGCAGCAACAGCTGTAACACCAGCTGAAGCACTCTGTCCGCGTCGCTCCAAGGCCTCCTGCCGAGCCGATCGAACCACTCCAAGAGCGCTGCACACTCTGAGTAACTCCCCCTCACTCAGTGACCACCTGCCACTAGTGAGTTCTTCCGCACGAACCTCGACCGAGCCTTCCACCCGTCAGCTCTCCCGCGGCTGCCTTTGATCAACCAACAAGCTCCACAGCTCTAAATTGGCTTCCAGATCAAAGCACGAATCAGTCTCTGCAAGACCTGACTCTCTTCTGCAATACGCACCACAGCTCTGCGCTCAACGCTCTGCCCGTGTGTGTTGATCGAAGAACAACTTCCGTAGCACACCCAGAAAGTCCTCTCTCTGAATTTCGTGTCTACCCTCGTGTATCACTCAGCTTCGATCAACCTCTTCAGCCCTCGAACCTTCTGCTTAAATACCCTCACCACTTTTAAGCAATTTCCAGGTTTAGGCCATAATCCCACAAGATCAATTATCTCCTAAAATCTAGGAGATTAGATTTGATTAATATCTTCAATGCAATCTGCTTTTCGGACAAGTGAACCGTGCTGGAAAAATGCTTAGCAGCATTAGAAAACCTCCTAAGAGCAAGAACACAAACTGCCATACCTTCAAGACGCACCCAGCACAAACTGTTACTCGGACAGATGAACCAGCATTTGAACCAGCACCTGCTGCAGCACCCCTGCTGTATCTGTTGCTAGCTGTTCTGCTTGATTGCTTGAGCTGCAGCAGCTCCTTGTTCACAAATGACATATGTTGGTTTTGGCAAAACTGCCACACTTGCATTATCAATCGTTCTTTCTCAAAGTGAGAACCGGTGTCCTGAGGAAGTTCTATCTCGGTGATGAATTTCTCGAGAAGCAATTTCTATTACTATTCAACTAACAGTAATAGCAATCTACACATTTTATGCACCCATGACTATCTTGAGGAGATATTTCTATTACTATTCCCATTTTTTAATTATTTTAAATTTTGATAAATTAATAGCAATCTTAAATGTCAAACAAATTAAGTTCATCAATTAAGGACAACTTAAGTTATTCGAACGTCGAATTAAAATTAAAATGACATTACATTAAAATAAATATCAAATAAAGTTCATAATCTAATCATCATGTTGAGGACAGTAATAAGCTGAAAAGTACGAATCGTTTTCATTGTCGTTGTTGATCCTCTTCCTCTTCCTCTTTCTCATAACGTCGCATAATATTAGCTTTTCTCTTTGAGAAATATTTCTTGGATTTTGGGGTCATCATTTATCTGCTCATTTCCATAATCCTTGGCTCTTCGGCCTTTTCTTGCATCTGGTGAGTATGCTCCATTTGCTTTTGAGCAAGCTCCACTTGCATTTGTTGGATAGTCAATGCTTTTTTTCTGATTTTCGACAATGACATGTAAAGCGTCACTATAATTATTTATTGAAGTGGCAATTTTCTTACCCTTCTTTCTTGCTTCTTTCGCCGCCTTCACTCTGGATGGTCTCACCGGACTAGATGGACTCATATGATTACTTTCGGGTGTAGAAAATACCGATTCTTCGTGGACTTCTTCCATAACCAGACTACCATTATGGTTATATGTCGATGGAGGAGTTGCTTGCAATGGTGCACGACATTCATAAGTCGGTGGAGGAATTGTTTCCGTAGGTGCAAATGTTGGATGTGACTTAACTTGTTCCTAACATTCAAAATGTATGAATGTCTTTTTCTTTTTTACAACGTACATAGTTTGAGCTTTTCGTACCTATTCTTTCGTACGATAAAATAAATTAGATTTATGAAATTTTAATTAACAATAATTATGTTGAATAAGCTAATTAAATAATTTACCTCATCTTGCGCATTACCGCCGGATTCCGGATTTCTTCTTGCATATGCAATGCATGACGCCCAATAAGATAAATTTGTTTTCAACTTAGCAAATCGAGAAATAATGGCGATTTGAGATCTTGAATCAGTAGTAATTACTTCATCGTCACGCATAACCCAATTTGATTGAAAATCGGCGTGAAGTACTTCTTCCCACAACTTGTCGGTTATTTGTCTATTGCCGGTAATTGGATCGATCGATTAACGACAATATGAAATGCACAATTGCACATCTTCTGACATAGACCAATTGCCCGACATATAGAAAATATGAGAGAAGAAATGAAATATGTGAATTGAAATATGAAAGAAGAGTGAAGTATTGAATATTTTCTGTAAATTTAGATTCATAAGAGTAATAGATTTATAGTGGTTTTTTTTAGATAATAAAATATTATGTTTTCTAATTTTTTTAATTTTTTTCATATTTTTTGGCTTAAATCCCGTTGGAAATAAATCTGAGCCGTTAGATGAAATTTAGATATGATCTAACGGACCAAATCTCTTGCCTGTTTTAAATCAGCCCGTTAGATCTCTTTCACGTGATTTGCACGTGTCTTCTCTCTCCTCCATTCATCTTCTCTCTCCTCGCTCGATCGTTCTCCTCAGCGAGATCGTCTCCGAGCACGTTCTACCTCTTTCGGATCTTCCTCTCAACCGTGAGATAGAACGTTTTTAAATTGAAATAAATCTTCAACCGGTGCAGATGTCCTAATGTAATACACATTTTCACAAAATTGTAGCTAGTCGTATTGGTATGAAAATCTCTCTATGAAACAGATGTATTTGGTTTAAGTCTTGTTAGACACATATGTTTTTGTAAATTGATTTGTAATTATCCGAGTGTTGACCTTGAATTTGGTGACTTATTTTATTTTAATTTTTTAAAATAAAATAACTATACCATTTTATCAAATATGAACACAAAACTACGTTAAATAATAATTTTTTATTCTTTATCAAATACGAACACAAAACTACATTGGATTATAATTTTCTATACTTGGTTTGACTGCAAAGAATATATTTTTGATTTTTTAATTTCAGAAATAAGAATAAAATAAAATAATTAAAATAAATTAAATTGAGAATAGAATTTAGAAGTGCCGCCAAACCAAAACTTAATTTATAAATTACCCAAATTTTGTTCGAAAAATGTCATCTTTTGATAAGCACCCTTTGATAAAAGAGGTTTTCCAAAAAATGATTTTTATGTCCATTCAGGGTCTAACTGGCTCTTATATTGCGGGTAGCCAAAAACTTCCTTTCTCAAATTTTTATTTTGAAAGTTTATCGTAAAGAAAATGAAATGAAAAACAAGGGAAAATGACTTTTAATGAAAAGTTATAGGGAAAGGTTTGGAAAGTGTTCTTTTATTTTGTTTTCATTTTCCATGAAAAATCAAATAAAAAACCATTTTCCTTTAAATTTTCTTTCAATCTCTCAAATTTGCTAAGAATCAAACAAACATAAGGAATGTAGTTTTATGGTTACTGTAAGTAACATATATGATTGATATTTGTGAAGTTTGCAACTGATGAGCCCCGTAGGATTACGGACAAAAAGAACAACATCTGCAACATACCTGTGATCATTTGTTTTTGGAGCGCTTCATGGCTAATTGTTGATTTGTCGGTTCTGTTTTGTTAGCTGCTAATAAATTTCCAATCCTTAACTTGGTTGCAGGAAAATCCATGTAGCTGCTAATGGTATTATTACTAGAGAAATTGCTGACGATATGGGTATGACCAATACTCAGTGCTGATGAGGCAATTGTTGTTGGTTTTGCTGAAAGACGTTTTTTTAAAGGTGGATTTTGCCGAAAGTTTCCTTTTTTTAAGGAGGCTTTTGGTTAAACACCACATAAGAGACAATTAGGCGTTGACTGGACATAAAAAAGATGTCATTCAATCAGTGGTATTTTCTAAATTAAGTTTTGGTTTGGTGGCACTCTTAGGGCATATGCAGCAGACTGCAAATCGGGGGATGTCCTCGCCAGTCAGACATCCCAAACGAGATGAAGGCGTGCAACATTGATGAGATTGGAGAACGTCCTCGATGAAATCGTGTGTAACCACACACGCCAGAATTAGTGTTTTTAACTAAATTCTGGCGCATGTGTTACACACACCAATCAGATTTCAACAGAACAAAACTAACAATCTAAAAAAATCTGATTTTTGAACTCAACGGTCCAAAAAATCCCCAAATCTAAAATTAAGAAAATCCAAATTTTTTTAATAAAATTGATTTTAAAAATAGCTTAACTTAGCTATAATATCACATCAATTCATCTCTTTCACAACACACAATTTCTTCATCTCCAAAATTTTATTTTAATTCGAAATATCTTCCAATTAATTTTTTTTGAAAGATGTATAGTTGTGTGTATCTTACTGTCGTCAATATGTTGATCCTATTTCCGGCAAAAAAAATAGAAGGTTGATAAATTATAGGAAAAAATCATTCTAATTTTTAATAAAATTGTATTATGAATGAGAATGAATTTAAGATGGTTGCTAGGATTATAGATGACAATCATTCTAGGATAGCATTCTTTCGGATGTAAGAAGAAATGTCAGAAAATAATTTGCAAGATTAAGTAGGTATTTCGCTATGCACATTAAGTTAAATTATAAACTTTATTCATGTTAATTGTATTTACTTGACTTGATGTATTAATAAGGAAAACTCAAACTATGCTTGTTGCTAAAAAGAAAAAGGAGTTCATACATGTGTAATGTTAGGAAGAGGTGAAGGCATATCAAACCTTTGCTCCAATCGAATCTAAAACTCTACCATTTTACATATATGAAGCTAGTCCCTCAGTTAATTAGGTATTTGCAAGCGAAGTGCAAGAAAATGTGAACTTCAAATATCACATTTTTTCTGTTAAATCCTGGTGGCCCATGGATATATATGACATGTTTTGGCAAATGGTACAAACTGACAAGGCTGGAACAGAAGGTGAGACAGTAGCTGCAACAATATCAATCAAGATCGGCGAATATATTGCATGAAGCAAGGAAATATTCTGGAGATATTCCGAAGATATACTCTCCGAGATACTACGGCTCTGCGAAAGAAACTCGGCTGTGACAGAAGGTAAGACAGGGACTGTTCAGACAGACAAGTGCAAAAGAATCTATCGAAGATCAGCGAATATAGTGCATCCGAATATCAAATTGTAGAGATATTCTGAAGTTATATTGGAGATATTCTAAAGAAATATTTTCCCAGATTTTGCGCTCCGAAGATCAGATTCTGTAATCCAAAGATTAACCGGTCTATATTAGGAAAGCATAATCAAAGAAGATTATCTTGCTTCCTAAAGAATGAAAAGCATATCCGGATGTCTTGAGATCGAAAATTGCAGAGTATCGATCCCAACACACACGAGCTGAAATCAGAACGGGAGAATGGAGAAGAAATACAAATCGGCGATCAACCTAAGATAAAGTCAGAATCCAGCCGGCGAGCTAAAAGGTTTATCAGAGTAAGCTTCAGAGAACGTTGAACAGACTGTATTCTAGGTCTGATATTCTCGGGAAGAGAATTACCGATTTGCGAGAGGCAAATCGAGGTGGGATGAGAAGGATCTTCGTCTGAGTGAGTCAGACGCACTCACAATACTTCAACTACATAGTAATAACCAAGAGAGTTGAGTTACTTAAAGATCTATTGTATTTGATTGTAAACATTGTGAAGTGATTTCCACTTGGGGTTCCGAGTAATCCCCTGAGTAGGCTTGATAAGCTGAACGGGTAAATATATCCTGTGTCGTTTAATGTTCTTCGTACTGTTTCAGTTTTGACTAACAATCATCGAAACACAATCTGTTAAAGCTTTCTAAAACAGTTAACAAGCGATCTTGAACAGCCCAAGCAGAACAGACATATAACTTTCATTTTCTACATCCGAAAGCATTCTCAGAAATTCATCAAATATGATTAGACCCCTCGAGTCAAGGCGGCCAAGGAAGCAAGAAGAAATGGGAAAAATTGCAACTCAAAACAAATGGCATACGAGACCAAGTTTTGCAAAGCATTGTAAGTAACCGAAAATATTTTATCGATTGACAAGAAAAAGCAAACGAAGCAAGCTCAAATAATTCAATAACAAGCGATTAGTATTAGGAAGATGGATGAGGAGACAAGATCTTGCAAATGAGCACCAAAAGGATCACGCCAAGTCTAAATGGCACTTCTCAAAGAGGAAGACGAAATCCTCTGACAATAAGAAAAAAAGGATGACTAAGATAATTTCGGATATTATTCAAACTGTTATCATCCACTTAATTTCGACAAGTAGAATATAATTTTAAATTCCTTTATTTTTATATAATTTTAATTCCTATAGTATGTAATTTCTATTCTATGTGAAAAAAAATTTAAATATATAATTTTTATTTGACGAATAATAATCAGAAGTTTTATTTTTTACAGGCCACACAAACTTAGAAATATGACTTTCTATTGAATGAATAGTAATAAAAAGTCTTGGTGTCGTCTACTAATTTTTTTGAAACGGATGCATAAGCTCTTAAAAGATTTAGTAAGAGCATCTCCAACGGCGTTAGCTAAAATGATTGGCTAAAATATAATATAATATTAGTTATGTATAATTTAGATGATGAAAAATAGTTTGTGCTTCAATGAAATTATGCATAATGACTATGTATATTTAGAAATCAAATGTCAATGGCTATAATTCAAATCTCTTCGTCCATACACTCTACTCTTCATCCATACACTCTCATATCCTCATTCCGACACTCTCCTCCCTTTAATTTTACTAAAGTCATGTAACACAATCTACGAAAATGGTAGAAAATGAGGATGAAGAATTACAAAGAATGCGTATTATTGCTTAACGTCATTGTGAAAGTCAGAATGAGGAGTTGTCACCACGCAGTAGTGGATCTTAATGAACCACGATGTTATTAAACGCGATAGAGAAGAAAGTCATGCTCTACATATCCAGAGTCAATGTTTCGTAGGAGTTTTCGAATGCGCCGATCTTTATCAAGAATCTTAATAGTCACTGGTTCACCTGTGAGAGTATTTCTCGCAAACTTCACTTTAGCAAATGTTCCTTCCCCAATAGTTCGTCCGAGCTCATATTTACCCACCCGGCGCTTCACTTTTTGCTGATTCATGTTCTTAGTAGCGGATAGATTCTCCCAAATCAAGATTCAACTAGTTCTCTCCCACCTTTATGGTTCTGAAAAGATAATCATCAGATCCCATTTTCCTATAACATCCCATTTATAAATCATGAAGCCAAAAGTACAGCACGGAGGCACTAATATAAGAATATGGTAAACAAAAACAGCCAGCTATTTGATAGCTTGTATATAACACTCCTCAAAACTCAAGGAACCAAATCCTTGCTCCAAACATTAGATCAAACAGCAGAATACTCCCTTGGAAATATTCAAACACGCAATTGTTAAACACATAGCAATGACATATCTCGCATTGAATTAAATTACAAAACTCAAAGAGGAGCACTCCCACACTCCAGTTCCAACATTTCCACCCAAATCCACATAGCCACTAGCTGGTAAAGAACTAGAGCAGCAAAGGCTCCAAATCAAGCTCAATGAGACATCAGAAAGCAGCCCCAGAAAACATACCTTCCAGCAAGACAAAACAGATGATATGCTCAAGAAAACTGAAAAGCCAATAAGCAGTGAAGAAAGATTGGGGTTCGAGCGGATATGCTTGATGAGGTGTTAAGTACAAATGAAGCAAGCAGGCAAGCATATGAGTATGGTTGATATAAATCTGACCTTTGTGGCTCTCCAATAAGAACAAAAGATCAAAAACCCCACTAGACAAGTACATCCCATCACATTCAGCAGAACATTTGTCTTGGACATTTCTTCGAAGATTGCCATTGCTTTGTCGGCTTTCAACTCACTCCCATAAATATTCAACATTGCAGCGTAACTCCAGCTATCAGGCCTACGCTGCCTCGACTGTTTCATATCATCAAACAGCTTCTCCGCTTCTTCCTCAAATCCAATATCCGCGCACATACTCAACGATGTATTATACAATATGAAACAGCTTCTCCGGCTTCCACCCATTCGCTCTCCCTCTCTCGTACAAACTCAACACCTCCTCAACCTTCCCCAATTTCGCATACACGTCCAAAACAGTCGAATATGGAACCTCATCAGGCATCACGCCAGTTTGATACATCCTCAATCAGCTCAAATTGCCTCCCAAACCTCAAACTCTTCATCACATCATTATAAAAAATGGTATCGACCTCAAACGGCTTCTGCTCCTTGACCCAATCGAAAAACATCACCACCTTGTTCCATGGCTTCAAGCTGTTCAACAACAACAACAACAAAAACGCATTGTCTCTACTCATCTCGTGCGGCACCTCCACAAGCAAATCCTTAACAACATCACCCTCAGCCTCGCACTCATTCAGCCTCTTCGCGAACTGCTTCAAAACCCTAATCTGCGGATTGTACGCAAACCCAGAACGTTTCTGCCTCTGCAGAGAAAGCACTGGCCTTTTCGATTTTGTCGGATTGCCCAAGATTGACTTTGGCAAGCTCTCGTCTTTCCCAGCCGATGGTCACCGAGAGGTAGCTGGTTGGGCCTATTTATAGAAAGCCCAAATATCTAATAAAGTGTCCATTAGCCTATTTCAACAGCTGAAGCAGCCCAGCCCAGCCCAATTTAATAAACCCTAAACCTCTTCCATTGTCTTTAACTCGACGACCAAACGCTCGAGAAAGGGTTCTCCTTGTTAATTGTCGGTCGCTCTCTCCCCCTAAGCAGCGTCAGCAGCCGCCGATTCTGTCTTTGTCGGATCTGGGCTGGTGAGTACGGGCAGAGTGTGGGTGGCTTGAGGATTTATAACGACGGCAGCTGACGAGGTGTTGAAAATTAGGGTTGTACTGATGTCTTATTTTTGACTTTTTATGGCAGGAGGAGTCTGAGAAATGCTAGTCTTGTTTGAAACTCCGGCGGGATTCGCCCTATTTAAAGTCCTCAATGAAGGGAAGCTCGGTCAAGTTGAGGCATGGCTCTCCCCTCCAGCCACTGCTGCTAGTTTATTTTCTTGTTCAGCTTGTGTTGACTAGCAATGCTAACCGGTCAAGGCTTTTAGTCCTTTGGTTTGCTTATTTGTGTATGTCTTTGCAGGATATTTGGAAGGAGTTTTCTACTGCAGAGTCTGCTAGAAAGGTAACACTGAAGCTCTGAAGAGCATAATGCCTGTAGAGAACAGAATTTGATTAACAAAACTTGTTTTAAACTTCAATTCTTTAACCAGTCGTTCCACTGAATCCCACCTCCATATGAAGTTGTTTTAAGTATCTAGCTAGCTAAGACTTGCATCCATTATGGTAAAAATATTACTTTTGAGTCACACGTAAGTTTCATTGACATCTAAAATTTATGTGACAGCTGTGCAACATAATATCATGATGCTATTGGCCTCATGATAATATCATAATATCATTAGTGGTGTTAACCGTATACTTTGATTAATGCTACATCAGGTGGTGAAGTTGAAAGCTTTTTCAAAGTTTGAGAATACTCAAGAAGCACTTTCAGCAGCAACCCTATTGATTGACAGTAAGCCCAGCAAAGATTTGAGGAAGTTTTTACGTTCTCATTGTGACAATGAAACGTTGGCTGTTGCTGATTCTAAACTTGGAAATGCCATAAAAGAAAAATTGGTATGTTATCTTCATGGTTAATATGCTCTGTGGATCAAGTTTCCTTACTGAACTCTCACTGCCTTGATCTTCTTGTTGTTTACTAATTATGCAGAAAATAGACTGTGTTCATAACCAAGCTGTCATGGAGCTGACCAGGGGTTTGAGAAGTCAGATGACTGAACTTATATCCGGCTTAGCTGCTCAGGATCTTGCTCCAATGAGTTTGGGGTTGTCTCACAGTTTATCCAGATACAAACTTAAATTTAGTCCTGACAAGGTAGTTTTTACCTTACGTAGCATGAATGTTGTGACTCGATCAGCCTTTTTCTATTTATTTTCTGAAACTTTCAATCGGTTTTTGATTTAGGTGGATACTATGATCATTCAAGCTATTGGCTTGTTGGATGATCTTGATAAGGAACTCAATACATATGCAATGAGAGTGAAGGAGTGGTATGGATGGCATTTCCCAGAGCTTGTAAAGATTGTGCAGGACAACATTCTTTATGCAAAGACTGTGAAGCTTATGGGTGACCGTGTGAATGCTGCCAAACTTGATTTCTCCGAGGTATTTTATGCATCTTAACATCTAGACATACCCTGGGTTGCTAATCAGTTACATTTTATGAAATTATCCAGGGTTTCTTGCGTTGATACTTATGGCTAGAACTTGTCCTTTCAACCACTGGAAATATGTTAATTCTTTGTTTATATTCATAGATGGGTTACTAATCACCGAATGGCTCTGAATGAGTCCTTATTGTAATTAGACATCAAATTTGGGACTTGCAAGATATGTTAGGGCGATTAAATGTTTTGTCTACCCACATTTTGATTATTGTTAGCATAACTTGTAGAATCGATTAATTTGGGTGCGGGGCAACAGGAAGAACCCATTTTAATGTTATCATTTTCTTTAGAAGATGATATTCCTATTTTTTCCGATTAACTCCATCTGCTGTAGTTATCTTGAGTGAATTATTAACTAAGGGTAGGGAGAGTTAAAAGCCTGTTCAACTAAACCCTTGCTGTTGGTATCGTTGAGTTGACAATGAAGGGAAACCAACCCTTGACCTGATTTATTTAAACAAAACCATAATGTTAGATGTGCATCCTGACAATTGTTCTCAACCAGAGCATGCCAAGCTAATTGGGTCAATTTTGCCACCCTTGGTAGGGTGACTCCCATTCTTCACATCTCCTCATGATGTTTTCATTTGTTGAATAGATATTACCAGAAGAAGTGGAGGCTGACCTCAAAGAAGCTTCCATGATATCTATGGGAACAGAAGTTAGTGATTTGGACTTGATGAATATCAAGGACCTTTGTTATCAAGTGCTGTCTCTGTCAGAATACAGGGCTCAACTTTATGATTACTTGAAAAATAGAATGAACACCATTGCGCCTAACTTGACTGCAATGGTTGGTGAACTTGTTGGTGCACGTCTTATTGCCCACGGAGGTAGTCTGATGAATCTGGCCAAGCAACCTGGAAGCACAGTCCAGATTCTTGGTGCAGAGAAAGCTCTTTTCAGAGCTTTGAAGACTAAGCATCCCACTCCAAAATATGGACTCATTTATCATGCATCCTTGGTTGGCCAGGCAGCCCCAAAGCTCAAAGGAAAGATATCAAGGTCTCTTGCTGCAAAAACAGCATTAGCTATCAGATGTGATGCCTTAGGAGATAGCGAAGATAACTCCATGGGGCTTGAGAACCGGTTGAAGGTATCAATAAATTTTCGGCCATATATTCTAATGTAGTTCTAGATATATGTTCCAGTAGTTTTTCACGCCTAATTTTATTGTATTTATACTATCGTAGCTTGAGGCAAGGTTAAGAAGCCTTGAAGGTAGAGAACTGGGCCAATCAGCTGGATCTGCTAAAGGCAAACCGAAGATTGAGTTCTATGACAAGGATCGCAAGAAGGGATCAGGGGGTCTGATTACACCAGCTAAGGTTAGTTGCAACTTACAATAATTGGTTCGATATGATGCTTGTGTTTTTATTTTCGTCTCATTTTTGCTTTACACCATAATGACAAATGAGTGTGCACGTGTAGACTTACAACCCAGCGGCTGATTCTTATCTGGGCCGCACTCCCGATTCTTCTGTGAAAGAGTTGGAAAAGACTCCTGCGGAAGACAAGAAGAAACAAAAGAAGACTGATGGAGTAGACTCCGCGGCACGCAAGGGTGAGACTGTGGAACCTGAAAGCAAAGCTGCCACTAAAAAAGATAAAAAGAAAAAGAAGCAGTCAGCTGAAGATTTAATTGGCAGTGAGCCCCAAGAAAAAAAGACAAAGAAAAAGAAGCAATCAGCTGAAGAAGTAACCCCTAAGGAGAAAAGTGAGCCTACAAAGGAAAAAAAGAAGAGAAAACACATTGAAGCTGAAGATGAAGTTGAAACAGGCAGTAAGAAGAAGGACAAGAAAAAGAAGATCAAAACTCAAAGTTGATCAGTTTGGCTTCCTGCTATCAAGTGTGGTATTTTGGACAATTTAAGTTATTTTCGACATTATTTCATCTCTCAAGTTTTGTTTCATCAAATGTCCCTCGAGTGCCAAGGTTGTAGGATTGGAAACTCTGTAGTAAAATGTCATCTAAAACCACAGAATAGAAGCATGATGATTGTAATTGTCAAACAATCAGGACTTTGAAAGGCACATGACTTGGGCCCGTTCCCGCGCCATCACGCGAACTATGTTAGTTACTTGGTCGTAGTCACGTCGCAATTGGTAAGAAAAAGAAGACGACATGTTGTCCCTTAATTTGATCGAGATGACTGACAAAATTCTATCCATCGGATGAAACAGGCAGGTGACAGATACTCGTGACTCCATTTAATGTTCTGCATGCTTTGCCCAGTTAATAACTTCTCGGCCGGCGAAGATGAGAGATGAATCGGAATCAAATGCGTGAAAGACAGTGAATTGAAAATGGGAGCAGGCTAGCTAATGAATCTGAAGCTAGTTAGAGAGAGGTTAAGCTGGCTCGTATTTTATTTTAATGCTCTCGTGACTCTTCTCTCCTCTCCACCATTTCATCTCCTCTTTTTCCACTTCCCTCGTCGGTCTTTCCAGATCCTCGAGTCCCACTGCATTCTCCATTCGCAGCAGCCTCAAAATTCCGATTTCTTTTGAATTTTCAGATACATTGCGGTGTTTTCGAGGCACTGTTCAAAATTCAAAACTGAGATGCTCGGATCTCTTCCATTTTTCATTTTCAATTGATATTTCTGGACAAGCTAGCTACGTATTCTCTGTGTTTGTTTACCATGAGCTTCACATAATTCAGGATTTGGCTGCTGTGTTTCACCGGTAAAGCTCTTGGCTTCTCTCTCTCTTCGGTCACAATGTATAGGTTACTGTCAGTAGTTGATGATGATGGACTAAAAATGCCTTTCTGTTTTGTAATCTGATGAAGTTTATAAGATCTCAAGCTTATTGGTTTGTAGATTCCATTGGGAGCTAGTAGTGTTGACGAGCATATACAGATCCCGGGAATCTGAAGTGGCAGTTCTAATGAAATGACAATTGATATGCTGCCAATGGCCCAAAGTGTGAAGTCAAACAGGTCGTCTCCATTCAGCACCAGCAATGGCAACCATGAAGCAAGAACCCACAACTCGGCTTCTGTATCACATGAAGAAGACTATGACAGTGATGGCTCAAACTTCGCACCACCGTCAGTTTTTAAAAACCCTTGCTTTACTGGTACATGATTTTGGATGACAACTGTCTTCTTCTTTTGACTGATTTCTCTTATGGTATAGCACTCCAATGTCTTTTTCTATGTCTATTCCTGAAGAACTTGCTGGTGCTATACCTCTCATTGACAAATTTCAGGTTGGCTTTTTCATTAACTTTGCATGTTGTACATCACAATAAGTATCTCATGTTTGTTCCCATTTGAAACGGAGATTAATATGTGGCATAATGATGATATTTATATAACATTATTGCTTGCAGGTTGAGGGTTTTTTGAGGTTGACGCGTAAGCAAATTCATGCAGCCGGCAAGCGTGGTTTGTTTTCTAAGAAATCTGTAGGTCCTCAAGTGCAGGAAAAGTTTACATTTGAGGATATGCTTTGTTTCCAAAAGGTGATACCCAATGTTTCCTGCCTGAGGCTGAGACAATCGATGTTCTACAGTTTAATAACACTAATATCGAGCTTTTGACAGGATTCCATACCAACATCTTTACTTAAAGTTAGCAGTGATATGGTTAGCAGAGCAGTAAAGCTTTTCCAAATTGTCCTGAGGTATATGGGGGTTGATTCATCAGCCGCCGCAACTAGCTTAGATGTACAGATAGAGCTGGTTGGGAAACTGTATAAGCAAACTTTAAAGCGTTGTGAGCTAAGGGATGAACTTTTTGCGCAGATTTCAAAACAAACTCGAAATAACCCCGATAGGTATTAATATTTCGTGCAATATCTCAAACTCTCATTATTTGTTTATAAGGGTACACAATTGTGTGATAAATTTCTACTTTTTATGTGTAATTCATTATGACCGCAGATAGCTTCACACTTTTTGTTACAACTTTACAGACAATGGTTGTTAAAAGCGTGGGAGCTGATGTACTTATGCTCATCAACCTTGCCACCTAGCAAGGAATTCGGTGCATACTTGATAGAGTATGTTCAGAATGCCGCTAATGGCATAAACACAGATTCTGAAATTAAATACATTGCATCAAACACATTACACGCTTTAAAGCGTACATCTAAGGCTGGTCCTCGGCACACAATTCCTGGCCGCGAGGAGATTGAAGCCTTATTGATAAGGAAACGTCTGACTACCATAGTGTTTTTCCTTGATGAAACATTCGAGGAGATAACATATGACATGTCATCAACAGTGGCAGATGCTGTCGAGGTACACATGAAGCTTTAAAATAATTGTACCATTTAGTGGTATTGCATAGTCATGTGGGTAGCACTAAAATATGCATGATTGGCATGGGAGGAGAAAACTTCTGCTAGAGCATTGAAGTTAGAGATCAGTGCTAAAACATGTTCACATCGGATCAAAGTTGGCATCCTCACTACATTAAGTTGTAGACCTCAAACATTTGATATCCATAGCATCTGGAACTATGAATGCGTACACGGGGGTGTTGATTTATGAGTTGACTCACAATTGTTTTAAGTTAGTGGCAAACTGTTTTTCTTTAGTTTGTCTTACCAAAACTCGTTCGTAATTTACAAGCTGCCTATTTTTTTGAACAGAGTAATTTTTATTAAGGAACTCTATAGGAATTCAAATTGGCAAGGATAATACACTAATTGCATCTAATTGATGCTTAACTGGCTAATTTACTTGGTGCCTTATATTGGGCTCCGCCTATGGTTGTGATATGCACTTAGTGAGAAGTAAATATTAATGATTATAAACCCAGAAACTGCTCTTTAGTGATGCCATATTTCCATCACACGAATATTTTTATTCCATAAGATAATAGCTTTGGGTGAAGTCATTAATTCTTTTGCAAATTAGTTGGCATACAGTTTTCTTAGTTTTGCACATTTAGCTGGTTCAAGTGTGAATACTTTTTATTTGTTTCTTTTATGTTTGGAGTTCACAAATGGGCTTCCTCACAGATTGACCACTAAAACTCAAATTGTAATTAATTGGTTATAAGTTGTTTCTATCCAGCTTGTAGGCACGTAATTCAGAGACATGGTTGTTTCTTGAAAATTTCGGTGTAGTTACTTTTTCGAACTCTCAAATTGGTATCAAATGGTTTCAAATGTTTGGTTCTCAGCATGCTTGAAAGTGAATTTGGGGCCAGATCTTTGTTTTTTGAAGTTTCCTGACATCACTGAGAATATCGCTCCTGCAATTGCTTCATTCGCATGACATTTTTCTATTGTTATGTTGTGACTCATTAATACCGACTGATAACCATATACAAATTTTATCTGTTTCAGGAACTTGCAGGAATTATTAAATTGTCAGCATACTCTAGCTTCAGTCTCTTTGAATGCCGAAAGGTTGTTACTGGATCCAAATCACCTGAACCTGGAAATGGTACTTATCTGTTTAATTTAATATATCTACCTTTACTATTATATCTATGATAGTGAAGTAAATTTCAGCAACTTTAATTTGGCAGAAGAGTACATTGGGTTAGATGACCACAAGTACATTGGGGATCTTCTGGCTGAATTCAAGACTTTAAAAGATCGCAGTAAGGGTGAGATCTTGCATTGCAAGTTGATCTTTAAGAAGAAGTTATTTCGAGAGTCGGATGAAGCAGTAGCAGACCCAATGTTTGTTCAACTTTCCTATGTTCAAGTATGTTTCTCAGTCTTATCCATCTCGTTTTCAGATAAAATGGGAACTTCAAAGAAGGGTTGTTTTTACTATCTCTAAACGAAGTTTGTTATGGACCCACTAATCTGAATACATTCATATTTATTTTTGTAACTTATCATTGTTATATTGACACAGTTGCAGCATGATTATATCTTGGGTAACTATCCTGTTGGGAGGGATGATGCAGCACAGCTGTCTGCATTGCAGATCCAGGTTGAGATTGGGTTTGTTGATAGACCTGACACATGCACGTAAGTATTGCGAGCAATATAGCTCAAAACTGAAAGTTAAGAGATTTAGGTGGCCTTGTAATGTCATGTTTCAGTGATTGGACAATACTTCTTGAGCGGTTTCTACCGAGACAACTCGTAGGTACTCAAGCTATGCGAGAATGGGAATTAGACATTGTTTCACGGTACCGCTCATTGGTTAGTAGTACACTCGCCCTTATTTCTTCAGTCTCATGGTTCCTTCGTTGTTTTGGTTTAGAATATCCCTCCAGATTATTTCAGGCGAGATACCCCTGTTGGTTGGGTTTTGAAGTGTCTTAAAGAAATTAATAAGGCATCTCGTATTTATTTTACGTGAAAAGAATTATGTAATGGATGGTAATAATGAGCCGTTTCTATCTCATACATGGATTTGTTCCCTGTTGCATGCACTTATTTGAGTTCATTTCTCTTCTCCTCACATTCTTGCTTCTTGATGTGCTCTGTGCTCTGGTATGTGGCTTGCCAAAGGGATGCTGATTGAATTAGTAAGAAGTTGTGCTTTGTAACCTAGGGGTCTGCGATTCGAATCTCCCCGGAAGGATCTAGTCCCACTTTAAGTGTGGACATTGTATATTCTCTTCCCTGAGGGGAAGTTATAAGTTTCTCCCGCATGGGCCTGTAACTGCTGATCTGTGACCTTGGTTTGATTGTCCCTGTGTGGACTTAGTGATTTACCCATTGTGACATGTGCTTATACACATTGTTATGTACGTATTGTGTGATGTATCATAATTGCACTCCCCATAAAGAAGATTTGGCATTTGGCCTGTTCTCCATCAATAATCTTTTCATAGTCATCACCTTGTTGTGTTCATATGAGAGGTATATTTACTTGTTTACATGTAGGAGAATTTGACTACAAATGATGCCAGACAACAGTTCTTGCGCATACTAAGGAACCTTCCTTATGGAAATTCTGTTTTCTTCACTGTACGCAAAATTGATGATCCCATTGGCCTTTTACCTGGTCGAATAGTCTTAGGAATAAATAAGCGTGGGGTAAGTTTTGAACATTTACAAAGTGGCTTCTTGTTAGTATTATTATCACTACCTAGTAATTGATCTGAACTGAATTTTAGGTTCACTTTTTTCGTCCTGTTCCCAAGGAGTATTTGCACTCAGCCGAGTTGAGAGACATAATGCAATTTGGTAGTAGCAATTCTGCCGTGTTTTTCAAGATGAGAGTTGCAGGTGTACTTCATATATTTCAGTTTGAGACCAAGCAGGTGTGGAGTGATATAAAATATCTTTACATGTTATTGAGTTCTCTACTATGATACATGTTTATGTATTTACTGTTCACTTAGTGATTTATTCGTTCACAGGGGGAAGAGATATGTGTTGCTCTTCAGACACATATAAATGATGTCATGCTGCGCCGTTACTCTAAAGCACGGTCCGCTGCAAGTGGATCAGTGAATGGAGATGTCTCAAATAACATCAAGCACAATAATTTGGATGTATATGAGAAACAAATCCAGGAATTGTCAAAAGTTGTTGACGAATCGAAGAGGAGCGCTGATCAAGTAAGACATTTACCACAAACATGGACTGTATTGGATAAAAATCAAGACTGAGGTTAAACTTGTCCATTGTCTCCCTTCTGTTTCCTAATCTGAAAATTATAATTTTGTAATGTAAATCCATTAAAAACATTACCACAGTGTTCATACTTGATTGAAGTGCGCTGTTTATTTGTTTTAGGATTTCTAGTCATTTGTGAGTGTTTTTAGCCGATTGGCGTGCAATTTACCCCGCTCATCACCCATCTCATTACTGTTGTTTGATACTGTAACATAGTTAGTGCAAGAGCTGCGTGAAAAGCAAAAGCAAGAAGCAACATTACAAGATGAATTAGAGGGGATGAAAAAGTCCTTGAAGAATGAGAAGGAAAGCATAGCAAAAGTTACCTGTGAACGTGATAGACTCATTTTATTGTGCAGTGAAAAAGATTCTGTTCTACAGGTCAGTTCTTTATATCATATAAATATATTTAGGAAGTGGCTCAAGTGAAAAACACGATTTTGCTAGGTTCATAAGGACATTGGGTAAACCTCAACTCGGTGCAACGATAAGTTCACCTTTTTTGGATTTATAAATTAACCAATTAAAAGATGTATCTAACATTCCTGGCAATCCTTTAGTTTTCAACTTTTCATTACTTCCTAAAAATACACTTGCCTTTTTTATGGTGCAGTTGGGACATCCAGTACATTTGGTCTCACATTTTAATCTCTTATAGTTCTCAATGCAATTAGCTTATACATAATGCTACAACTCAAGAGAGAGAGTTGGATCGGGATTTTTGTGAGTCTAACCCTGAATAGGTCCAACAGTTGTTGAGCTCTGTATAGAATCTCACTAGACCCATTAAACTTGACACTAGACTGAACTCTAATTAGTCCGTAGTCTAGTTCCTTTTTCGCCATTTATGACGAGCTACCTGGTTGCTTTATTAGGCTGCATTGTTAGATGCAAGAAATCTTGAAGCGAAGTTTACCAAGTCATCCAATGAAGCATTGGCCAGCAATGCCAAGAAGGATGGTGCTGGAACTAATAGTCAGGTATTATATGTGAATGGGGCTGTCCTCTTTGTGACTTTGTTTAGGAACTCTTGTTTCTGTTTGAAAAGTCAATCGTTCAAGATGGTTTCCCATCGTTATTGTTGAATGTTGACACGGGTCTTTCAAAAGTTGCAAGAGGAATTAAAAATGCGAGAAAAAGACTTTCATGCTGCTGAAGAAACTGTCAAGAGGTTGGCCAATGAAAAATCAGCATTGGAACGGAGGATTATAAGACTTGAAAATAAAAGAATGGATGAGGTAAGAACATATCTATTGAGCTTGTTGTGAGTTACTTAAATTCCTTTATTTTTCACTTTGGCATCTTTCTTGGTGGCTTGAGCTACAGATCAAAGCTCTTGAAGAAAAAATTGAACAAGAGCGCAAAACTAGAAAGCTTCAAGTGTCAGAAACTGAAAAGAAGCTGGAGGCCATGAAACAAGATCTAGCTGTTGCTAAATCATCTCTTCAGGAAAAAAATGCTGAATGTACTGCTCTGCAGCAAAATCTACAAGAATTAGAAGAGCTGAGGGAAATGAAACAGGTAGACATTGTAACACTTTTCATTTTCATCGTGTCGTCTATTTTCCAACTTCTCGTGGCCTATGTTTTAATTAAACTATTTTAATCATTGTTATATAGTATGTAGTATTGACAAGGTAATCATGACAGTAATAAGATTTGTTGAAATCTGATAATTGAATTTACTGCACTTAGGACATTGACAGAAAGAATGAACAAACCGCGGCCATCCTGAAGATGCAAGGGAGTCAGTTAGCTGAGTTAGAGACGCTTTACAAGGAAGAACAAGTTTTGAGGAAGCGTTATTTCAATATGATAGAAGGTTCATTACAGTAATCAATGCTCTGGTATTATATAGTTGTTTGGACAAAATTTAAGTGTTGTTTTTATTAGTAACAACCTGACGTGACCTTGTCCAAATAATTTGTAGATATGAAAGGTAAGATCAGAGTTTACTGCCGTCTGAGGCCTCTAAATGAGAAAGAGATTGCTGAAAATGATAAAGGTGTCCTTTCGAGAACTGATGAGTTCACCGTTGAACACCCATGGAGAGATGAGAAAGCAAAGCAGCACATCTATGACCATGTTTTTAATGGCACTTCCACTCAGGAAGAAGTCTTTGAGGATACAAGGGTGAGCTGCTTTTATATCAGCTTGATTTCAAACTCACCAAATATATAGTTAGACATATTATTAGCCAGTGAATATTTAGTTTTCTAGCAAAGCTGTCAAAAATTCTTTTGGAATGTCCATTTGAGAATTGTTTATTTTTTTTTACCTTATTGTCCGATTTGACAACTTGAAACCAAAATTTCAGTGATAGAAAAGATGTCGGATACCGTATTAAGTTTAGAATTAGAATGTATGAATGGTCAACTCAACACAATAACAACACGTTTATGATAGTTTAGGAACTCTTACTATAAGTCTATAACTACATCTTTAAGACTAGTAATTCATTTTCTTCAGTATTTTAAAGACTAGTTGTTTCAACTTTGGATTGCCACCTGACCTTTTCATGTTTTTTATGCATGCTCTGCAGTATTTGGTACAATCGGCAGTAGACGGATATAATGTGTGTGTATTTGCATACGGCCAAACTGGTTCCGGTAAAACATTCACAATATATGGCTCTGAGAATAATCCAGGACTTACTCCACGAGCCACATCGGAGCTCTTTAAAATCATGAGAACAGATGCCAACAAATATTCATTTTCATTGAAGGTACATGCAACCCTTATATCACATGTACTGTCGCCATAATCTTGAAATATGATTTTTTAATGTGCAACAAGAATTTCATTTGGAAAATAATCATTTCTGCAAATAATGCAGACATATATGGTGGAGTTATATCAAGACACACTTGTTGATCTTCTGCTGCCGAAGAATTCAAAGCGTCTGAAGTTAGACATAAAGAAAGACACAAAGGTGAATATTGTTTATCAGTAGAGTCTTTCGCATAGCCTGTCTGTTATATTAAATAGTGTGAGACATTTCTTGAATTTGAGGAATAAAATAAATTCCCGTCCTCATTGATGCCTCTCTCCAGAGTTCGCCCATCTTTTTAATATCCTCAAGATAAATTACTTCCCTTCTTTTTCTGGTTGCTTTTGAATTTTGATAGCATGGAATGCCTTAAACTGTTTTCATTTGTTATTATCTTTCATGTTATCTATAGGGTATGGTATCTGTTGAAAATGTAACTGTGGCATCTATATCTACAATAGAGGAGCTGAAGAGCATTATCCAACGAGGTTTTGAACGCCGACATACATCTGGGACTCAAATGAACGATGAAAGTTCAAGATCTCATTTAGTACTTTCTATTGTTATTGAAAGCACTAACTATCAGACTCAGACTGTTTCAAGAGGAAAGGTATCCAGTAACGACTCGCATCAATAGTTGCTTTTATTTTTAATACCATTTTCCTCTTTAAAACAATTATAGATTGATAAAATAGTTTTACTTGGTAGCTATTATCTCATACTTCTATGTACTTAATATTGGGTTGATGTTCCGTTCAAACATGAAAATGAAAAGTATATTATTTCCAAAAAAAGATTCAACCTTGATTGTTGAATCTTGTTGCAGTTGAGCTTTGTTGATCTTGCTGGATCTGAAAGAATAAAAAAGTCCGGGTCCTCTGGTAGCCAACTGAAAGAAGCCCAGAGTATCAACAAATCTCTCTCGGCCCTTGGAGATGTGATCAGTGCTTTGGCATCCGGCGGACAGCACATACCCTATAGGAATCACAAGTTAACAATGCTAATGAGCGACTCTTTGGGTGGTAATGCTAAAACACTTATGTTTGTGAACATATCACCAGTTGAGTCAAATTTGGACGAGAGTTACAACTCCTTGACGTAAGTTTCTCTTCTCGTTTCTTTTACTACTGATATTTTGAACAGAATCTGTTGCTTTTTCGTCAGTGATGATGTCCGTGACACTGAAATGTAATATGGATTCCATTTCAGGTACGCCTCACGGGTTCGAGCCATTGTGAACGATCCAAGCAAAAATGTAGCGTCAAAAGAAGTTGTTCGTTTGAAGAAGTTGGTGGCTTATTGGAAGGGACAAGCTGGCAGGAGAGGAGATGATGAAGATCTTGAAGACATACAGGAAGAACGAGTACCAAAAGATAAACCAGACGGCCGGCATTCAATGTAACACTTTGTCCTACGCTGACACACGAGTGATGACGTATGCATTGCGTTGGCTTGTCACGAGGCATGCATGTAATTATTATTTGGCTTTGATATGAAATCAGCTTAATCCTTTTATATTTCCTGTTACGCTTCTGTGCCTCATCCATTCACTTCCAGGCATCATCAAAGAACATTCAAATGCTAAATTATTATGTACACGTCTTTTTTTCATATAAAACCGCGTCGTATTAATGAAAACAGGTACAAAATGCGGTCCTATGTTTGACTGTGATATTGGAAGAGGAGAAGGCTGATCGATAGTAGTTAGGGTTTTAGGCTGCCTATTGGGCTTGGCCCAATAGGACGAGGACGACAGAGGTGGCCCGTCCCAAAATAGATTAGGGTTTTGGTGTTGAGACATATATTGGAAAGTGTTTCCTCCTCGCAGAATCAGCTTCTCGTTTTTCCTCCACCGGCGATCCAGGACAGGTCAGAGCACAATCTCGCAAAATGGTAAGCTCTCTCTCTGATCTCATATGTCGGCTTCTTATACACCGACAGTTCAAATGTAGATGATTATGTGAAACGGCTATGATGATGTGTTGTGTGTAGGCGAGAGGGTTGAAGAAGCATTTGAAGAGGCTCAATGCCCCCAAGCACTGGATGCTCGATAAGCTCGGCGGTGCTTTTGTAAGTTTACTTGATCAATTCTTCATCATGAAATGACACAACCACCCTAAAAATACTCCATTTAGGCTGAGTTGAGCTTTTTATTTTATCTGTGAATAGGCACCCAAACCCTCCTCTGGACCTCACAAATCAAGGGAATGCCTCCCATTGATTCTCATCCTCCGTAACAGGCTCAAGTATGCGTTGAACTACCGCGAGGTCATCTCTATCTTGATGCAGCGCCATGTCCTTGTTGATGGAAAGGTCAGAACTGACAAGACCTACCCTGCTGGCTTTATGGGTATCTTTTTTATCCCTCCTTCTACATTTACTCTTTCTTCATTTGATGAGAATGTTTATCACCAAATGCTTGATTGCCTTGCCCAGCGGCTAACCAATTTTTGCATTCCAGATGTCGTCTCAATCCCAAAAACAAATGAGAACTTCAGGCTTCTTTATGACACGAAAGGAAGATTCCGCCTTCACTCAATCAGAGATGAGGAGGCTAAGGTATTTAGTCAACATTAGTTCCAATTCATTTCAATTTGGCGTGATAAAAATGTCCGCTTATTGTTTGAGCACGCACCTGATAAGTTAGCACTACAAACATTTCCAAAAGGGTATTATGTTTGTTTGAAACCATGTTCCGTAGAATTTGTAGGTTTGTTGGTTGATTACTATGCTGTTGTTAAGGTTGACAAATACATCTTAACAATTGGTGTTGTTTCCCTTTTATCATTCATTGAGATGCTATGCTGCCAATATTGTCTTTATTGTTCGTTGTGGTTCATAGACTTATGTACCCAATATTTAACATTGTTGCAGTTCAAGCTGTGCAAGGTCCGCTCTGTTCAGTTTGGATCCAAAGGTATCCCATACATCAACACCTATGACGGACGTACCATTCGGTACCCGGATCCTCTGATCAAAGCTAACGACACTATCAAGCTTGATCTTGAGACCAATAAGATTGCCGAGTTTATCAAGTTTGACGTGGGCAATGTTGTGATGGTCACTGGCGGAAGGAACAGAGGCCGAGTTGGTATTCTCAAGAACAGAGAAAAGCACAAGGGCAGTTTTGAAACAGTCCACATTCAGGATGCTACTGGTCATGAATTCGCAACTCGGTTGGGCAATGTGTTTACCATCGGAAAAGGATCAAAGCCTTGGGTGTCTCTTCCCAAAGGTAAGGGTATCAAGCTGTCAATCATCGAGGAGTCCAAGAAGAGACTGGCTGCTCAAACAGCTGCAACTGCTTAAGTTGCACATGTTTCTGATGTTTTTGTATCTGCATGACATCATATGTTGGACATTTCTATTTCCTTATAACTCTGGGGACAAGATTGAGATTAACTTTGTTGTCTTTTAAGCTCTTGTGAATGCCTGCAGTCTCTCATCACTTCATTTTATCTTCTGATAAGGATATATAGAATTCATTTTAGTGGAAGCATGGAGCATTGCTCAGGTCCCATAGTTGGCTCATTAACACTAATACGGTTCGAGTTGACTTTTAACCAATTTACAGGATACAAGTTTGACTCTTGATAGTTATTGAATTCAGGTCTTAATGTTGTTGAATACTGTAGTTTATGAGGTTTACAAGTTTGAAACAAGTTCTTAAAAGTTAACAAATCCACTTTATTAATAAAATGTTTATAATCAAGTTTATTAATGAGCTAGTCCGACCCAATTATCTGGTAAAAAATAACTTGGTCCGAACCGGTACAGTCTACTTTGCAGGAGCTAAGATCTCTTATCACCGAATTTAATCAGGCATTCATTTATCCAACCATATTGCCGGTAGCCATTTGATCAACATATTATACTTTTATTGAAAAAGTGACAAAAATTGAAAACTTTCAAATAGGGAGACAAGTGGGAGAGAAAAGAGGAAAATTGCCACCAGCGAGATGGAGCTTCAACCTGGTACGCAATCAATCTTGTATTTAACCACACTCTGTAACTCACGCACCACCAAGAACTTTAATGGCCGGTGATGCAATCCCTGTGATCGATCTGCAACACTTGAGCCCTGTGAAGGTGGTGGAGGCGTGCCAAGAGTGGGGATGTTTCAGGCTAGTGAATCACGAGATCCCTCTTGCTCTGATGATGGAGATGAAGGCAGTTGTGAGAGCTCTTCTGGATCTTCCCACTCAGGTCAAGCAAAGAAATGTTGATGTGATTGCCGGAAGTGGGTACGTGGCTCCCTCTGCTGTCAATCCCTTGTACGAGGCTTTGGGGTTGTATGACATGGCTTCCTCTCTGGCTGTTGATGACTTCTGTTCTCAGTTGGACGCCACTCCTCATCAGAGGTACCCATTTAGCTTCGTCTTTTTCTACCTTCCTTAATTACAGACTCCATTATTCCATATCATCACAAAGTTTTCTAATTGCTCATTTGTATCCAAAATCTGTGTGAATTGCCTTCAAAACTCCTTGTCTGAAACTTTGTCTGAAATCGTGTAAAATGGGAATTTGATTCATAACTTGATTCGATCTTCAGTAAACTGAAATGGTGCTTCCAAAGAGAATTTTGCTGTGTCTATGAATGAGAAATTTGAACTTGTTGAATAGGGAGGTGATGAAGAAGTTTGCTAAAGCAATACACAAACTGGCCATGGATCTTGCAGAGAAGTTGGCTGAGGGCATGGGTCTGGTCGGATACCAATTCAAGGAATGGCCGTCTCAGTTCAGAATCAACAAGTACAGATTCACCCCCGAAACGGTGGGTACATCAGGGGTTCAGATCCACACTGACTCCGGGTTTCTCACAATACTTCAAGATGACGAGGATGTTGGCGGTCTTGAAGTGATGGACAAATCTGGGAGGTTTGTAGCTGTTGACCCATTGCAAGGATCATTTGTTGTCAATGTCGGTGACGTTGCCAAGGTATGTATGTTTTTTTTTCTGAAATTATGATGAGAACACTATCACTAGTTGAGATGCCATGTATTGAT
This sequence comes from Umbilicus rupestris, assembly GCA_963678935.1. Lineage (NCBI taxonomy): Eukaryota > Viridiplantae > Streptophyta > Magnoliopsida > Saxifragales > Crassulaceae > Umbilicus > Umbilicus rupestris. The sequence goes on from OY787629.1 coordinate 8,030,658, forward strand.
GCATAAGGTGGTGTTGTGGCAGGCATGGAGCAATGGAAAGCTCTGCAGCGTGCAGCATCGGGTCCAGTGCAAGGAAGCGAAAGTCCGCATTTCAATTGCGTCATTCTTATTGGGACCAAAAGACGCAGTGGTACAAGCCCCGGCCGAACTAATAAACTCTGAGAACCCTCGACAATATGCTCCCTTCACTTTTGAAGAGTACAGGAAGCTACGCATCACAACTAAGTTGCAAGCAGGTCAGGCCCTCGAGCTGCTTCGCTTAAAATCCCAACCCCCAGAAGAAGATCTATAAGTAAGCATTTATGGAGGCCTATATTTGTATTGAATCCTGCAAACATTTTTACAACATGAGGTGCTTATTTGAATGATGAGTGCATCAAGGTTGCTTCACAGGATTTAGGGTTGATGTTCTTCCTTGTTGGTTTTCTTGTCATCCAAGGTTGAGACTTTGTTGCTTGCCAACTCACCATGGTTTGAGATAGCAGAAGGATTTACAAGAAGAACACACCCAGTTGGGAACTCAGCGTCATATTTATACTCTGAGTTGAAAACAAGCGAGTTTTCTTCATGATTTGCCCATGAGTTCTTGAATTCTTCGGTGTTGATGATCTCATGGAAGTCCCTTCGCAACTCTGTAACCACAGACGAGTGTGGTGGAAGTGATTCGGTTGATCTCATCTTTGAAGGGATTTGACTGATGATAGGTAGCTGCCTTTTAGAGCGATGGGACTCGCAGTCAAGTGCGTGCCTAGGAACATAGTCTATCATCGTCCCTCTTGTCTTGTACCTTAACCCACAAGCATTGCACAATACTGGCTTCTCAGGTGGTCCAGGCCGCCATAATGGTGTGCCTGCAGTGCAATTTCAATGTGACAACTTTTATTAGTTCATAGTAAAATTGAATTTTTTTGAAAGCAAGTTTATTGCCAAGCCCGATTCCTTTAATCGGACTAGATCTAAGGGAAATTGGATCGGGCCATACCATGTCCACAAAGACTAAATTTTGAAGTCTAACACTTAATCAGATCAAGAGTCAAGGGTGAGGAAGAGGAAAAAGTTCGATTTTAGAGAGTTTTGGTGAGGTAAAGTACCTTGCGGAAAGTCATAGAACTCTTTAGAATACCTAAATAGTCCAATTTATTGGCATGTTTCCCCGGGAACTATTAATGATATAAGTTATTTGTAATAACCCACCTCTTCGAATCATCAAGTTGTAAGTAAACACCATAACATTCATCTCTTAGCAATTCAAGTTCTTTCTCTAAAGAGTCTTGGAGGCTGACTTAGCAAACAATTTGCTACGACCGCGCACGTGTGTTCCGATTGCACATGTCATTATTCTACTCTATTGTGACGCTGAATAATTGAGATCAACAAGAATACAAACACAAGGGTAACTTACCAAATTTTGAATCCAAAATTGGCTCTTGAATTAAAATTGAAACAAGCGAAGTGTAAATTGAGAAATAAATATACTATCCTGATAAAATTTGATCCTTTGCTGTCAAAATTTATAAATAAAGAAAGTACTTCATACTGGGGCTCAGAAAAATACTCCTTCCGCACGCCTTGTCTAAAATCTTGCCTAATGCATCATCATAGACTTGATTGGCTAACACTTAATCATTTTGCTATCAATTTACCCATCTATCTCGATGATTTATCTTAAAACACGCTCCAAGTTCTCCTCATTTTTTAGCCATTTTAGTTATGAATTGTAAAGTCCATTATTATTGACAAGTATATTATTAATAGTTACTGGGAAAACATGCCAAAAGTACAGAGAAATATCACGAATAATGAATTTGAATTGCTCTAATGTATCTTGTGTCCTACAAATAATTTAACATTTATCGATAAACAAGAAAAAAAATGTCGATAGTAATGTATACTCACTCATTGTGCCACAGTTCCAACAAGGCCCTCCTTTACCCATCGATGTATGCCGCAAGTGAGAAAAATATTTGTTTGTGTGAATTTCTCAACTGCTCAAAGAAATAAATAAGTGTTGATAAGTGTAAAAAATACAAGAATCAAAAATCAAAAAATACCACTGATTGCTTGGTTTTGTAGCGATGATATTTTCTCCGGTATTAAACTTAGAAAGTCAATATCTCCGAGATAGAATGCTCCAATTATATAAATCATCAATGGCGGACACATTCAAGGTACCAGGTACACGTTTTAAATGTTATTGAACTACACTTTACTCCAATTATGTAAACATGTGTATTTTCATTGTAGATGTGTGAATTAAATAAGAATCTATGACAAATGGGAAGTAGCAATAACAAGAATGAATAAAGTTCTTTAAATCTTTTTTTGGGCTTATTTACCTAACTTTTGAGGGAAAAATCTAAAAAGTTGCAGTTTGGCTATGATATATTATATGTAAAGTTTTGTTTTAAAAGAAAAGGAAAATCTTTAAGTGCTTCAGTCAAATTCTAACTAAGAAAAAATTTACACTTTTTTCTCTTTATCAAATAAGCAATAATATGATGACCGATAAAATATAGATCAAGTCCATCAACTACCATCAAATTTCCGCTTACAGTCTGAAGCTATGAAATTTTCCAATGCAAGGAGGGACACCATGAGTTTAATAATGAATATAGAACATTAACTTCCACACACCATTAACTTTGTGAATTACTAAATAAACATGTGTATTATACAATTTATAATAAACTTGAATACTGAATCAATCTTGATCATTCACTTGTTTATTATTTCTATTTAACTGACCCTAAACAAAACACTAAAAATACTTTTTTTTCTCGGATCTCCATACTTAGAACTCCATCAAATTACTTGCAAGTTAATTTCAACTCTTGTCATGCCTAAATTCAGAAGGAAAGAATCTTATTCAACCATTGAAGCTTGACTATCCGTATGACCAGTCTCCTTACTTGCTCGTTGATGAGATCGCGGCTAAAATGAGTCTCACAATTCAAAGTTTGTTAGATCAAATGTAATAAAGACGTGATTACTTAATTTGTTTAGAAAAGTGATATCCAAATTAATTGTAATTCAATAACATTACGATTCATTCACTTGTTCAGTAGCTAACAAAGGTAATGGTGTGTTAAAATTAAAATTTTGAGTTTACTATCAAACCCGTTTTGCCCCTCCTTGGAATTTTTATGTATTATGAATACTAAATGAAAAATCATTGGTTTTTCGAACACCCTATTTGCACTTTTTTCCTACAATGAATCACAGCAAGTTAAAGTGAAGACACAAAAACCAGCTGAAGCCTAGCCAAAAGCATTAAATCAAAATTCGAAGCACTTGAACAATCAATTGAGAAATCAAAAACTTAATTATATATAGAATGAGAAATGATCAAGTCAGAGCTAGTTTATTCTTGCAGATCAGATCCAGTATGTAAGTCTCACCGGTAGTTTATTTTGGCAGAGAACCAGCATGTTTGTCTATTTATTCAAACATAACTTCCATATTAATTAACAGCAACGGGAAATTGCAGAAACTTCTCAATGATAGCATTACACCAACTTTCAATATTCAGTTGACGTACCACAAATACTAAACACAAAGGTTACTCCAACCAAACTACATATAGATTAACCTTTATGCATAGAAATGTTGTACATATGCACAATACCTCAAAGATCAACATCTCCTTCAATTCATGTAGTTGCGTAACTCAGTGTCAATTATAAAGAAAAGAATGGCACAGTATAAGACACCTGAAATCTCCATTACCCACAAGCACAAGTCAACATCTTCGTCATCTTCAACATATCGTGTCTCCTACTGAGAAAATCATATCCCAATTACATTAAACTATAGAATATATGATGCCACATCTATAATAGGAGTAAATGACAAATGTAGAAGAAGAATTGTCTACAAAAAACTTAAACAAGGAAGAGCACAACAGAGTACAACAATACCTGATTGTTTGCGCCTTGTGAAGTAGGACTCCGAGGGTTGGTTAATTGATCTCCAACCGGCATGATACTAATGTGTTTTCATTGATATTCATATCATGAAAAGCTCCTTGCAACTGAGACATGAGTATTCTTATATTGTCTGTTAAGTCAGCTCTATCTTTCTGTCTTTTCTCTTCATATAGGGTTATAATGGCTTTTGTTTTCTCTTCCTGTTTTTTTGTTAGATTCCTCAGCTACCTTTAGCTCCAATGAAACGCAGGGTACTCCTCTTACAGAAAAGCATGAATACCACTCGAACCAACTGTTTCTGAATTGGAATTCTTGAAAACATTCTAACTTGAAAAAAGAAAGACATGCATAACAAGTTAGTAGAGCAGATCCACTATTTTGTAATGAGGTCAGTTATTATAACCAAAAGACTAGTATACTTACAATTATCTATCCTTTGGGTCATCAGCTTACTTTCTTAACCGACCAGACTGCCCTCTTTTCTTGTGTAGTCTAGCAGTTAATGCACATGCCATGAAAAACTCAAACTCAATACCACTTGTCAAATTTGTTAACATTTAAATAATCATACACCACCTCTCTAGCGAACCAGCAACGATTAGCAAATTCAGTGAAAGGGCACATGTTTTCATGGTCATCATACCTCCTCAACATTGATTTTTATTCAAGAAAGTTGTCACACCAAGTACGTATTTACTGCAAGTTTCAGGAGCATCAATCCAGTCTCTATTTAAATTACCCTTTCTTAAAAGCCTGTAATAACTAATATGTTCAGAACTGCATAAGTAACAAAATTGACAATGATTGTAAATGGTAAACACCAGTTCCTGAGTAAACCGAAATAAAGCATATTGCCATGTTGAAACTTGAAAACACCTATTGTATGTGGATAAACCAAAATATAAGGCATGCTCACATAACTTCAAAACCTCAACCAAAATCACCCAAGTTCGGTGACTCAAACAATACAAGTCTTGTGAAAAATATAAAGCATGCAAATATAGAACATGACATTTCTATTGGCTTAGGAATTATTCAAAATGGTTTATACATCCACGAATAAAGATTATATTCAACAATCAATACACAACAATGGGTGAACATGGATAATAGAGATATACACAGAAATATACCTTCCTCTACTTGACGAACTAGGTCTGCTAGTGTTAGAATCCCCAACTTCCAAGCCAAAATCAGAATTAATAATTGCAGTCTCCATAACAGAATAACAATCAGCCATATAATCATCATCTTCTTCAGCAGGCTTTTTTCTTTTTCCAGTCACATTATTCGCAAGAATTGGTTTTCATACGCATACGCCCGGTTTAACAGCTCCAATAGCATTACTGGATTTTCTCTTCCCATCATTACATTGCATCTAACACAGAAAGGGATAACTCCTCACTACTGCTCGGAGATAACAACGACAACCATAAACCAAGTGCTCAATCTTACGTGCTCTAACTAGTCAAGAGAAGACATCTAAGTAATGGAACAAACCTGGATGGAGTCGTTGTGACAGGAAATTTTTTTAGATTTGCCTCATTTGGAAACTTAAGTTTCCAAAATACGTTCATTTTAAAAATCTTTTCTCAAATGCCCTGTTTCATTTTGAATTCGGGCTTACTGAGACCGAAATTCCAAAAAATGCTTGATTTCGGCCTTTGTAAAACCGAAATCATCCGAATTCGAACTAACTTCAATAATTTCAATGATTTCAGTCTTACAAGAAATCATAGTTTTGAATGATTGATTTCGGGTCTGTGCTAGGATTCCGAATGATTTCGAGTTTTATAAGACCGAAATCATGGAAATTATTGAAGTTAGTTCGAATTTGAATGATTTCGATCTTTGTAAGACAGAAATCAAGCATTTTTTGGAATTTCGATCTTTTAAGTCCGAATTCAAAATGAAACTGGCATTTAAGAAAAGATTTTTAAAATGAACGTATTTGGCATATGCAGCAGAATCGTGACAGTAGAATATGCAGCCGAAGCTCTTGTGACAGTAAACGGGGCAAATCTAAAAATTATTCTTGTGACAGTAGAATCGTGACTAGAGATGTACCCAATCTCTGCATAGAACAAGCTTATAGCATATGCAGCCGAAGCTCAAATCCGAGGACGTTCTCCCTTGCTGAAGTCCGAGGCCAGGTGAAGGACGTCATCGCCGTAATTGGCAGACAACTCCAAGCGGACGTACGCTCGCGCTCTAGGAATGTTCAAGCAGATTTCACACGGAAAAATAAATAAATAATCGGAAAAATCAAGAAAAAGCCCAAAAAAACCCATCTTTTTGAACCTAGCGGTCTAAAATTTAAGGGAAAACAAAATCCGAAAACATATGAAATAATCACAAATATATATATATTTTTTAAATCCCAAAAAATATAGTGGATAGTTGTTCAATTAAAAAAAGAATTACAAGATATTAATAATGTCATAAACATTGATAATACAACATAAATATTGAACCATAAACCAAGATTTCTACCATTGTTCCGGTTTCTATATATCAATTATCTTCACTTAAATCGTAAATCACCTTGAAGTTCGATGTGGAGATATGCCGATTGGAAATTCACGAGGCGATCCATAAATTCTTTTAATTATTGAGTTCTTCTAACAGGGTCATGACGAATTTAGTTACCACTATAATCGGTTGGTCATTATACATTGTGAAAGCAGTTGTTGGAGTTTATAGATCTTTTTCGTCGGTCTCCTCAATTTCTTCTTCAACAATCATGTCGTGTACTATAACGAAAGTTAACATAATTGTTTATAAAATACTTTTCCGATGGCATAAACCTGTGTGGTGAAGTATTACCCAACAAGATTGTAAAACCGTAAGCATCTCACAACATATTTGCGATAAGACTCTTCCTTTGTTGCAAATATTTATCTGCATCATTTTGTAAATTGGTAATTATTTTGACAAAGGATGAGTACCTAGGATAAATTTTATTAGCTAAATAATAATTATTGGTGTATACGCACGCTCCTATTGATTATATATGTCACTAGTGATCTCTGCAAATTGATATGCACATGACCACTGACGGATCCAGAGTCCTGAGGGTCCCGGGACCCCTCTCTTTTTCCTTAAATGCTCGGAAATAACAAATTTATTTGTCAATCAATTCATAAGGATATTGTATAAGCATATATGATTCGAGATAACAAAAGCCATCATTAGTGATATATGAGACAAATTATTTTCTTTATTGGTTGATGAGGCTCGGGATTGTTCGGTCAAAGAGTAAATGACTATTGTTTTAAGATATGTAAACAACCATGGAATTCATCAATCGGTTCATAAAAAAGGGATTGATGAATTCTTTGGTAAGTATGGATTATGTCTCTCTAAGCTAAGAGGTCAAAGATACGTTGGACCTTCTAATATGCGAGGTGAACTTAATGGTTCGAAGACTCTTATCTTGATTGAAAATCCATGTGTGATGTACATTCTTTGTTTTCCTCACCAACTCCAGTTAGTTTTCATTAAATTTGTTTTCATTTCTCACTTGATGAAGCTAGTATTGAGTTTGCCAAATGTTTTGTCACAATTCTTGTAAAAAAAGAATCAAAACATTACAGAGGCCGTAAGTTTAATTCATAACAGCAATACAAGATTGCTGGCATTTAGTGATAATGGATGCGATGAGCTTTTGGAAGGTGTTAATAATTTTTGTGCCAAAAATGGTATTAACATTCTTAACATGGAAGACAAAGTTCAAAGCCATTTTCGTTTGAGTTATGCTACATTGAATGAATCCCACTTTAGAGTTGATATGTGTTATCAAGTACTTCAAATTTTTTCTATTGTTTGTGAGTTAATTTTTTGTCAATAAAATGCTAATGATAAGCTACTTTATCAAGAGATGGAGAATCGCTTTAGTCATTCAAACACTTAATTACTCACTTGTATTGAGTGTCTTAATCCTAAGAGCTCTTTCTCCAATGTCAATGAGTCAAAGATAATTCGACTAGCAGATTTGCATCCGCAAAAGTCTCTAAGTATACTTTAATGGAGGTTGAAGAAGAACTCAAGGGTTGAATTTATGAGATGAGAGAAAATGATAGCTTTATTTTGTTACAAAATATTGGAGATGTTGCTAAAAAGATAGTTGAGGCTGGATAACACCCTTAATGAAAAGAATTAGAAGCATCTTTTTGTATAAAATAAATGTTTAAATTATGTCATGACTTTCATTTTGTGACCCCCTCTTACAAATATCTGGTCCGCCACTACACATGACCAATACACCAACATTGAATAGCTCCGATCATCTTTTGTTCAGGAATGAGATCAAGCAACAGATTGGCATCACGCCGTTGATGCCAAAATGGGTCATGGTTATAGAGCTTGGTCTTAATATAGTTGAATAAGTTGTTGCTCATTTGATACCTTTGACGAAAGTCATCCGAATGGAAAAAATTAAAGTGTTAAACAAAGTAGTCTTTCAATAGATTTAGTCCCTTTTGTCCCCTCTGTCTTGGTAGATTTGGTCGGTGATGAGGTCTTGCACCGTCTTCATCACTGATTGTAGCTATTGCGATCGCATCCATGACAAAGGAGCCAGTTATCTTATCCACTTCTCGCATTCGCTGCTGGTTCATCCTAAAACTTCCATCAAAATTAAAAGAATCATACTATTTGTTAAGGTAATGACATCATTGACAAAACAAAATCCAAGTAGGTGCTATAAGATGCTACAGCTTCCTGTTGGAGTTAGTAAGTGGAGCATGGCACTGCCATTGACAAAACAAATCAATAGATAGAAAATGGTATAGCAATCCGTTTACACTAGAAGCTGGAGAAAGTTTCACAAGCATCTAACAGGGGATGCTATAACATATCGTGAAGACTCAGAGCTGAAGAAAAAGCCGGTTAACAATGGAGCTGCTTAGAGAGTGTCCGGAGGGCAGCTGGAGGCATCGCATCTTGTCCGGGATACGTCTGGACGGCCGCGATTATTCAGGAGTCCTTGTTCGTCGGTCGGAACAAAATCAGTTTCAAAAATTGGTTTTTGGAAATCAATCTCAATAAATCCACAAGAATCTAGAAGAAGATTCTGTTGTGCTGAGTTCTACGATTCCTAACAAGAGTAGGAGTCTTATGGTTGGTCGATGTCTGCAACTATATAAAGGAGAGAAGTACATCAACAACACACACCTTAAGAGAGAGATAGACGAAGACGGTGAGAGCGGAAGGCTAAAGGCGAGAGTGCTGATTTGTGAATGTGTGGGTTGAAAGGAGATCAGGACTAGGATAGTCTAATCCACACTTGATTGGGAAAACTCAACTGGAGCACTGACTCGTTGATGATCAAGTATAAGCTTTGAAGCAGAGTGCGGAGAGGAGTTGTTGTTGTATGTTGAAGATCAAAGCCGAGCTCCCAGATATTGACAGGAGGTCATTGATAGAGGGGGAGCTTTGCCCGAGTTTGGAGTACTCTTGGAAGTCTGACACAACAGCAGAGAGTGTTTGTTGAGTCGCGGACAGAAGCTACATCAGCTTGACCAGGAAATTGCTATAGCATACTGTTGCACATTGTAATAGCATAGACTGAGCCTGAGTAGTCAGGTCTGTACCTATCTATTACTAGAAGTGTGTAGACATTAGAAGCTAGTCTGTGTGTGATCAGACTGAGCTGAGATTTCGGCTAGGTGAAAATTAGAGGATAAACTAGCGTAGGCTGAGTTTTGGAATTATTTGTACTTTAAACCGTGATAGTGGAATCTTGAGAACTGGAGAAAAGTCTTCCACAGACGTAGGGAGTTGCCGAACTGAGTGAATAAATTAATTGTGTCTTTCAGGTTCGGGTGAAGATTAGACAATTCCGCAAAGTGACTGACGGCACGTCGTTGTGTGCGTCAAAGTTAAATTTATAATACCTACTTACTAACTAGTGATAAGCAGGGTCGAACCCACGAGAGAGCAAATAGTGTAGAGTTCTATTGACTAATTGTCACACAAATAGAGGATAACTTGAACCGCTAAGTTCTCAAGTAGATATAATATTTATCCTCTTAGTTACCAGTACTAGTTCCACCGGTAGGCTTACTCTAATGTTGGACTAATCGAATATTATGCACTGCTAGTCTAACTAGATCACCGCTAATTTCTTCCCATCAAACATACAAGCATGTCATTAAGTTTAAGAACAGTAAATTACTGAATTGAATTATGAGAACATAAGTATCTCAAACCGTTTGTTGTAACACAAATCCCCAAACCGAATTAGGTTTAGCTACTACAACTCATCTAAAGCAATAATGAAAACAAACTGAGTTCAGAAAATACGAAAACACTATTCACTGCACTGTTCACCGGGATCAATGTTCACCTGTGCTTACTTCTCCTCTCCAAGCTCTGGTCTTTCTCCCACTTCCATTCGAGTCTCTCCTCTATCGTTCCAACAGAAAAACTCTACCAAAAAGCCTAGGGATTTTCCTCCTTTTCATTCTTTAAAATTGGGTCGGGTTGACTTCTCTTGCACGAATCACATACTCAGTGCACTTCCCCTGCTGCACGAGTTATATTTGATCCGGGAAATCTCCAATATGACTCGGGCGAATCAAAATGTCTTCATAAGCTGGGCGAATCAATTGTGATTCGGACTGGCTCCAAAGTGACTCGTGCACTCTTGGTCGAATCAAATAATCAGTCACCTCCGGAGCTGGGCGGATCACTTGTGATCCGGGCGAATCACTCTTGGTCTTGGGTGAGTCACTTCTGGTTCACCCAATGCTTGGGCGATCACTTCAGCAGTGTTAGAATCTCGGTCGTTTGCCCTTTAAACCTTTGAATTTCGTCTTGATGTAAACTAAGAAGTTGTAGCGCCTTGAGTTAGCTTTCCAACAAGCTATAGCATGCCTCAATCAGATAAGAAGTATGTGTTCGGCGAGCCTTCAATGACGAACAGGTCAATCTGCCCAGGTTTGGTATATATTATGTCAAATACGCAATAAAGTTCCAAAACGGTCTTGATACACCTGCGATGCAAAACACTACAAAGAAGTAATCTTTCGCACACAAAAATCTAATTAAACAATGAGAATAAATAACTCGATGGATCGTATAAATACGCTCCATCAGTGACCCAGAGGTTGCTATAGCAACCTGCTGATACAAGTCACCAGCAGCGGTGGTAATTTCAATATTGATGAGTGAAAGAAAACGAGATTGAAGTAATATTTGGTTGAAGATGGAGTGAGTATAGAATAAATGTAGATGCTTATTTTATATAAATTTTGAAAGTTATCTAAAATTTTATTGATTACACGTGTCACAAAATGATTCAGCAAAAATCTTATAAAAATTCTATCACAATAATTCAAATTATAATAATACGATATGATGTAATATTGCATAAAAAATTTTCAAAAAAGAATATCATTTTTATTTGATGAATAGTTATAAAATATTTTTTACACCACTCCATAAACATGACGTCTTATTCTATGCATAACCATAATAAATCCTGATTGAGCATGTCCTCGAGATGAAAAATTCTCAATGGGTGCCTTAACGCAGACAACAATAACTCGTTCGAGGGAAATCCAAAAAAAAAAAAAAATGAATTTGTGTCATCTTCAAGTTTGGTTTGGATTCTTTTGTGACTTTTTTTCTCTCTAAACATTCAAAATACTATATTTTTGACTCGGCGTTTATGAATTATGGCCAATTTCAAACTAAATGACTTTTAATTTTGTTAGATGTTATTTAGTTTAACTCTATATTCTTTAGACTGAAAATTTCAATAATAGATTAAGTCTAATAAAAATAAGCTAAGTAAATTTAAATTAATTATTTTACTCTCTTAATACTTATTGAGGTGATGTATTCTTATGGCATCTGCACCGGCAATGCGATCTATCCCCATTTGAGAACGTACTATCTCAGTTTAAGAATGTTCTTTTCAGTTTAAGACGCAGCCATGGAGAGATCGATCCGGAGGAGATCGAACTCTCTGGAGAACGCTCTCGCCGAAGAAGTCCAGCACATCGATTTGGAAGGAGAAGAGAGGATGAAGGGAGGAGAGAGAAAGTCATGTGATTTGCACGTGACGGGCAAATCAGTGCAAATCACATGATTTGCACGTGATTTGATAAATAAAAAATTTATTTATCAATAAAAAATTTATTTGATAAATTAAAATTTTATTTATCAAAATTAAAAATTATTAAAAATTGTGAATAATAATAGAAATATCTCCTCGAAATAGTTATGGGTGTATAAAATGTGTAGATTGCTATTACTGTTTGTTGAATAGTAATAAGAATTATTTTTTGAGATATTTCTCAACGAGATAGAACTTTCTCAATGGGTGCGGATGCCCTTAATAACTTCAGTTCAAAAGAAAGGACTCTCACTGGCATATTAGAGTTATTTTAAGCACAAAACTTCAGTCAATCACCATTCCAGATTAAATCGTGCCAACAATGACATGTCTTAATTATACAATGAAAGATGACAAAAATGAATCTAAACTTCAATAAATGACGAATAGTCACGAATTGTACCATAAATAACATATTGTATATATTTGATTGAATGAATGACGATAGAAATGTAATTCGAATTAATGATTTCTTTTCAACATTTTACTTGATTTGTATGGAATGTTGTGCTATAATATTTATTTTATATCAATTTAAATGTGTTACGTTGAATGCTATTACTTTTGCAACACGGGCATAAAATGTTACTCAAAAAAGATGAATGAATGATGCACACTCCTCCCCATCTGCCTCCGGAAATCAATGCTCCTCTTTTCTTCTTTCGCCAATATTTCTGTCTTTCATCATTTTCCTCCAAATTTATTTTTATAAATTTATATTGCGGTTTATTAATATCTGTCTAAAAAACACTCCAACTCTCCAAGCCGAAATAGTTTTAGCTAAACGATACAAACATTTTTTTAGAGCGAATGAGTATACATAAGCGACACACTTGCATATAAACGAAAATAAAAATATCCACCGAAACCTGTTGGTTCAAACCAATATGGTTTTTTTGATACGAACATCTGTTCTGTTAGTTGTTGATAGTTAGATATAAATGCTGCCATCTCCAACAACTCCACTCCTAAAGGCACGATGGGTTCGGTTCAGACATCGTATTAGCCTGATCTAATCGATTCGACTCGGTTCGGTTCAGAAATCGTATTAGCCCGATATAATTGGTTCGGTTCGGTTCAGAAATCGTATTAGCCCGATCTAATCGGATCGGATTATCATCGAGAAGAATCTAGCATCAACACGACACCACCTGCTATCAGCCCGAGTATGAGTATTGAACTCTCATCGTCTTAGCTGTCTTTGTCCACCGCACCCACATGCATTCCAATTCTTCGTAGCTATTCCTTTTCAAAGCCTCGTTTCTAGAAGCATAGCCGAGAATGGAGAACTCTTGTGATCACCGGCCGCTGGAGAACACACCGACGGTCTTCGTCGGGTCGAAAGGTCCGATGCTGGAAGCGGTTGCGGCTCTAGCGATTTGGCTCGGCAGCGTTCATTTGAATGTCGTTTTGATACTCGCCGCCCTCTTCTACCTCTCCTTATCCAAAGCCCTAATGTACTCGCTACTGCTTTCAATCACTTTTCACAATCGTATATATTTTACTCAAGCTTCCTCATTGCAGTATTAGTTACGGATTTATGCTCTCTTTTTTCGGTTAATTATATTTTTTAATTGGCTCAGTGTATTCGGAGCTCTTCTGTTCCTGATGGTGGTTCCAGTCGATGATAAGAGTAGATGGGGTCGGAAGATAGCTGGGTATGCTGTTTCTTATGTGTTTTCAGCAGACATTTTCTCTCAAACTTGGTTGTTCTTGTTCGTTTGATGTGTAAAGATGTGTTTTTTGGTTATGTTTTCCTATCATGCACAGGTTCGTATGCAAGCGCGCTTGTGGCTACTTTCCTGTCATTCTTCATGTAGAAGATATAGAAGCCTTTGATCCAAACCGGGCTTACGGTACGAATCTGGAGCATCATTTAAATCCGTACCCTTTTTATTAGTTTTTGGCATGTTCAGGTCTCCAATTTTCACTATGAGGAATTATTGTGCGAACGTCCAGTATGGGAATACACAAATGATAAACAGTTTATGTGCCTTCTTTAAGACTCAGTTCCTTAACAATTCATGTTGGATTGGTTTAGTACTATAAGGGTTTGATACTGACTTAAACATTTGTGAGTGGCAGTTCAATCGCTTGTGAGCGGCAGTGATCTGTCATTTATGACAGTGTCTGGAATACGGTTGATAATTTAATTTTGAAAATTTTATGAGTTCTAATTTAGTGGCTGTTATTTTGAGCTTATAAACTTTTATTTTCAAATATTTTGAAGTTGATGTAATGGATGAAAATGCTTTGGTTCACCTTCTAGTAAGACATACAAAAGGGAGAAAGCATACGGGTTAATCGTTTAAGATGATGTTATGGAAAATTATAGAAGTGAAATTTACAGTTAGGCGTCTTTTTAATTATTAAGTGGATGTTTGGAGTTACATAAGTACAATTCATCGTTGATTTTAATTTTTTATTTTGACCGGCATCCTTGAAGTTAGTTCGTAGACTAACTTGTTCTGCGAGTGATGATTGTAATTTCTTGTTTTGCAGTATTCGGCTATGAGCCACATTCGGTGTGGCCCATTGGTGTTGTAGCACTTGCTGATCTTACAGGGTTTATGCCTCTCAAAAAGATTAAGGTTCTTGCTAGTACCGCTGTAAGTACTGTTGCTGTTCTGTATGCATTTAGAGAAAATCTAACAACACCTTGCGCTTTTTAATCTCCACTAACCTCCATCTTGGTGATACTTAGGTATTTTATACACCATTTTTGAGGCAAATATGGACTTGGTGTGGTCTTGCACCTGCAACGAGGAGAGATTTTAAGTCTCTCTTAGCTGCTGGTTACAGTTGCATCGTAGTACCAGGTGGAGTGCAAGAGACAGTTCACATGGATCATGGATACGAGGTTTTCTCATTGACACTTTACTCATAATACATACGCCAATATGTGTACAAGTCTAATCAATGATATCACATAACATTGTCTAGGTGAATGATTCCTTTTTTTCATTTTTAATTTAGTTCATTTTTTTGTCTCCTAGGTTGCTTTCTTGAAGTCAAGAAGAGGTTTTGTTCGGATAGCAATGGAGTTAGGCGTACCTCTGGTTCCTGTTTTTTGCTTTGGTCAGGTACTTAGTCATTTATTTTGCTTTGGTCAGATACTTTTTCAATAGTGTGAATGTGTCGTAAAGATATATGATATTTGATTCAAAATTTTGTTTAAACTTTTTTCTTTCATGGTACCGTCTTTTTAGCTATCTCAACTATGTCCCGATAGTAAGACGTCTTTTATATTTACATATTGTCACGTGTTGTTGTATCTGTAATTTAAACTTGTTCCGTTCCTTTGCTAGTTCTATTACACAAGGTGATATTAATTTTTTTTCCCGACATTTTTTCCCGATGGCTGCAGTCAAATGTGTACAGTTGGTGGAAGCCTCGTGGTAAATTATATACACAAGTCTCTAGAGCCCTCAGATTTGCTCCTGTTATCTTTTGGGGTGTCCTTGGGTATGCACAAAATCCTCCTCATGGAATTATTTTAAAGTGTTGCTGCGTCTCCTACAGCACATCAGCAGATTCATGATCCGCTACTGAAATAACACAAGCTATTGACACTTCTAACTGTTCTTCTCACTTTTTTCTCTAAAGATCTCCCGTCCCATTTCAACGTCCAGTGCACGTGGTGGTTGGCAAACCAATTGAATTTGAGAAAAATCCCCAGCCCACACCTGATCAGGTAAATTTTTATCCTCTACTTGATAAGGTAATTACATGATTACATAGAAAAGAAGGCGTGTCTAAGTAATTTCATGCTATGGTAACCCTCATGTTTGATGCTCCCCCCTGCACTCTGCTTGCTTTTTTACATTAATTGAACTGGAGACTAGGTCTACATGGCCCTTGATGCTGTTTAAGAAATAATTAGCTTGCCCATATTATACTCGTTCGTGTCTGATGTAACTTGCAAGAAAGTAGTGGTGCCCTTGCGAAGATCGACAACAAGAGTTAGTAGTTTCCGGTTCAAAATTGTCTAGAAACTCCAAAAAAGATCCGTTGAGCCTAAGTCAGACCTAGGAATGTCGGTATTGATATGATCGTCTGAAACTGTACTGTTTATTCTATGATGAACATCTGATTATTTTTGTTTCATCATAGATCGCGGAGGTGCATAATCAGTTCATCAAAGCACTAGAAGATTTGTTTGAGAAACACAAAGAAAACACAGGACATGCAAATCTACAGTTGAGAATCCTCTAACTACGTATTTGTATTCTAGTCATAGTCATGTGTAATCAATCATATATTCTGTAACATTACATGTATCGTGCAAAATGTATACTGGTTCAATAAAAGATAGTTGACCTTTCCGGTAAAATGTACCAGTTGCTCTGTCAGGCAACAACAGCCCTACTAGTATAGTGATCGAAAAGAAGATGATGTTTTGACATTTTCAACTGTTAGAATTTGGCATGTTTGTAGAGCAGAGTAATTCAAGCTACAATCCACATAAAGAAAGTGGACCATAATGTAAGAGCCACTGATGCCAAGGAGTAAGTCCAGAGCATGATGACAGAGCACTCACTTTCTCCAGTTCCAAAGAGTTGTGTAATGGTACCTGCCAAT
Source organism: Umbilicus rupestris (assembly GCA_963678935.1). Classification (NCBI taxonomy): domain Eukaryota; kingdom Viridiplantae; phylum Streptophyta; class Magnoliopsida; order Saxifragales; family Crassulaceae; genus Umbilicus; species Umbilicus rupestris. The sequence continues at coordinate 8,047,290 of OY787629.1, forward strand.
AAAAACCATTGCAACATATTCAGATGAATGAAAATGGAACTGGAAATGTTGAAATTCTAACAGAAATGGACCTATGTTCATTGCTGGAGGAAGTGCATACTGCAGCAGAAGGACAAACTGAAAGAGTGGATCTGAGTGCACCAGGCCAAATTTTATACCAACTTTGACTATGACTGTGCCCATGATAGGCAGGATTATATACCTCACTGCTATGATGCCAACAACAATGGGTATCCGAATTCCCTCCCCTGTGATTCCTGCACACAGATATTTCTCACTGACAACGGAACCGCACGCTTATCAATGTCTCCTGGAAACAGAAGACAGTTTCTTATTAAATACCTCTGAGCAGGTTGCCTCCCATTATCAAGGTAACACTTGGAATTGCAGCATCCCTGTGATTTGCAGCATGAGTTTTTTGATGATTTTAGTTTGAATGATTTGCAGGAAATTAATCATGAAAATGCGCGCATTACCCCAGCATAGACACAGAGTCCTGAACCACTCGCAGAGGAGCTCTGCTACCAATCAATAAGTTCCGAAGCTGAGGAATGGCTCCAATGATAAACCCAACAACCTGTGATGATGATGATGATGCTTGGATTAAAAACAAGAGGAGCCCTGCAAGTACTTGTGCTGAATTGAAGGTGACAGTTTCACATTCTCATTTGGGTAAGATACTCAGCTTCTAACATACCGCTCCGGTGGTTGATGGTGCCAGGATTCTCTTCAAGTTAAATTTTTGTGCCAGCATTCTTAACCGTCGCATAATCTCATTCTCTGAGACTGGAGCCTGTTCAACTCGAGTTCAAGAATAAATTACATGGTTGAATGAGAGTTCAAAATTAAGCATAGGAAAGAAAGGATGTACAACCTTGACTGTGGACTCAGCCATCTTGCCTGGAGCTGATTGATCCAGAAGTGGCTCAGTGCTTTCACCTACCTGTATTGACGTTGCCTCATTTTGAGTCACTGTACTGTTCGCTTTCGTTACCTTTGGGACCTTTCTGGAAGACACTCGCACGATGTTGTAAACATACGACCAGAGAAAAACAGCTCCTACCTGAGGTAAGAAAGTTTGAAAAAATTACAAGACATTCTTATATAGATGATACTTAAGAACATGTCTGGTAGTCTGCACTAAAAATATGGCTGATATTATTTTTCAACGTCAATAATTGCAGTCAGCCATACCGCCATGGAAAGTGAAGCATAGGCCATTCCATAAGAGTGGCAAACTTCAGGATCTCCAAAGGGACTGGCCTTTTCGCGGCACACTGCTGGGATGATGATAAGAGGCAAGTTACCTAAGTTTCCTGCACAAATTCTCAGAGACAGCATAAGCAACTTTAGAATAAGGGGATCAGAATTGCAGCATAGTTTGGAATTACAGCAAAGCGGCGTCTCACCTGCAGCACAGCATCCTATTATGAGGCCTTTCAAGCGCTGAGGAGCTCCGGTGACTTTTACAAGAGCCCATCCAAGAACTGAACCGAGAATAAATGTGATGAGTACATTGAGTGGCATAAACCACCTGCGACAGGAAGAAGTAGACAATATCAGGTTAGGCCATTGTGGATCTGTCCAAGGTTCTTATACAGGAAAGCAAACTTACATAAGGACGACACTCTCCAAAGTAACTGTTTGAGCAAGATTGACACCAACAAGTGACGGATTGTAGACAAAAAATACAACCTGGTTACAGGAAAATCCTTCAAAGCTGTCACACAGGGTTTTTGAAAACTAAAGGGTAGCTGAAAGCGAATTAGTAACTTACAGAGTTGAGGCTCTTCCTAACTACATCTCCCAGAATACCAATGTGATCTAATGCCAGGAATGAGCCGAGTGCTGTGATCAAAAGCACTTTTATGATGGGCATGGATGCCACTACAAAAAGATCCAGAAGACCCATAGCCAACCCGAGTAGAAATCTGCTCCTCCTACGATACAGAAAAACATCCACTCATCCCCTCCAATGGTTCCCAGCAGCTGTTTGAATCTCAGATGGTTCAAAATGATTGCTGAAATGGAGAAGGGAAATTGTATGCTGAGATTACTCACTGTCATAGAATGATCTCTTTTGTGATGTTGGACACCACCAACTGAAAAAGATGATCTCTTTTTGCTTGTGCAAAATGCAGAAAACACCCAAAACAGTACCTTCAGATCTTTTTTCAACAAAGATGGCTCCTGCTTTATTAATGCATGCCCAAGCCCTCTGCGCAATCTCTTAAAATAGTATAAGCAGTAAAAGATCAAATCTTTACGATTTATTGTAATTAAAAAGTGATTCACAGAATCAAACACAGCATGACACAATGCGGGAATACATGAACAATAATAAGGCCGTCAAATCAGTATCTTATCAGAGAGACAGAGGACATAAATCCATCAACAACTCATAAATCTGACAGCTACCCAGTAAATTTAAGGAAGTTGGGTAGGCGATAATGGATGAAAGTTTTGATTTTGTTTTAAAAAATTTATTCTCTGGTGGAAGGAGAGACATGTCTAGTTTGGCTTCAAAAGATGTGGCTCTCAGGGAGAGGCTAGGACGGTAGGTAGCCGGAGAAGATGAGGGCCTCAGGTATTTTCTTGACGGGCAGCCATCCTTCCTTTTTTTTTCTGTCAAGCCAAATATAGTAATATTAAAATGATATAATTTTGATTTAAAAATCGCATCATTTTGTATGAACACAAAACTAGAAGGGAGAGAGAGAGTTCACCAATTCGTGTAAAAATGCAATAAAGGAGTAAGATCTGTCTAATGAGGCCAAAGATGATTTACGACCACAAGTGAAATATTTTATGGTGTATTTCAGCTCAGCTCACCTCTCGTGTCTTAATCTCCAAGTACTTTTTCTAATAAATTCATAGAAAAAGGACTGGCTACAAACCAAAATTCATAGAAGAAACATGGCAAATAAATTAGCCAATGCTATACAGGTCAGAAACGAAGTAAATGCGGCCATGCTCTTTTAAATTTATAAAATATTTATATAAGGGTTTATTTTTTTGACCTTAAATTAATTATTTAATTTAATTTAATTTAAGAAATTTTAAGTGTATTTAATTTAATTTAATTTAACTTAAGTAATTAACTTACTATTCATCACCACAATCCACCACCACCACCACCATCTAAACAACCCACCACCACCATCACATCAACCCACCACCATCACCATCACCATCACCACCACAACTCACCGCCACTACCATCAATCAAACACCTCACCACCAACACCACCACCATCGCAATACCACCACAATCCACCATCACATCAACCCACCACCATCACCAGCACCACCATCACAACAACCCACCACCACCACAACCCACTGCCACCACCATCAACCTAACACCATCACCACCAACACAACAACCACCAACACCACCACCACAACCCAGCATCACCAACACAACCCACCACCATCATTACAACACCACCACAACCCACCACCACCACCATCACATCAACCCACCACCATCCCCACCACCACCACCATCACCACCACAACTCAACACCACCACCATCACAACAATAACCCACCACCACCGTCATCACCGCCGCCACCACAATAACCCACCACTACCATCACCACCACAACCCACCACCACATAACCCACCACCACCACCACAATCTCTAGTGGTGGTGGTGATGAATAGTGGTGGCGGTGATGAATAGTGGTGGTTGTGATGAATAGTGGTGGTTGTAATGAATAGTGGCGGTGATGAATAGTGGTGGTGGTGATGAAAGACGTTATGTACACATTCATGAATGTATTTAACTTAAATACTTAATTTAATTTAATTTAAAGTAATTTAAGTGACCTTAATTTAACTTAACTTAAGTACTTAAAATTATAGTGCAAAAAACAGGCCCTAAGTACATATAAGTAAATATAATTAAAGTATAAGTAAATATAACTATTCATCATCTCTTTCAAACACACAACCACCACTATTCATTATCTCTTTCATCAACACACCACCACCAGTTCACCACTATTCATCACCGCCACCACCATAACACCACCACCACCATAACAACACTACCACCACTATTCATCATCTCTTTCATCAACACACCACCACCACCACCATAACAACACCACCACCACTATTCATCATCTTTTTCATAAACACACCACCACCACCACCACCACTATTCATCATCAACTTCAGTACAACTATTCATCATCAACTCCACTACCATTATTCATCATCTCTTACATTATTTTAAGTGAAACTAAATTAAGTGAAATAGTAATTTTTTATTGGTGGTGGTGGTGTGGTAATGGTGGTGGTAGTGGTGTCGTGATGGTGGTGGTGTTGTGTTGTGTTGTGGTAATGATGGTGGTAGTGGAGTGGTATGTTGTTGGTAGAATTAAGTTAAGTTATTAAGACCCTGTTCTTTACAACTTAAATATTCAGTACTTAAATTAAGTTCAGTTAAATTAAATACAGTTAAATTAAGTACCACCATTATTCATCACCACCATAACAACACCACATATATTATTCATTATCTCTTTCATCCACACACTACCACCACCACCCCAACCATAACACTACTACACCACAGTACTAGACCACCACCACAACCAATCTACTACACCACCACAAAACCACCACCACAACCATAACGCTACTACACCACCCAACCATAATACTATTATATCACCACACCACCACCACACTAATACACCATCACACCACCACCCCAACTATACCACTACTACACTACCATAAAATTACAGTATTTAAGTTAAGTACTTAAATTAAAATAAGTTAAGTATTAGTTCAGCTCTAAAGAACAGACCCTAAGTTAGGTGAAGTTAAATTATTATTTTTCATTGGTGGTGGTGGTGTTAGCGTTGTGATAATGGTGATGGTAATGGTGTTGCGATGGTGCTGATGGTATTGTGGTAATGATGGTGATAGTAGAGTGGTGGTGGTGTTGTTGGTGAAGTTAAGTTAGATTAAATTAAATTAATTCATGTCAAATTAAGTCAAATGAATCTAAATCAAGTCAAGTTAAATTAAATTATTATTTTTTATTGATGATGTGTTGTTTTTGTGATGATGATGAATAATATATATAAATAAAATATAAATTAATAAATAAATTTAAATACAAAATATAAATTCAAAAGAACACACCTCACCTCAAACTTGGATTCAGCTATGCAAGAAAGCTTTATGAAGGTTGAGGAACAAATATCTGATGCACATTGGCATGATCAACCGTGCGAAAAAGAGGAAAAAAACTAGCAATTAAACGGAACTCATTTGAAGCAAGGTATAACATATTTAAGATAAACAATCATGCAACCAAGGCAAGTGAGAGTTCTATGCACTGCCAGTGGCCATTGCTTTCATGTTGCAGGCTCCATTGATGCCAGATCCAGTTCCTCGTCTGAATCCAACACATCCTCAAAGTCATAGTAAGGATTGACCTACAAAAAGTTCACATGTGGATGTTAGAAGTTTTATTCATTTTGTAGCAGAAGAATCTAAACAAAGATTAACCCCTAAAACATGTTTAGATATTGATGAGCTGTGCAAATTGTTAAAACAACAACCTTAGGCCTGGGAGCAACTGCTTCAAAAGATCGAAAATGTGGAAGATCAAAATTGGGTGGCTTTAGCACGATATAAGCACCTTTGTTGTTGTACCTCTCCTCTGTCGCCTACATACAGAACAAAGATACTTACTGCCACTGAACTTTAACTAGACTTTTGAGAAAGGATAATCTGCTAGAAAAGAAGCACTTTGTGCGATAGTGAGAAGTGAATCGTGCACTTGAAGCCTCATAATGGTGGAACGTATAACAACATAATTTCTACCCAATATCAGTCCCAATTATTATATGGGTCTCGGGCAATCAGATGGATCTGAGTTCTGAAAAATGTCTGAGTTACATCGTTGTGGAACGTGTGCTTTGACAGGAAGGAGTTGAAACTGAAACTTTCCCCACAACAGTTGCATATTTTCGATTTACTATGAGAAACAATTATAGTGAAGAAATATTTATATTCATATCTTGCATCTTCCTATGCTTATTGTATATTTGTTCCATGTTGCAGCTTTCAATCATTCTCCTACTTCTCGAGTAAACTCATAACTAGCCAATTCTCTAGCAGCAGCAGCACGTTTACAGAACCCAAACTATTAGGCAACAGCTAAAAAGATGAGCCCCGATAAGATATAAACTAGATTGCACTAACTCGGATAGAATGCAACAAGTTGGTCAATGCCTTATGCTCCCGAGTCCCACCGCACCTCTTCAACCATTTACATAGATTTATCTATTTTGTATCTACACACAAATATACTCATGCACTTGGATCGTGAAGATTAAGGATGATTCTACGACATTATGAGGCTTGAATGTTTATGATTATGTCGTGTAAGCATACTCTAATTAAATGGCATTAAGAAAAATTTGTCACCATCTCAATCATCATAGCGGAGGTTTTCCATAAAACTCAACAAAGCATACTGGATAAAACACAAGCACATGTGAAAGTACAAGTCAACGCAGATGCTTAATACTTAATAGAAACAATCCATTAACGCCATCGAACAGAATATAGAGGGTCCGGCAAAGCTGATAAGTGGATAAGAGAAAAGAAAGATCAACAAAACCTGTAACTACATTCCTATCCATAAATGATAAAGATCAACTATTAGTGTAAATTACTTAGTCTCGTCGCAAAATCAATCCAGATGAATAAAAACTATTTCATGAAACTAAACACTAAAGCAAAGTAGGATTTTAAGATCTCATTCATATAGAGCAAAAACATAGCAGCTAAAATAATGCAAAGATACAGCACTGCATAGACAAAACAGCGAGCAATAAACACATCTGGGAAAAAGAGACTACCTGAAACTGAGGGTAGTCTGGTGCACTAAATATTGTAATCAATTTTCCAGAATCCACTTCATGATCAATAGTATACCCTTCGTCCATGCCTAGAAGACCTTTTCGTTTTTCTCTTGCGTCGGGGCCTTCATGTGAACGGATGATTAACTGTCCGAAGCAAAGAAGCTATAAGAAGAACAAGCCAAGAGGCCTCCGCAGACGTAGCAAATCATCAATCAACTGCTCACTTGAATTATATGACTAGAAGGTATCAAAACATCCACAGATGTCATGCGAACATAAAACTAAATACCTTCAGCTGGAAATTCTTCAGAAAGAGCTCTGTGCAATCAGGTCCCCATAACAAGCCAATGCCTCTCTCATTGTTTGGTGAGAGTCCAGGGGTCATTGATGGATCTGACCACAACACATCACCTGGAATTAGGTTTAAACCTTCCCACGGAGGATCAAGAACTGTTCTTCTAGCTTTCAAAAGTTCTTCTAGGGAACCCAGGGATAAAGTGTTCACCTCGGAAGTATTATTCATTTTGCGATTCTTCTTCTTTTTTGATCTCTTTGACGGAGTGACAGTCAAAGACCTGAAAATTCCTCCATGAGCAGTATAAACACGCCCCGCTATAATAGAGGCTAAAGGAAGTCCTTCAAAGCAGCCAAGACATTTTCTATAGACATGTTTCCCTTTATCTCCGAACTTGGTCATAACTTCCTTCTCAAATCCGTAGACGGACGTACAATACTTGGATTCATGGTTTCCGCGTAGTAAAAATACTCGATGAGGCATAAGCACCTTATATACCGCATCATTAAAACAAAATAAGGCAATCAAAATTCTTCATAAGCTCTCCATGTGCATTAAGCAACACTAAGTACTTCAACTATTTCATTAAAAGCAATCAAGAGAACAGTTAAGCAGATCGGAAATCGAGACCCAACTTCAGAAAGTCAAAAGGAGGTTTAAAGTACCTTCCAAGCCAAGAGAAGAAGAAATGTCTCAAGACCCCAAGCGCCTCGATCCACATAATCACCATTGAAGACAAAGAAGCGATCTTCAGCTGGAAATCCAGCATCTCCCAGCAAGAAAAGAACATCATGAAGCTGGCCATGCACATCACCAACAACCACAACGGTCGAATTTTCCCCACAATCAAGCCGGACGCAGTTGGGCTCCTTGTGCAAAAGCTTGGAGGCTGTAAGCACCAGGCTGTCAAAAACGGAAACGGGCAAGACGGTGGGGAAATCAGATGGGGGGACGTGGCGAGAAGACCATTCGAATACGGACATCAGCTGTTGGACCCATTCTAGGGTCAATTCTGAGTTTGGCGGCCATGAGATCGGTATCTGCGGCGGAGGTGAATGTATAGTATCGGACGCAGCAGCGGCAGAGTGGTTGGGAGACGGTGATGGGGTTGTGGAGGTGGTCTGCAGATCGGCATCGGTGGTGGTCGCTGCTGTCCTCATCGGAGAAATCGAAGAAGATTCAGCCGAAATGCGATTCTGATTCCGACTCTCTCGCCAAACCCTAAGCCAATGAGTGCACTTGATTATTTAATTCTTTTTTATTAAATATTATAAATGAAATGAAAGATAAATAAATAAATTCTTTTATTTTTGTTTAAATAATAACAGTTTTAGACGAATTTTAAATTCGGAACGCGTGATCTGATACTACGTGGAAATGGTTAGGTATTCCAATTTACAATCATATATGATTCAAAACTTTTAGTTCATGAGTCATAATCGTATAATTCAATATATACAAGATCTCTTTCCTTAATCAGCCCATGACAATAAATTCCAAGTACATAAACTCAATAAACTCAATCTTATTGAAATGATAATCCAGTCCCGAGTAACTTTTCCTCAGTGATTCGATCCAATCGATTGATCATCTGCTGACTGAGCTTCTTCTTCCCATCTCCAACAACACCTTTCCTAAAGAAGTGCTTGTTTTCCACATCAAAGTTAGCTCGCCTAGGGTTTGAAGCTGTGTTGACTTCCAGTTGACTCAGATGTTCAAAGCTACAAAGCCTGACAATGTCTTCAATCTTACCTTCAGTTTCCTCGGCTATGGTGAACGGTTGGCCGATAAAGCTAGCCAACCTCTTCACTTGGTCCGAAGGCTCTCTCATCATGTCCTCATATTTTACAAAAAGAACTTTTTCTGGGCGCTCCAGGCTCGCCCTCCAGAACTCCAATGCATGGTTCCAGTAGGGCCCGTAGTGCGACACCCCATCGCAGAAGAGCTCAAATGCCTCTTCTAGAGACAGAGGAGGCAGTTGCTGGGACCTTAACTTACTCATGAAATGCCACTTGGAGACAAACACGTCTTTAGGATCTCGAGCCACGTAAACGGTCTTGCAGCCTTTGACAGATTCCGGTAAGAGGCTGAATGGTATATGAGTGGCATAAAGGTCTAAAAATGCAGAGGAAATGAGCTGATCAGAGGCACTGGGAAAACGGGTGTTTTCACAAACATAGGATTCTAAAAATGGGAAGCAATCATGAGGATTGGTAGTCAGCAAAGGATGGTTAAAAAGATCGAACCGGTTCCGGTTGATGATGGAAAACATGAGAGCCCTGAGCCAGGTTGTGCCTGATTTTGGATAGGATGCTAAGAAGAGATCCGTTTGGTTAGGATGGAAGTGGTCTTGAGCTAGGAAAGTCCCTTTGAGTGCATGGTTGGGTGTGAGCCAAAAATTGTGGTATTTGACAAGATGTTCACTCATCCATCCCTTGCCCTTGGGAAGTCTCTCAAGCACATGGTTGTATTTGGCTAATGTTTTTGCATAGCCCTCCTTGCTTCCATGGCCTAAATCATCATTAGAATTTCCCTCATTGCAAGGTTGTTGAGAAAGTAAGATGGCCAATGCCATGGGAGGTCTTAGTAAGATATGATCTTATTGACAAGGCCTTGTCATCTTTATAGAGAATCCTATTAGTGTAGAAGGTGATATTCCATTATTGTACTATGAAAGCTAGCTTAAAAGCACATCACATGATTCAACAAGCATGTGGGGAAACCATAAGAAAAGAAGAGGTGGAAGTAGGTGAAGGTGGGAGCCTTATGTTTTTCATAATTTTATATGATCAAGATTTACCCATGTGTATTTTGCCCATCCTTTTTAAAATTTAAATTTCCAATCTTTCCTTGAACAAAAACCCTAAGCACATGAAAAAAATGGTTTCTCCATTCCGCTATAAATTTTGATTTGTTATGTTGCTGTCAACATTCGTCGCATAATCATTGATCAATCGTCGAATAACTATTTTTTGATGGAAAAAAATATAGTCATATAAAAAACCATCGAATAAAGACATACAACGATATTGTTATGAAGGAACAGTTAAAGTCATAAACGCGTCGTAACAGCATCGAATAATCGTTGGATATCCGAGGCTAAAGATGAGGTGTTTATACATCGATTATCCGACGAGACTTAACAATGATTTCCGGCTGTTATACGGTAAAATTTTGAGTTTTTTTGACACCATGCGATGCTTAGTTGATGGTTCTATAAAATATTTACAAAATTAATAAAAATGACAATGCCTTAGTAAGAGGCTGAATGGTATATGAGTGGGGAAACCATAAGAAAAGAAGAGGTGCAAGTAGGTGAAGGTGGGGAGCCTTGTGTTTTTCATAATTTTATATGATGAAGATTTACACATGTGTATTTTGCCCATCCTTTTTAAAATTTAAATTTCCACTCTTCCCTTGCACAAAAACCCTAAGCACATGAAAAAATGGTTTCAAAAAGTCCCATTCCACTACAAATTTTGATTTTTTATTACGCCGGTCAATATTAGTTGCATAATCATTGATCAATCGTCGAATAAGTAAGGAAATCGATGATTTTTTTACTGTATTTCGACGGAAAAAATATAGTCGTATAAAGAACCATCGAATAAAGTATTCGACAGACATACAACAATATTGTTACAAAGGAACACTTATCATCGTAACGTGTCGTAACAGCGTCGAATAATCGTTGGATATCCGGGACTAAAGATGCGATGTTTATACAACGGTTATCCGACGAAACGGAACAATGGTTTCTGACGGTTATACGGTAAAATTTGAGTTTTTTTTACAATCATGTGATGCTTATTTGATGGTTCCATAAAATATTTACAAAATTAATAAAAATGATAATAATTGTTTTTAATTAATTTAAAATACTAAAAATTGCATATCAATAAAACTGTAATGAAAATCCAAAACAACAACTCTAGGCCGTGACTGTTTTTAATTATTAAATACTGGAAACACCATCTTTTCCATGTTTGATGTGAATATTTTGAACGTCCCAACCATCTTTGCTTCAATTGATTGTTTGATCTCCATGATAATGGGTGGGGATGTGACACTAGGCTAGCCAAAATCTTCTTGGAATCGACCACCCCTAATCATAGTAGACGCAACACCAACAACTCTGAGCAGCTTTTATCTCTCGGAGAGTCCCACTTCAGCAACAAATATGTGCATGTCTTCGCCCTCCCCGATTGGTTTGAATGTCGTGCTACTCTCCATGCTCGCCTTGCGCCTCTCCTCATATTGATCATGTATGATAATATAAATTAAACATTTTAATTTGAAATGTATTAACTGAGGATTATATATATGTAGCATACCACTGCCTTTTGCCCTTGCGGATCCAGGTAGAGTACGCATCTTCCACTTCAGGCGGTCGTACAACTCGCGATAATTGGGACTACTCCTCAAATTTTTCTCCTATAAGATTAAGTTTTACAAATTAATTTGTAAAGTCAACATATTTGGATGCATAATATATTTACTATGTTAAAATTTTGCAATTAAGGTTTACCAGCTATTCTCGATGCCACAGAATATGATGAGGCCCTCCTTTGTGCTTGCAAGGTCCCTTGTCCGACACTTCCCCTTTGCAATTTTTCATGTTCTTCGAAGATAGCCTAGCAAATGTAAGGCCCGTGCGATACGAGTATAATGCATTCCGTGAAACTTTCCCGCACTTCGCAGAAGTTATGGCGAACCATAAATGTGTGCTCGGAGCCCGTCTTGCTATTTGCTGCACGAACATAACAAAGAAAATAGATAATATAATTTATAATGATAGTACTTGTAAAATACACTTACTCGGAAGCGGTCAAACCAACGCTCATATACAGCCTGCTCAATATCATGTAACACAGAGTAACTGGGTCATTAGTTAGTGCTAATGCAACGACTCACAATGTGGCGCACAACTAAAGAAGAGTTAAATAATTGACGCAATACTTAAAGAGATATATTTGTTGATAATACACATACTTGTTATTCCCGATGAGAATTATCGGGACACTCTAGTCCTCAGTCTGCTCATCTGGAATAACGAATGACATGTAATGCAAATCAGTAGCCTCATGGAAATTATTAATTCTCAATAATGACTCCCTAACAAACTCATGGGACTCTCTATTCGCTGGATACAAATACAAATGGCGCATCCGATAGTGGTTACTAGGTGTGCGTTCTAAATGACGCGTCCCCGACTCCGTGTGGGTCCCTTCCCTTAGTCGGTGACACTGAATCCTGATGGTTGTCTAATCATGATCATAACACCGCGCGCTTGACTGCATCCTTGAACATTTCCCCGTCCTCTAATTGGAGCGTGGCCTGTGTTACCATTCGTTCTTACGAAACTCATACACACTCAGTTACAACTCAATTACACATTTGTATAATTATGGAGACAAAAATAATTAAGGAAAAATCAAATCAATGATCCACATCAGAAGATGCGGCAAAACCAAAAATAAATTCAAATTCCAATCTTTAACTCCAATCCAAACTCTAAATTAAAAACACAAATCATCAAGCATAACTTACTCTACTCACACGAATCCATTTCTCCACACCATCTTGAACCCAAAATCCAATAATTTCCATCATCAAAACATCATCGAATAAAAATTCATCAACAAAACATCATCTCATCGAATAAAACTTAAACTTCAGCAAAAATAAACACATCAAACATCATCAAAACACTTAAACTTCAACAAATCATCATCCATCATCAAATTATTCTTTAAATCATCTAAACACCATTAACCTAAACTTCAATAAAACATCAAACATCATCAAATTAAACTTCATCAAAACATCATAAATTAAAATTATAAAAAACATCAAAACATCGTCCGTCATAAAATTAACCTTCGATTCATCAAAAATACCACCAACCTAAACTTCAACAAAACATCACAACTTCAAACATCATCAATTTAAACTTCAACAAAAAATCTTCCAACATCAAATTAACATTCGATCTATCAAAACACCATCAACCTAAACTTACAACAACACATCAAAAAATCATTCCTCATAAAATTAAGTCATTTCTCCTCACACCCCCACACCCCCCAACCTCACATACACCCCCGTGGGTCCCACAACTCTTTCTCATTATACCCTCCACATTTACTTACTCCAAACTCATATACATATCTCATTCACCTATAATTCTTTTAATTTTTTATAATAAACATTTCTTTTATTTTTAAAACATAACAATAAAAAATAAGTATTGATTTAAAATTATTTATAAATTAACATAAATATAATATATATATATTATATTTATTGAGATATTATTAATTCAAAATCATCTATAAATTAAATATATAACACATATTTTTTACAGTGAGTTGTCTATTGATTAAACAAAAACTAAGTTATACTCAACATATATATAATACATAAATTAATATTACTACCTTTTATTGAAAATTATGTATGAATCTATTTTACAGTGAGTTGTCTATTTTGTATTTCGTAATGTATTGTCAAATCTATTTTGTGTTTCGTAATGTATTGTCAAATTTATTTTGTGTTTCGTATTGTATTGTCAAATCTATTTTTGTCCACTAACTTTTTGGATAACAAAATTTTTAAATGTATTGTATTATCAAATCTATTTTCGTCCACTAACTTTTTGGATAACAAAATTTTTAAATGTATTGTATTGTCAAATCTATTTTTGTCCACTAACTTTTTGGATAACAAAATTTTTAAACGTATTGTATTATCAAATCTATTTTTGTCCACTAACTTTTTGGATAATAAAATTTTTAAACGTACTGTATTGTCAAATCTATTTTTGTCCACTATCTTTTTGGATAACAAAATTTTTAAACGTATATTAATTAGTCTATATAATGGATAAATTTATGAGTAGCAAGTTACTCACTCACACTTCTTTTAGAATACCATATCTCTCTATCATGGATAATGCTCATTTTGTTTCATTTTCAAATAGCTGGTCATACGGGAATGATGTTCGTAGTGAGGAAAGTATATCCAACAAGAATCGGGATTATACATCCGAATTTACCACAAACCAGGTTAGTATCATTATTGTATGCTTATTTAGTATTTAATTTTGAAAGAAAAAAATTATAAAAGTAGCAAATTTCATCATAATTGTTCGTCATTTGTGTAGATATTTGAAAATAGAGAAGATATGCTAAATTGGGTGAAGATGGTTGGTTTAGAAAATGGCATTGTAGTGGTGATTAAAAATTCTGCAAAAAAAAAAAAGTGGTAAGATGCCGAAGTGTATTCTTGCGTTTGAAAGAGGAGGGAAGTACAAACCTCCCTTTCTAGTTGAAGAGACATCCCAAATAAAAAATACCGGAATCAAAAAATGTGAATGTCCATTTGAGCTAAGAGGTCGACCAATACCTCAAGAAGGTGTCATGTGAGGTTTGAGGGTAATATGTGATATTCACAACCATAAGACAGCAGACTTCATGGATGGCCACGAGTACCCGTCTAGGTTAAAACCAATGGAGAAGCAACTTGTGCTGGACATGGCCAATAGTACTGCACTTCGTGAGATTCTTAGTATTCTGAAACAAAAAGATTCATAAAACAGTACAGGGATAAAAAGCCTTTATAATATAATTGGCAGAAAAAAATCTGCAAAACTGGGTGGTCTAACTCAAGTTCAATATGTACTGGAGCAACTAATCAAAAAAGAATACCTACATGATTATTGCACAAATCCAGATACAAATGAAATTACTGACATCCTTTGGGTCCATCCAAAAAGTCTATATCTTGTTGTCAATTTTTCATCTGTTTTGATTATTGATGCCACATATAAGACTAATGAGTATCGCGCCACTACTGGAGGTTGTGGGTATAACGTCTACAATGCGAACTTACTCGCTTATGCTCGCTTATTTGGGTATAACGAGTACATATGATATCTGCATTGATCAATTACCTGCGGTTATGCATCACTATATTTCTGCCATTGTTGACGTTGCACCAGATGGTCATTGTGGATTTAGGGCGATAGCTGCACTAATCGGATTCGGTGAAGAGGGTTGGATGCAAGTACGATCGGATCTTATTGATGAGATTAAGCAAAATAAGGCTCAATATATGGTCATTTTTCCAGATAACAGTACAGCAGACAATCTACTACTTTTGCTAGATCATTTTGAGAAACCGGCACCTGAGAGGCATTGGATGGAGTCTATGACTTTGAGAATCGTCATCGCATCAAAGTACAACATTGTACTTCATACATTTGGTAGAACTAATTGGAGTTGTTTTACCCATTTGTCATTAAGATCCACTCCGGTTAACTACAACGAGCGTATGGAAATAGCTATCGGACACGTTGGCAATCACTTCGTGTAATTTTTTTTACACCATTATCATCCGGTGCTACTTGTACCAATGTGGTGGTAGGATCATTCATCGTACGAAGCTAAAGGATGGGCATCTTCATATAAGATACGTGCTGATTTATGGCGCGAAATCACAACCACGGGGCCTCCAAGAGCACAATTTGGAGGAAATATTGATTAAATATGTTTACTTTTTATGTATTTATTTTTAGCATTGTTGTATGTTTTTTATGAATCCAAATTAATGTTTAACTAACCAATCAAAACATATATAATATAAATTAATAATATACATTAAACACATAACACAATT
Source organism: Umbilicus rupestris (assembly GCA_963678935.1). NCBI lineage: Eukaryota > Viridiplantae > Streptophyta > Magnoliopsida > Saxifragales > Crassulaceae > Umbilicus > Umbilicus rupestris. The sequence goes on from OY787629.1 coordinate 8,063,165, forward strand.
TTTCAAATATGAATATATAACATATTATTAATTAAACGAAATAAATTATTATTCGCCCTAAATAAAATTAAACTATTTTCTAAATATAAATCATAAATAAAATTATTTTACTACTATGGAATATCAACCTTAACCTAAACCGAGACAATCTGAGCATGCTCAAGAATGGAACTGAATGGAGCAAGAGTAACGTCAACCCGTATCTGAGCAAAACTCAACCCTAACTGAGCAGCGCACGAGCGGAGAACACTAGAAGAGGGATTTGCATGCGTCTGAAAGGAAGAAGAAGCATGAGCTGAGAAGGAGCAACACCTAATCATAATTGGAGGACTATCGAGCACGAGCGGAGGCTGAGCGCAGGAGCAGAGCAACGCGGTAGAAGAAGAAGGGAATTAAAGAAGAAAGAAAAGAAAAAGAAAAAGAAAAGAAGTGTTCTTATGTGCGGAGAAATGCGGCCGATATCCCACGATTATGGGACAGGTACAGTTTCATCTCATAAGTATCGTAAAATCGTCATATATAATTGGAGTCATCTTCGCATAAGCATCAGAAAACCATCATATATAATTTAGGTTATTTTTGCATAAACCGTCGTATATAATTGGGATTACCGTCGCATAAGCATGGTAAAACAGTCATATCTATTTATAGTGTAATACTTTTATATTTCATCTTAAAAATTATTTTATTAATATTCTTAAAATCTTTTTAATATTCTTAAAATTTTAATATCTTAAAATACTTAATTTCATAAAACCATCTTAAACAGCTATTAGATTTCATTATGAGAATCCGTTTCCGGGTTAGATGTTGAGAACGTGTCGGCATTATTCATATCATCTTCACTGTACTCGTTCGGATCATCTTCACTGTACCATCTTCATCGCCTGGACCTTCAGACGTCGCTTCCAAGTTATGTTGATGCGACCACTTTTGAACATCAATATCCGATTCAATTTAACTTTGATTTTGGCTTATGAGTAATCAATTTTATACTACTCATCTCAAAATATTTATAATTAAATTGAATCGCACCACCATGTTCTCCTTATTTAACACAATTTTGTCACGTTGGTGATTCTTTCCACTGCAGCTGTGGCAGTCCTATGTACTAATTAATTAACAACTTGATCTGGATACCCAACTTGCATGGCTTGCTAAACTTTGCAGTAAAAATTAGGGACTGAAAAAGCTCACCGTCCAAATTTTATTCAAAGATGTTGTGGATGAGGGACCTCCATTATCATGCACAAAAGATGCTCATGGTAATAGTATATGAGCACGTGATATATATTAGCTTTTATTCATTAAGGCAAAAGGAGATGATTATAAAGCTCTTTTGAATTTAATGAAAGACTAAATTTATCATCATACTTAGTGGACATGTTCATGAATGTACTTAACATTGCGAAAATATTATAAACGTTTAATTCACTCAAAATGAATATTCAATAAGACCGAATAGATCTTTAAAAATCGATATTGAAGCTGTTCATAATGAACTTGCAAATTTCTCAAAAGAAATACTTAATTTTTTCATATTTACACGTTTTGCACACAATATGATGGAATGAATACTCAAAAATCTCATCCCTCTCTTTTTACTCGCTGCCTTTGCTACCTCATTATGTGAACAAAAACAAAACACTTCACATCTCTCATAAATTAGAGTTATATATTTTGGGTCCATTTTATTGGCGTATTTTTATTAGGCTTTTAGTCATAATACTATATATACAATTATAACCCTAATGTAAAAAAAGTTATCCTCACTGATGAATAATTTTTTTTCCTATCCGTGGAGGTAGCAAACAGATTATTGGTGAACCACGTTAAATCTCTGTGTCTGACTATTCCTCTTATATTTATTCTTCGTTTGTCGATTACATCATATCCGTCAAAACAAACTGGTCTTAGAGTTGGGTTATGCGATTTCGACAAAGAAGATGTTTGGTATGAACATGAAGATCAACATGTTCAACGGGAGAATATTTTAGTATACGTGTGCAGAAAGCTGTTGTTGATCCTTAGAGGCATGGTGTGGCAGAAAGAGAGTCTGAGTATATTTGGCATGGTGTGGAAGGAACAGATTCTGCATACATCTAGTACTTTTTTGGTGCATCTGGTATATCTGTTATCTAGGAAAGGATTCAGGTCAAAGTGACGAGTGAGTCTGAGTACAGCTGACACTTTTTGGTGCATTTGATACATTTTATTATCTGGGAAAGAATTCAAGTCAAGGTGAAGATTTGTTAAGATGCTTGAATTAGAGTTCATAGTTTGAGCCGTTTTATTGTTCCATTCATATTAGGGTTTTAGTGGTAGAAGTATATATACCTTAGTAACTCTACTATAAAAAAAAGCTCTCCTCAATGAATAAATTTGTAATAGACTGTTGGTGAATCACGTTAAATCTTTATTTCTGACTATTCCTCTTCTATTTATTATTCATTTATCGATTATAACTCATCCGTCACAAGAGAACCCTCAAAATGCCTTTCGTGGGTTGTGTACCACCCTAAACCCTACCTAACACCATGTCGCACTTCTTTATAAATCAACTCACTTGCATGCATAAGATCAGCACATCACACTTCTCACACTAGGCCTTCACCCTAAAACTCTCAACCCTAACCATGTCATCTGACTCGAACAACCATACCCAACAACCAGCTCACCTGCTCATCATTCCGTTCCCGGCCATAGGTCATATCTTCCCACTCATGAAACTAGCCGACCAGCTAGCCACCAACGGCTTAACCATCACTATCATGGTAACCCCAAAAAACCTACGTCATATCCAACCACTTCTGAACCTCCGTCCTGCTGAGTCCATTGGAACCCTAGTTCTCCCCTTCCCTGGCCACCCTGAAATCCCAGATGGAGTAGAGAATCTCCAAGAACTTCCCAGTTTACATTTCACACCGTTTTTGTTAGAGGCGTTTTCCAAGCTTTGTGGGCCGATCGGCGAGTGGATAAAATCCCACTCCAACCCTCCTGTAGCCGTTATGTCCGACGTGTTCTTCAGCGTGGCTGTTCAGCAGCTGGCTATTGATCTCGGAATCCAGCGGCTAGGGTTTAGTCCTCTGAATGCGCATTCTTTACATTGTTGCTGGGGCGACGGGCCTGATGAGAAGAATCGTGCAAACATGCAAAGTTGGGGGCTCGTTTTCAACACTTTTGAGGATTTGGATGGCGAGTACATTGAGTTTTACAGAGAGAAAATGTCACACGGTAGAGTCTGGGCGGTCGGGCCGTTGCTTGCGGTTCAAGGTACTAAAAATGGCCCAGGTAGGGACGAAGTGGAACCAGTGATTGAGTGGCTAAACTCGTGCGATGAAGATAGTTCAGTGGTGTATGTTGGTTTTGGGACGCAGATCAATCTCACGCCGGATCAAGTTGCATCCATTGCAAATGCGTTGGATTCGAGTGGCTGTCGGTTCATCTGGGCCATCAAAGCTCCGATAAACAACGTCTCGCACGCGGCCAACGGTGATCTGACGGCCGTCGGAATGCCGGCTGGATTCAAAGAGCGCGTGGAGCAAAGAGGGTTTATAACGACCGAGTGGGTGCCGCAAAAGCGGATACTTCAGCATCGAGCCGTGGGTGCGTATCTGACCCATTCGGGCTCCAACTCGGTGGTGGAAGGGCTGATAGGCGGTGCATTGTTGCTGCTCTGGCCCATGCAAGCCGACCATTTCGACAATGCTAAACTCCTAGCCGATGAGTTTAAGGCCGCTGTGCGAGTCTGCCAAGGGCTGGACACCGTTCCGGACTCGGCCGCTTTGGCTGCCGCACTAGCTGCTTCCGTCAATGCTCGCGCGTACACGGAGATTAGGGCTAGGGCGGCCGAGTTAGGAAGAAAAGCTCGTGATGCTATTGAAGAAGATGGCAGCTCGTGTCGGGCAGTAAAGGATTTGATCCACGGGGTGATGGGTTTGAAAAAAGTCAAAAGTTTGGGAAAACGTAGTGCATGTGAATAGCTTACTTATGTGTGCTCCGTCTCTTTATCAATTTTTCTATGTTTGATTATGCATTTTAAATGACAATTTAAAAATAATTATGTATTTTAACGGCAATCAAAATACAACAAAGAAAATCCAACCATGAAAATTTTGTTTGAGTTGATCATGAACTACGCCGCTTGCAACAACATTGTATCGGTCCATGAAGTCATCAACTGCATATGGATTCCGTTTAATTTCAATATCCTTTTCGGGCCTGTCCAATGGGTCGGGCCGTCCGGCCCAAATATATGAAGTTCGAGTTCTAATAAACTTAATATTTTTCGGCCCTAATAATTTTAAAGAGTCGGACCGACCCTAATCAAAATTAAAAAGCCTTAGGACCTCTCAAGGCCCTAATTTTTCGGGCTCGGACCAACCCGAAATTTGTCGGACTTGAGGCTCTCAAAAATAATACCAAATTAACAAAATATGGCGTTTTAAATTATAGGTCTCATTTAACAATTTCCAAATAAGCCTATAAATATGACGCGTTCCAATGAATGGAATCTCCACAAACTCTTCCCCACGAAATCTGACCAACAAAGTGTAGAACAAGCGTAGAAATAATAAGTATCTTGACAAAGATGTGTATATGATATGCCTTTCAAAAAATTCACAAAAAATGCTCAAACACTAACAAGACCTAGACCATGCACATCTGAGTTTAGCCGAACGAAAAAACTATCCATCACAGAATGATATGCTGATAAATGATAAAGCAACCCCCATATATTCACTAATCAAATGTGAATGAGCAAATACAAATTGAATACACCCTAGTCACATCCAAAATTTCGTTCAAATTAATTTTATTATGCAGTCAGTATGGACACACGCCATACAAGGTTTAACTTAGATGCATGCAATAAATACCTGAGAGATGCACCATATATCATTTCACCCCTCTCTAATACAACAGTATAAAATTTTATATAGTTTAACCGATTGAAGTTTGATCTGCAAAATAAGGACACTTCATGATTTAGAATCACGAGGGATTCATAGAAAAAATATGTCAAATCAAGAAAGAGGCAATACACAAAATCAAAGCATATTATATTTCTTACCTAGACTGTCTTAATTCATTACAAAATAAAAGAATCAAAAATAAAATATAAACCAACAGTTCATACATCATTCGTAACAGCTGCCAAATGTTCACCGGAACTTTTAATTACATAAAGGTTACCATGCAATTCGGGCCGGGCTAAGTAGGGCCGGGTCCGACCAAGTCCGATGGACTTTATTCGGGTCGGGGTGAATGGTCGGTCTGGGCTAAATTTGCAAGACCCTAGTCCGCCTTTTACAGAACGAACTGAATTTTTCGGGCCGACTTTTAGGGTCGGGTCAGGCTTTGGCCTGGTGGGCCGGAGGGCTAGGCCCCGGACTTTTGGGTCCGAAGGGCTAAATGGACAGGCCTACTCTTCGGCTGATCATGAACATGTTGTTTGCATCATTTGAGATCTAGTGGCACTTTACTTTTGTTGTCTAATGAACTCCTGGTTGGTAAGAAAATTCTCTCAAATAGAGGAAGAAGAGTTGTGAATTGATGAGTTTTAAATGATTAGAGTGATGTCTATTTATGAAAGAATAGTTGTATAGAACTGTCATATCATAAACGAATCAAAAAACGCCACGTATGATTCATTATCGAATTGAAATAATTGAGTTTTTTTTTTGTTTATTACTTTTTCCACTGAAGGTGACAAATTAAAGATTTCTCTCTCATATTCTTATTCCTCATTGCTTACATGGTCTTCGGAAAATTATTGGATTCTCTCAACTATTGCTTTTGCTTATTGCTTACTCTAATACCTTGACAATATCTTTTTATACTTCTCTTTTTTCTTATGATAGATACGCGTCGTGTTCTGTTATCCTCATTCATTCTCTCCATCTTTCCTTGCAGCCGGTAAAGGAGAACAGGGTGAGGAGTATGCCTAGGGCTACATCTCTTTTTGGTGTATTCAAATTTTGGGTACCTTTGCTGATGTTTGAAATGTACAAGCTACTAAATTTTAAGTGGATTTTACATACGAATTGTTAAGAGATCCTCAACTAGGGATTGATAAATAGTAAGAAAAACGAAACTTGAAACCAGTGGTGGATCCAAGATTTTTTTTATTGGGGTACTATAAAAATATTTAAGAAAAAAATGTTATTATAATTGCTTTTTACGGGTCTTCATTTTCATAAAACTTTCTATTACATCGTCATTGGTTATTTATTGAAATACATCCTTTTCTATATAGCAAGTAAGACAATCACATAGAATATGCCATCCGATTATACAAATTAGTCTTCACAACGTTCATCGAAGAAAAGCATCTCTCAACAGTTTGCAGTGGCGACAGACAACGTCAAAACTAGCTTCAAGAGTCGAAATATCAAAGGATGTGTAAGATGTTTTCTCGTATCCACCATTCCTCTAGCTAGAGCCCCAAGATCCTTCAAATTTAAAAATCTTACATCATCTTGAACATTATCAATATATAGACAAAGTTGATAGTTAAGAGTCATTCGAGCCTTGAAATCAAAGTCATCTGAATAAAGCTGGGCCAGTCTCATCAACTTCAAAGGATCAAAATCACGAAATGAATCAGTTGGACTCAAAGAAGCCATACCAATAAGCAATTCAGAATTCATCTCTTTAAAACGGTCATTGAACTCCTGAAGCACCAAATCTACCACTATGTAAAAACAATCTCTTTGAAGATATTGTAAATTGGTCAGATTAGTCTTTCTCCTTGGCCTTCGCGCATCAACAAACTCACCCTCCATATTTTAACACTTAACATCATACTTGTCACAAAACGCTGACACTTTTGACATATGAGGATCTCACATTATGTTGCTTGTTAGGTTAGTTTCTTCATTTGTGTGCGAAATGCATATTTAATGGAAATTCAAACATATTTAAGCTTTAGATTGAATGCAAATTGATAAGCCATTGAGAGTATGTGCCCCCAATCAAATACATGTAGTTCCGCCACTGCTTGAAACTCAACTAGATGAGACTTTAGAAGAAGCATGCGACTAAAAGTTCTTGTATCAGGAGTAATGATTCTTCAGAGCTAAGACAACTTGATATTGAGCTAGCTACACGTGTTTTACTACTGAGAGACAACTTAATATACGAAACTTGTATCAGGCACCGACACTTTTATTGATAGGGTTCAATAGCCTGAACCGTAGAAAATACGAATTTCATTACTGTTCAATGTGATTTGTTTCCTTTACATACTACTGAACTACACTCATATCTTATTTGAATCTTTTCATATTTAATATGACACCGAAGTCAACCTCAACTGGCATTTTGTATCTTGTATTTGATTAACCCACCACCTCAACTATTTTTAAAGTTTGAATGTCTTTCATGACATGTCGGAATTTGGATGTCAAGATGGTATGAAGGGTGAAAACCTTCTTTGGCTAAAAGACCATGCTGAGTCCGATGGTGTGCCCAGAATTCTCGAATTCTCACTCGAAAGGCCCGATAGGTCCTCCCCCAACGTCGGCTAGGTGAAGGGCTTGAGAGAATTCCTCGGCGAGAACTCTGAAAAGGCTGAATAAATGGTGGATGTGCGCAGTTTGTGGGAAAATGGCTGGAAGTGTTTGGGAAATGGGAAAGAGCTGGGATTTCTATTGAATATTGCAAGAAAAAGTGGCCGAAGGCATAGACGCTACAATACTAAAGGGCGCTGCCCAGACCTATGACTATGATAAGAGGGATTTCTTCAGAATTCTTGGATGCCTCAAATGAGAGAATGGCTGGTCCTTTTATAGCTGGGCAGGGGGTCTTGCGTCTTTAATGTCGTGGCCCTTAATGCTCGTCGGTTACTCCTTTGAAGGTGGCCCTAAATGCTCGTCGGTTACTCTTTAGAAGACTTGGTCTCCTATGTCTTCAAGGTCCCTTTTACTGCCCTGGTTAAGGCTGGCTGTTGCGTCTTTAAAGAGCTGGCCTTCAATGAGAATTTGACTAGATTCCCTTCTATGCATGGCTGGGGCGTGGGCCTCTTTGAGGGCTGCTGAGTAGTCTTCCTTCTTGGCGGGCTGCGGGAGACCTTGGGCTGTTATGCTCTTGAGTTGGCTGTCTTGGGTCTTCGAGGTCTTCTTCACATGGGGCGGATCTTTGGGTTGGGCAGCTGCCGAGAACTCATCAGGTCCCGCCCCCCAAAGAACGATCTTGTCCTCAAGATTGAAATCTGTGAACATTTTAGCGATGTCTTCTGCAGGCTCCCACGTCGCGTCATGCTCTGGCATCTTGGTCCATTTGATGAGTACCTCTTGGCCTTTTGGTCCATATCGAACTCCTCGTAGTCCCTGCGGTTTGAAGACATTTTGCAGTCCATGATACCATTTTAGATGGTTGACTGACCTAGGGTCCCTTGGTGGTCCGCTTGCGGCCTTCAAAAGAGAGACATGAAAAACTGGGTGCACTTGTGTTCCTTTTGGCAGCTTCAGTCGGTATGCAACTTGGCCAATGCGGCTTTCTATCTCATAAGGGCCGTAATACTTGTAGGCGAGCTTTGCGTTGTCCTTCCTGACCAAGGATATCTGGCGGCGTGGTTGCATCTTCACATACACAAAGTCCCCGACTTTGTACTGAACGTCTCGACGATGTTTGTCGGCATGGTCCTTCATGACTTGACGAGCTTTGGACAATTGTTCTTTCAAATCTCGCAGAACCTGGTCCCGTTTGATTAAGGCTTGATCCACTTGTTGGACTAGAACGGACCCTTCTTCATGGGGGATTAGCCTTGGCAGATCTCTGCCATACAAAACTTTGAAGGGCGTAGTATGAGTTGAGGTATGAAAACAAGTGTTATACCAGTATTCTGCCCAAGGCAGGAACTTCGCCCACTCCTTGTGTCTTGTTGCTGCAAAACAGCGAAGATAAGTCCCGATGCTCCGGTTGACCACTTCAGTTTGGCCATCGGTTTGGGGGTGGTAGGCGGAGCTTCGCTTCAAATGAGTACCCAGCGCCTTGAATAAATGCTCCCAAAAGTGGCTGGTAAAGATGGCATCTCGATCGCTCACAATAGTCTCCGGAATCCCATGTAGTCTGATTATCTCCTTAATGAAGGTGTCGGCTACTGAAACAGTAGTATATGGGTGACTCATGGGAATGAAATGAGCGTACTTACTGAGTCGGTCGACCACGACCAGAATCACTGAAAAGCCCTCTGACTTTGGCAGCCCTTCGATGAAGTTCATGGAAATGTCTGCCAGACTTGTGTGGGAAGGCTGAGTGGTTGCAGCAGGCCGGCAGGTGCCAAGGCGACGTACTTGCTTCGCTGGCATTCCTCGCATGCAGCTACTCGCTTCTGGATGTCGGGTTTCATCCCTTCCCAGTAGAACTCAGATGCAATCCGCTTGTATGTCTTGTGCACTCCCGAATGCCCTCCGATTGTGGTTGCATGGAATTCATCAAATATCATGGGGATTTGGTCTGATGATTTGGGCAAGATAAACCGACCTTTGTAGAAGAGATGGTTGCCAACGAGAGTGTATCTTGAGTCGCCTTGTTGCATTGCTTCGCGGTGCTTGTCCAAAAGTGGGCTTTCGTTCTCCTTGTACAACTCGTCCCAGCTAACCTTTTGAACACTTAAGGCGTTGAGTTGTGCTTCCTCGGTTGCGGCTTGTCCATCGACCTTCCTGGATAGTGCATCAGCAGCCTTGTTCTCGGTCCCTGGCTTGTAGTGGATCTCAAAGTCGTATCCCAAGAGCTTTGTGAGCCATCGCTGATGCTCATCAGCCACAAGCCTTTGTTCCAAGAGGAACTTAAGACTCTTTTGATCGGTCCGAATTATGAAATGTCGCCCCAACAGATAGGGCCTCCACTTCGTGACGGCCAATGCAATTGCCATGAGTTCTCGCTTATACACTGACTTCTGCCTCGCGCGGGTCTTGAGTACTTGGCTCCAGTAAGCAATGGGCCTCTTGTTTTGCATGAGAACTGCCCCCAGTCCATGTCCTGATGCGTCGGTTTCCACAATAAAGGGTTGCGAAAAATCTGGTAGTGCGAGAACGGGGACCCTTGTCATGGCCTTCTTGAGGGCTTCGAATGCTTCCATCGCTACGTCAGTCCATTTGAAAGCTTCCTTCTCGAGCTGCTCCGTCAGTGGCTGGGCAATCTTTCCATAGTTTTTGACAAACTTGCGGTAGTAGCCGGTTAGGCCAAGGAAGCCTCGGAGCTCCGTTAGGGTCTTGGGGATGGGCCAATCTTGCATGGCTTTGACCTTCAATCGATCTGCAGAGACCCCGTCTTCAGAGACAATGTGCCCCAAGTACTCGACCTTCCTTTGTCCGAACAGGCACTTCTTTTGGTTGGCGTAGAGGCGCTGCCTTCTAAGCTCCGTCAGGACTAGACTCAAGTGTTCCATGTGCTCTTTCTCGGACTTGCTGTAGACAAGGATATCGTCGAAGAAGACAAGCACCAACTTTCTGAGCCATGGTTTGAATACTTGGTTCATAAGCGCCTGAAAAGTAGCTGGTGCGTTTGTAAGTCCGAAGGGCATGACCAGGAACTCATACTGGCCTTCGTGAGTGCGGAAGGCAGTCTTCGATTCGTCTCCTTTTGCCATTCGGATTTGGTGGTACCCTGACTTTAAGTCGATCTTTGAGAAGATAACAGACCCATGCAATTCATCGAGTAGCTCATCAATGACCGAGATAGGGAATTTGTCGGGTACGGTCTGCTTGTTGAGGGCGCGGTAGTCCACACAGAACCTCCAGCTGCCGTCTTTCTTCTTAACGAGGAGGATCGGACTGGAATAAGGGCTGTTGCTAGGTCTGATGATACCGGCTTGCAACATCTCGTTCACCATCTTCTCGATCTCATCTTTTTGAATCTGCGGGTATCGATAAGGTCTCACGCTGATGGGCTCCGTGTTGTCTTTGAGTATGATGGAATGCTCGTAGCCCCGGTTGGGTGGAAGGCCTTTGGGCTCTTGAAATACGTCTGGATAGTCCTCCAAGACCTCCTTGATGGATTCTAGCACTTCTAAGTCTGCGGCTTGCATCTCCTTGAGATCTTTTGCCTCGACCAGATAGCATTGCGCAATGCTACTTCGCCCTTTAACAATCGAGTGAAATGATACTTCCATCTTTCTCAGCGAGGGTTCTCCGTTCAGCCTGACTCTTTGGCCCTCGTTATCGAACTCCATCATGAGTGTTCTCCAGTTCACCTTCATGTCGCCGAGGGTTTGAAGCCACTGCATTCCTAGAATTGCATCAGTGCCGCTCAAGGCAAGTGGCAGGAAGTCGGCTTGAACTTGGCAGTGTGGCAGTCGGATCAGAACTCCTGGGCATAGTCCGCGACTCTCTTCTACTATTCCAGTGCCCAAGGTGACTTTGAAGGTGCCCTGATCATATACTGGCAGCCCCTCCTTGTCGACAATTTCGGGAGAGATAAAATTGTGAGTTGCCCCACTGTCAATGAGAACGACTACCTCGCGGTTACCGATGTGGCCTTTGAGTTTCATCGCCCTTGATGGTGTGAGTCCAGACACGCTATTTAGCGAGACTTCCACATCCTCGAACTGTTGTTCTTCTGGCTGTGAGTCATCATGAAGTGGCTCTTCCGAGTGCTGCTCCTCAGTTGGTTCCTCCTCTTCTGGCCCATCCATGGTCCTTAAGGCGCGGTTAGCACATTGATGCCCTGGTATCCAAAGTTCCTGGCATTTCCAGCAACGATTTTCGCATCTTTTTGGATCTGCTGGGACTGTACGTTGCGGCTGCTGGCTTGGGCCCCTCTGTTGAGGAATGTCCCTACGCGGATAAGGCCTTGTGTTGTTGGGGAAGCGTTGACTAGAATTGTTAAAGGGTCGTGAGTTGCTGCTCCGGGTCAAACTCGACTCCTTCTCTTCGACTTGCTGCGCCATGTCCATGGCCTCCATCAGGTCATTGGGCTTGAGCAACTTCATCATTGCGCGAATGTCTGGCTTAAGTCCCCGGTAAAAATTAGCCTAAAGAGTTTCATCTGATAAGTTGATTGCCCCGGCTAACTCTTCGAACTTCTCTCGGTACTCAAGTACTGATCTTGTTTGCACAATGGAAAAGAACTTCTCTTGTATTTCCGATGGATCAGACCCCCGATACCTTGCTGTCAAAGCACGTTTGAGCTGCTCCCAAGTGAGCACTGCCCGCCTCTTCGAGTGATATGAGTACCACTTGAAGGCTTTGTCTTCCAGGCACATTGTTGCTGCTGTTAGACACTCGTGATCATGTAAGCGGTTTACTCGGAAGTACCTCTCCGCTTTGTCAATCCATTCGTTGATATTGCCGAGCCCATTGAACAGAGGCATCTCGAGCTTACGAAATCGCTGGTTGACAGCGCATCGTCGTGCGCCTCAAATTTGAATTTGTAACTCCTGTTGACACACTAGCAAGCGGTAAGCAGGGTCGAACCCAAAGAGAGCAAATGAGTCGGAGTTCAAATGGAAGTCACAGAAAAAGAAACACAACTGAGGATATCAATTCAAAGAAAATCAGTTCGGGGAGTGCAATGCAACTAGTTATCATCGATCGAATACATGCATAAACTAATGGATTCTGCCTCAGTCCAACATTCCCGCTAAAGATATGTCGACAATCAAATTCTACCTATTCTTAACCGCTAGGCCTTCGAACAAGTTCAATAGTTACTCGACTTATACCACAAATTGGTTCTACCGCTAGGTTTTCCCCAACAATGCAATCAAGTCAAGTGTAACACAATTGATATCAATCTAACTCACCGCTAAGCTGCACTAAATTGTCAATCAAAGCATTCGTTTCATTCATACAAGGGTAGCAATCCATAGCTCAAATCATGTATTCATGGACCTCAAACCAACTATTGCAATGCAAACCCCAAACTGAAATATTGATTTAGCTACTCATACTATCCATGAATACAATAGAAACTAGGTTCATCACACTACAATACACGAACTGAACTAAAAACGATTCCGGCCGTGAACAGTGTTCCGGCGTGAATAGTAACAGTGAACAGTGAAATGTGAACAGTGAAATGTGAATAGTAACCGGCCGTGAATAGTGTTTTCCGGCGACTTCCAGCAGCTTCACTCTCCAGCTAGCTCGGACTCCATTGCCGTCACTGTAGCTCCGCGTGAATAGTGTTTCAGAAATGGAGTATTGAAGAGAGATAATTCTTTTCCTGATTTGTCCATGTCTTAGGTTTAGAGTTTTTGGGTTGAACCATCTTGATTGAACCACATTGAACCAGTAATTGAACCAGCAGAGTTGACTTTGACCACTGTTGACTTCTTGATCTTGGATGAATGCTTCGAATATGCAATAAATTCCAATGCGATCTTGAACATTCCTGCGATACGAAAACACTACAAAAGAGTAATCGATTCACACAAAATGCAATAAAATTATGGGAATAAACAACTCAATGGAGCGTATAAATACGCTCCATCACTGGTCGCCTCGTGTCTGCTGCATAAATTCCATGTCTTCTTCATGGTAATCCTCGTAAGTGGGTCTTTGGCGAGTATTTGGGTAGAATTGGGCTGGGTGCCTCTCATTCTCCCCTCGGTAGCGGTTTTCCTCCCTGCTGTTTCGGCCCCTTTGGACTCTGCGATGCGCTGGTTCTCCTTCAAAGTAGTTAGCTTTGTTGGAAATGGGAGTGAACTAAAGAGGTGGCGATGGTGCTTCGATCCTCATTCCTTGGGTTAGTGCCCCGCCTACTTCCAGATTGGTGTTGAACATCGGCTTCTTGCCTCGATCTCTACCTCTCTGCTGCGTTGATTGAGCGCCTTCAGGTTGGACTAAGGGATGGTCAGACTGCATTGGTGCAGGAGCTGGATTTGGTGCGGAGGCTTGGTTTGCTGTCATGTTGATGATAAGGGCTTCAAGCCTCTTGAAACCTTCGTCAACCTTCGTCTCCAGAGTTGCGACTCGAGTGTCCACAGCTGAGTTGGATGCTCGCAGGCCATTGAACTGCTGTTCATGTTGGAGCCTTAAGGCATCCATTTCAGACCTCAGCATCGCGGCGGAGTCCTCCTCGCTGCCTGAGGTAGCAGCTTCTCATGATGATGCTGAGCGATGTCTTTGTTGTCCTTGACGTCATGGTCCTCCGGATTGAACGGCTCTGATACCACTTGGTATGAAGGGTGAAAACCTTCTTTGCCTAAAAGACCACGTTGAGTCCGATGGTGTGCCCAGGATTCCCGAATTCTCACTCGAAAGGCCCGATAGGTCCTCCCCCAACGTCGGCTAGGTGAAGAGCTTGAGAGAATTCATCGGTGAGAACTCTGAAAAGGCTGAATAAATGGTGGATGTGCGCAGTTTGTGGGAAGATGACTGGAAGTGTGTGGGAAATGGGAAAGAGCTGGGATTTCTATTGAATATTGCAAGAAAAAGTGGCCGAAGGCCTATACGCTACAATACTAAAGGGCGTTGCCCAGACCTATGACTATGATAAGAGGGATTTCTTCAGAATTCTTGGATGCCTCAAATGAGAGAATGGCTGGTCCTTTTATAGCTGGGCAGGGGGTCTTGCGTCTTTAATGCCGTGGCCCTTAATGCTCGTCGGTTACTCCTTTGAAGGTGGCCCTAAATGCTCGTCGGTTACTCTTTGGAAGACTTGGTCTCCTATGTCTCAAGGTCCCTTTTACTGTCCTGGTTAAGGCTGGCTGTTGCGTCTTTAAAGAGCTGGCCTTCAATGAGAATTTGACTAGATTCCCTTCTATGCATGGCTGGGGCGTGGGCCTCTTTGAGGGCTGCTGAGTAGTCTTCCTTCTTGGCGGGCCGCGAGCGAGCTGCGGGAGACCTTGGGCTGTTATGCTCTTGAGTTGGCTACCTTGGGTCTTCGAGGTCTTCTTCACATGGGGCGGATCTTTGGGTTGGGCAGCTACCGAGAACTCATCACAAGATGGAGCATGAAAATGATAACATGTGGAGAGATAGTGATTGAAATTGCTCAAAAACATGAAATTTTTTTAGAACTTTCCTGTGTTGATTTGAATGTTTTTGCTATACGGTATTTTCAGAAAACATTTTTGATTTGTCCTATTTTGTAACCGGTCTGTTTTGTTTAAGACCAGCCGGTTCAATTTTCTCCTACGGCCGGCTTTGTTAAGACAGGCCGGTTTGATTTTCCAACCGGCCGGTCTTAATAAAACCGGTCGGTTACAAATATAATTGAAGTTAGTTCGTTTAGTTTAGGTTTTGAACCGGCCGGTTCAATTATATTTGTAACCGGCCGGTCTTAACAAGATCGGCCCCATGAGAAAATTGAACCGGCCGATTACAAAACAGAACAAATCAAAAATATTTTCTAAAAGTACCGTATATCAAAAACTTTGTAACGAAAACAAGACAGTTCTAAATTTTTTTCGAAAACCTTCATCAAATTCACAAAATTTGAATTACAACGGTTTGATTGAGTTCCTTGTTTTTAGTCCGGGTCAATTAACCCTGAGTTCGAACCGTAATGGAGCGGTTCATCCAATGGCGCCGGTCCAATTGAAGACGTTGCCAAATCCTCGACCGGTTCGTGCGCCGTGCAAAATTACCCATGTGTCTGCTTTTCATCAAATTGGTCGTCCACCTTCTCTTTCTTTCTGTCATCTTCTCCACTTCCTCCCTCATCATCCCCGAACCCTAATTTCCCGAATTCGATCTCAACGTTGTCCACTCCAACGCTGGTCGATTCCGACTACGCCTTCAACAACGGAGGACTCAACCACAAGCTTTTTTTTATATATAAGCAGCAATCAAATCTCAATCTGAATCCGGACGTGGCGGCGAAGCCGACGACGACGAATCTGACTGAGGAGCTGAGCTTGGCTTGGTATGCTCAACAGATCGATTAGTCCTCTGAGTATCTCGTCTGCAGGGTTTTTCCTTGTTTTTTTTTCTTCTTTCGATTATTGCAGTTTCGATGAAATTTGTGTATTGTTCGGAGCTAGCTTTGATACTGAAATGTGTGGTTTCTCTGGTTTGCAGAAAGTCAAAGATGAAAGTCAAGATTATACGTATCCAATTTATAGTTTCATTGCATCTGATTTTGTTGAGACTATTGAAATGTGTGCATTGCGATTTCTGACTCTGCACCGTTTTGAAACTAAAATTTGTATTGAATTTTGCTTGATATTTGAATTTATTGTTGAGAAGATGGTTTTCTTTAATCATTTTGCGCTGGCACGCTGCTGGGGATGATGCTAGAGTAAGTTATATATGCTATTCACAGCAGTATTTTGTATAAGTTTTCCAACCCCTGATAGGGTGTATTTGTTGGTCATTTTCTTGAAAGATGGCATGCTGTTGCTTCGTGGACATGGGATGCGCACGACGAAACATGTGGTATATGCAGGATGGCATTTGATGGTTGTTGTCCTGACTGCAAGCTACCTGGGGATGATTGCCCCTTGAGTAAGTTAGTCATATTCAGATGAGCTATTTGATTGTTTTCCATACCTTGTTGATTCATTTGAGATGACTTTCATGTGTATCTTGGTAGTTTAATGCGGTGAAATGTAATAGCTGGATTGCAATGCATAGGAAAGGGCTAGACTCACTCAAAAAAAAAGTCATTTATATCTGGTATGTGCTTGGCACTTATTGTCATCAAGGCTGCCCTTTCAACCATTTATCAATTCATTTGTTGATACAATGATCATAAATGAATTGTCATGGTCATTACCATTCTAGAATCTTGATAGTTTTTGTTGGTCACAACCAGCTGCGTAACGCTGAGTTATAAAGTTAGTTGGATGGTCATTAAAGATTTAGGGTGGTTCCGGGCTGCATTTGTTACGTCTCCCTAAATATAAGCATTCTTTTTATAAAATGTGGTTACACAAGGTAAGTTAACAAGCTGGGACCTTATGGAGATAATGGTTTTCCGTATAATCATTGCCTTAATTGCCCGTTTTGCTTATTGTTCACACCTTTGGCTTCTGTAACAAAGCATGATGACGTATGTGTCTTCTTTTGAAACTCTCCTTTTTCAGTAACATTCATTGTTAGCCAACCTTAGCTTGCTCATGTAATTTTCACTAGCATTGCAACTGAATGGGGTAAACATCTAACCTGTTTTCATGCTTGAGTGCAGTTTGGGGTGCCTGCAACCATGCATTCCATCTCCACTGCATCTTGAAGTGGGTAAACTCGCAAACTTCTCAATCCCACTGCCCCATGTGCAGAAGGGAATGGCAATTCAAGGAGTAGAGCAACCTGGGTCCCAACAAAAAAATCCAATGTATATGTTGTGTTCTCCATCCAATACTTTAGTTTTCCTGGTATCCAAATTACCACCACTGCAGCCCATGGGAGTTACAGATATCAGTTATCTTTTAATAGATGATCGTAGCCCGGTAGTATATCAATCAGTTTTACTTGCCTTGGCTCGATGCTCGGTTTGTGTAGTTGCCATGTTGAAGTACATTATTTATACTGTTAGTTTGATTTTGTAGATATAATTTTCAACTTGTAATTGGGACCTCAGTAGTTGTAACTGAACAGATCACTGGTTTGACATGTTTACATTTTTATTGAAAACACTGGAGTTGAAGAAGACGCAACGGAGAACAATCGGGCCATCATGTCGACTTATTTCTCCATATTCACTTGGTAATGGCATAGATGATCCCAGGCAAGTACCCGAACAGAGTCAGCAACAAGCAGATCCAGAACTCCACCTGCCAAATTCCCAACAACAACAACATTAATCAACAGAGCCAAACATGTCGGGCAAAATCAAGCTCCGTCTCATACGTGCCAGCTGAACTTGAGGAACACTCCCAGAGGTGGGAGGAGGATTGCCAGCAGGATGTCGATGAAGTTTGCTGTCCCTTGGCGCATTTTGGCCGATTCAGTGCTTACTTTGAAACGGATGAAATGCTCTGCTGACTGGTTCACCACTGTATTGGTTGGGTTGGTTTAAATAGAATTAGAGGGAACCGAATTACTTCTCTTTTGAATACGAGTGGCATGATTTTACGGTATGTATTCAATGAAATCTAATAAGTTAGTCAACCAAGTTAAAACTTTTTTCAAAACATCCTAATTTTTAGAACCAATCAACTTCTTTTTTTTTCCATTTAAAAACATAGCAAAACTCTCAAAACCAAATGAGCCTCATGATTTCATCAAGGAATGAGATCAAGTGGAATGCTTGTGTTATGAGTTTATTGTTGGAATAATACAAACACTTGTTACAACCAAATAATATACGCGAAAGAAAAGAATTAACTGTTTCATCTCTATCCTGCATTAGTTTTGATGATAACAATGATTAACAATATTGAAACGATATTAAGTAATCTTGTTGAAACTGGAATCTCATTAGCAATGTAGACTACATACTGAATCCAGATGTAGGCTACATAAAGTTACATTGTTAACTGCTTGTGCTAATGGAGACTTCATATGGAAATCTGTATGTAGACTACATCACAGTGATAGTTCATATACTTGGACAAATTCAGTTGTCTGGTATTGCATGTGGACTACATGTAACTATCATATGTAGGCTACATGTCGGTTAAACAGTTTCCACACTTAGCAGTTTCTTGACAGTTCAGGACAGTCTTGTTATTTGAATCAAAGCTTATCCTTTAGAAGTTAAAAGGTGCAAGCGGTTATTGAATTCAAATTACAAACCGACACAACCGTTCATCTCTTTTCCTATATCTATACCTTACAATCTTGAGAAGAAACCACTTCTTTTCTTTTCTTTGGAATTTATACAAGCGCACAAAAAGCAAACTCAACTCTCGCAGATTCTCTACTTTCAATCTTTCCCGAGAGTTCCCTTCTCCTTCAAAGCAAAGTTTCCCGCTGCCATATACTCTGAAGCTTTGAAGTACTCTGCACAGATTCATCAGTTGAATCCAACTCTTGTGCAGAAAGAGACGTGTTCCCACAACAAAGAATCTACACCGTCAAGGTTGTTGCTTAGCCTGCAAAAGCAAAGTTGTGAGTTTCTTTGTTGATCTGAAAACAAAGGGGTTTCTGGTTTAGCCCACTGAAAACCATTGTACAGGTTCTTTGGCAGATCCTATTGAAAAGCCATCCTTAATAAGAAAAGCCTCAAGTGGTTACTTGGGGAGTGGAGTAGGTTATTTGCAGTAATAACCGAACCACTTTAAAAGACTTGTGTTCTTTACTTTTCTGCTATTCTATTGATTGTCCATTCAATTCAAATATTGGACAAACGCGAAGTTTAGAAAGCCACGATTCCAACAATTGGTATCAGAGCAGGTTGATTCACTTTGGTTTTGCTTCAAAACGGTGAATCACTCGCTATGGCAAACTTCGCTAATCCAGTAGAAGGACTTTCAATATCCAGACCTCCATTCTTTAATGGAGACAATTACTCCTTATGGAAAACACGTATGGAAGTGTATTTCCAGAGTATAGACGTAGATCTATGGAAAGTAATAAAACAAGGTCCTTTTGCTCCCGTCAAAGATGCTGGTACAAAGGAGGAACCAAATTGGAGACCTAAGAAAGATTCCGAACTCACTGAGGATGACAAAAGAAAACTTACCTTGAATGCCAAGGCTAAGACAATACTCTTTTGTGCACTCTGTGATGTTGAACTCCAGCGTATTCTAACTTGTGAAAACGCAAAGGAGATATGGGAAAACTTAGAAGTCATCCATGAAGGAACCTCTCAAGTTAAGCAGCAGAAAATTGATAGACTTGTAAGAGCATATGAACTCTTCAAGATGGAAAAGGATGAGAACATAACAAGCATGTTCACAAGATTTACATTCATCACCAACTCTCTTCAATCTCTCGGGAAGACCTACGCAAACCATGAAAAAGTCAGAAAGGTTTTGCGAAGTCTCCCTAGAACATGGCAACCAAAAGTTACTGCCATCGTTGAGAGTAAAGATCTGAATGTGTTAAGTCTACAGGATCTACTTGGATCACTTTTGACTCATGAGATTGATTTGGAAGGTCTTGAACCAGAACCTATCAAACCAAAGACAATAGCATTCAAATCCGAAAAGATAGAATTTGACAGTGATGATGATGATGATGATATCGCATTAATCACTAAACAATTCAAGCAATTCCTGAGAAAGAGATCAGGAAAGAAAACTGATCCATCACAAGTTGTATGTCACAACTGTGGTAAAAAGGGTCACTATAAAAGTACATGCACTTTAAAGAAGAAGAACTTTGAAAAGGGAGAAAAATCTTTCAAAGTCACCACTTGGGATGAATCAAGTGAAGATGAAGAAGCAACTTCAACGGATGAAGTAAACCTATGTCTTATGGCAAATAAAGACGATCAAGTAAGTAATGATCCCTCAAATCTCTCATTTGATGAAGTATCCAATGCATATTTTAATTTATATTATAGATACAAGGAATTGTATGAGGAAGTAAAATCACTCCGTAGTGAGAAAAGTATCCTTGTTAAAGAAAATACGAAATTGAAAGATACAATTTCAAATCTTAACAAAGGTACTTGTGATTTAAATGATCTCTTGGATGTCCAACGATCTGTCGACAACAAACATGGGATTGGTTATGATCACTCCATCAAAAAGGGTGGAAATATCACTCCCATTAAGTTTGTAAGATCTACTGACACAAGAGAACAACTTCCTGAACACACCTCTGTTCACCATACTATTCCTAAAATAGCTAAGGAATCAGGTCATCAAGTTGAGAAAACCCGTGTATCAACAACTATTGATACTAGACAAAGGATCAGTAAGACTCATACAAATGATCGATCCAAGTACAATCAGATTAGCCCACGTAGACGTAGGCAATCAGATTATACCTGTCATGAGATTCACAATACTTGTAGGAAACAAAATGATCACGCATGTAACCTCCATGTGATAGATAGGCCAAGTCAAACTTTGCATAAACGTCATAACAATGCTGCATGTAGGCAACATGCCACTCGTTCATGTAGGCTACATGTCAGGAATGGACGAAAGCAAAGTCTGCACAAATCATGCATCACTGATACATGTAGGCAACATGAGAATAACTTATGTAGGCCACATGTTAGGAAAAGGCAGAAGCCTGTCAATAAAATAAGAAACTCCTCTAGGATGTCACACTCTAGACATGTTTCTAAGATCATACCTAGGATACATAGGGTATGGATTCCTAAAGAATACCTACCAGACATTCTTATAAAGTCAAGAGAACCCATGTTAGTTAGGGTTCCTTAAATGCATCTCCTCACCTATTGCAGGATGTCAATACCAAAAGTTGGTATTTGGACAGTGGATGTTCACGCCATATGACATGGGATAAAACCATGTTTTCATCTTTCAAGTCCTACAATGGTGGGACCGTATCTTTTGGTAATGATAAGAAAGGAAAGATCATTGGGATTGGTAACATAACTGGTGAAAACTCATTACTAATTGAGGATGTGCTGTTAGTCTCTCATCTAAAGCATAATCTCATTAGCGTTAGCCAGCTATGTGACAAAGGATACAAAGTAACCTTCACTCCAAATAACTGTATTATTCATGATTCAGTTAAAGGACAAACCATTGAAGGGTTACGGATAGGAAATGTTTATAAACTAGATATGAACATATCCTCATCCAATGTATGCCTATCAGCCACTACCGAAAGCACATGTCAATTGTGGCATAAGCGTCTTGGTCATGTCAACTATGATCTCCTGAAGTTCCTCCAAAAGAATAAGTTAGTGAGAGGACTTCCTGAGACAAGTTTCAAAAAGGAAGGATTGTGTGGTCCATGCCAGAAGGGTAAACAACACAAAACCTCCTTTAAAAGCAAGAAAGACATAACCACGTCTAAGCCACTTGACTTAATCCACATGGACCTGTTTGGACCAGTGGATGTCAAAAGTATAAGTGGAAAATCCTATGCTTTCGTTCTTGTTGATGATTATTCTAGATATACTTGGGTATATTTTCTTGCACATAAGAATGAAGCCTTGGAATGTTTCAAGGAGTTCTATAATCTTGTATGCAATGAAAAGAATGATAAAATCATCAAAATAAGAAGTGACCAAGGTGGAGAGTTCAATAGTGAAGTGTTTGAAGAATTCTGTAAAGAAAAAGGAATTCAACATCACTTTTCTAATCCTAGAACACCACAACAAAATGGAGTGGTGGAAAGGAAAAATCGAACTCTTCAAGAGATGACAAGATGTATGATTCTCGGAAATAACTTGCCTAAATATTTATGGGCTGAGGCTGTGAACACCTCATGTTATATTATCAACCGAGTACATCTTAGAAATCATCTACAAAAGACTCCATATGAACTATATCATGGGAAGAAACCTAGAATTTCCTATTTTAAAGTTTTTGGAGCAAGATGCTTCATCTTAAATGAAAAGGATCATCTTGGAAAATTTGATTCTAAAAGTGATGAAGGTATCTTCATAGGTTATTCCACAAATTCTAAGGCTTATAGAGTTTATAACCTGAGAACATTTAAAGTGGAACAATCTATGCATGTCGCTTTTGATGAATCCATCATTGGTCTTCCAAAAGATGGAAATGATGAAGGTTTGACACCCTGCACTACACCTTCGACACTTGATGACAATCATGTTGTTGATGATGGTATAAATCTCCCAAAAGTTTGGAAGGAACACCGTGATCACCCTATGGAGCAGATCATTGGTCCAGCAGACCTTCCTGTAAGGACAAGAAGGAATGTCCTTGATGAAACATGTCAATGGACAGCCTTCATCTCAAACATTGAACCAAAGAACTTCAAAGAAGCAGAACCACATCCTGATTGGATATTGGCCATGCAAGAAGAATTGGATCAATTTGTCCGAAATAATGTATGGGAACTTGTTCCTCCTCCCATTAATTATCCTATTGTGGGTACAAAGTGGGTTTTTAGGAACAAGTTAAATGAAGATGGAGATGTTATAAGAAATAGGGCTAGATTAGTAGCACAAGGCTACAATCAACAAGAAGGCATAGACTATGATGAAACTTATGCTCCTGTTGCTAGACTTGAATCTATTCGTATGATATGTGCCTTAGCAAGTCATATGAATATGAAACTCTATCAAATGGATGTCAAAAGTGCCTTCCTAAATGGAGTCATTAAGGAAGAAGTCTATGTTAAACAGCCTCCTGGATTTGAGGATCCTAGTAATCCTGAATATGTTTATAGACTAAAGAAAGCTCTTTATGGTCTAAAACAAGCTCCTAGAGCATGGTATGAAAGATTGACAACCTTTCTTCTTAAGAAAGGTTACAAAAGAGGAGCAATTGATCATACTCTATTTACCAAACATGATGGTAAAGAAATGATCATAGTCCAAATTTATGTGGACGACATCATTTTTGGTGCTACAATCTTGGAATTGTGCGCTGAATTTGAGAAACTCATGCAAGAGGAATTTGAGATGTCTTCTATGGGAGAATTGAATTTCTTCCTAGGACTTCAAGTTAAACAAATTGAAGAAGGCATTCTATTGAGTCAAACTAAGTATACTAAAGAGTTACTTAGAAAATTTGACAAAGATAGTCAAAAGACATATCCTACTCCTATGAGCACTAGCATAAGTCTTTGTAAAGATGAAGAAGGCGCATCAGTAGACATCAAACTTTATCGAAGTATTATCGGGAGTCTACTATACCTTACCTCATCTAGACCAGACATTATGTTTAGCGTATGCTTGTGTGCTAGATATCAATCTGATCCTAAGCAATCACACATGCGTGCTCTAAAGAGAATACTTGGATATCTAAGATATACCCCATCTCTTGGTATATGGTATCCAAAAGGATCAACTATTGATCTAATAGCATATTCAGATGCTGATTTTGCTGGATACAAGGTTGATAGAAAAAGTACAAGTGGGAACTGCTTTTTCTTAGGATCATCCTTAGTATCATGGAACAACAAGAAACAAAATTCAGTTGCTTTGTCAACTGCTGAAGCTGAGTATGTTTCAGCAGCTAGTGCGTGCGCCCAAGTCCTTTGGATGAAACAGACATTAAAAGATGTTGGGCTATGTTATTCACAAATTCCTATATTTTGTGATAACACAAGTGCAATAAGTATTTCAGAAAATCCTGTTCTTCATTCAAGAACTAAGCACATTGATCTAAGGCATCATTTCCTTAGAGATCATGTTGCGAAAGGAGATATATGTGTCAAGTTTGTTTGTACTGAAAAACAACTTGCTGACATCTTTACTAAGCCTCTTGATAAAGACAGATTTTCATTCTTACGAAGAGAACTTGGAATGGTTGATCTTGAAGAAGTCTAAAGGTAACTTATGATCAATTTCCTATACTCTATAGTTACAATGTAGACTTCATTCGGAATATTTGATGAAGCCCACAACCTGTCCAACGATTGGAAATGTTACTGGCATTCAACTGTCACTCTGACAGCCTCCAACGGTTAAAAATGGGGTGGTCAAACGGTTAGAAATTAGTGGGATAAAATCAGATCAAGTTACATCTTAACTTCCCACTACTTTCTTGCTCAAACCTCCTTGGCCCACTCTCTGCTAAACCGCCTCTAAACTCCCTGCAACCTCCTTTTACTTCCTTTTAAAAGGACTCTCATTCCTCACCCTTACTCCCTTCATCACAAAATGACTCAAAAGGGATCTAGGTCAGGAAAGATTCGCGGCGCCAGTCGTCAGACTAAGGCGACGCATTTGCCTCAGGAGGATAATACCGGCAGAGTTGAAGAACCTGTGGAGGTTGAGCCTCCTCGTCATGCTCAGAAGCGCCCTGGAAAGGAAATCTTTTCTAGTGGGTCCAAGAAAGCGAGAGTTGATGAGGAAGAATCTTCAATTCATCCTGACAACTTCTTTAGCACTACTCACCTTCAGCTCTTCAACCACAAGTTCAAAGATCGTCAAGTCCAACATGGATACGCCTACGACCTGGACTCGTTCCCAACACTCAATTTGAAAAGGAAGTTTCGTTCTTGGAACTCTGTTGTTGCTAATCCTCGCAACTGTTACCAAGATTTGGTTCGAATCTTCTTTGCAAACTTGAGGGTTGATGATCAGGGGATGATCCAGTCAATGGTAAAGGGGGTCTCCATCAAATTGAATCCCCAGATTATTGCTGAGATCTTGGACTTGGACAGATCTGACTGTCGTGACTTCTGCTTCCCAGAATGGGACCCTGAAACCTCCATGTCTCCATCTGAGGCACTAAAGGTTGTCATGGACGGCTTGGATCTTGGCCGCGAACGGATTACTCTATCCAGGCCCCCTATGCTAGGAAGGTTAGTACTTCACATATTAATGTACAATTTCCTTCCTCGAGGTGGTCGATTGCAGTTTGAACCATACTATAATCTGTTGGTTGCGGCTAAGATCACTCAAGGGGATGAACAGTTAATCGATCTTCCGTATGTCATGTATCGGTTGATTATTAAAATTTGGGCGGAACCCAAGGTCATGGGTCAGAAACAAAGAAACACTGATCTACCATTTGGTAATGTGTTCACTATCTTCTTTGAAAAGTTTGGAGTTCCCTTGTCTGGAGAACGGCCTATGGTGCCTACATCTGCGTATGGCTATGACAACTTCATCAACACTGGATGGCAATTCTGTGATGAAGTGGACTGTTACTTCAATGACAAGTCTGCCAAAACATCCAAGTACCTGGAAGGTGTCCCCATACCAGCCCCTGTGATTGATCTGGTCCCATGCTCAGCTATCTTCAAGAGCAAGGCTACCTCTGGACAGTTGCCTAAGTCCTCTGATTATGGGACTTTAGGGTTACAACACTCGTCTAATGCAGTTGATATTGCTCATGTTATGGATATGCTCCGGGACATGGAGAGATCTTATACTGATCTGGTACTCCAAGTCAGCAATGATTCCAGGCCTCCTCCAACTCCTCAGACTGCTAGGTCATCTTCACAAGTAGATCTTCAACCCTTGTTGGAAAGGCTTGATAGGATCGAAGCTGAGAACAAGGAACTCAAGACCCTCCTCTTGGAATCTCAGAAGAATTCTCCTGCTGATGGCTCTACCTCATCATCTCCCTCCACAGCCTCTATACTGGCCTTGGTAAAGGCAGAACTGGATAAGTTCTATACTATCCTGTTCAAGCAGTATGATGACTTCGCTGAGCTCCATCAAATTCTAAGGAATGAGATGGATTTGGAGAAGCGAAGGGTCAAGGGCTTTGAGGAGGACTTGATGCAGAAGCTGGACACATATCAAAGGTCTCTTAAGACGTTGGACAAAGCTGTTAATAACAACTTTTTATCCATCTATGCCCTTTTGGACCACAGTAAGGATCTTATCACTAAAATCCTTAAGTCTCAAGGCAAAGAAAAGATTCCTCCTGTGTCTGTTGGTGGTATACCTATGGATAGCACTTCCAATCCAAAAACCCACCGAGCCTCTGCAAGTAGATTCACAGAAGAGCCCATGTCTCCGAGAAAGCGTGCCCCCAGTAATACTTCTTCTTCCAATGTGGAAATCAGTGATTCAGACTAAGGTCACTCTTTTTCACTCTACTAAAATTCTGTCATTTTGTTCTTTCGTTTTCACAAGAAAAGCGTCTGTCCCTTGGTCGTGATGTACCATTCCACGCCCTCATGAACTTTTAATCTTCCTATAGTCAAGTCACTTAGCATATATCCCCGCTTTAATTCAGGGGGAGTTTAATTCTTTTTGATTTTGACAAAGGGGGAGATTATTTCAATACTGATTAATCATGCTATATGGTTGTCATCATCAAAAAGGGGGAGATTGTTTCATCTCTATCCTGCATTAGTTTTGATGATAACAATGATTAACAATATTGAAACGATATTAAGTAATCTTGTTGAAACTGGAATCTCATTAGCAATGTAGACTACATACTGAATCCAGATGTAGGCTACATAAAGTTACATTGTTAACTGCTTGTGCTAATGGAGACTTCATATGGAAATCTGTATGTAGACTACATCACAGTGATAGTTCATATACTTGGACAAATTCAGTTGTCTGGTATTGCATGTGGACTACATGTAACTATCATATGTAGGCTACATGTCGGTTAAACAGTTTCCACACTTAGCAGTTTCTTGACAGTTCAGGACAGTCTTGTTATTTGAATCAAAGCTTATCCTTTAGAAGTTAAAAGGTGCAAGCGGTTGTTGAATTCAAATTACAAACCGACACAACCGTTCATCTCTTTTCCTATATCTATACCTTACAATCTTGAGAAGAAACCACTTCTTTTCTTTTCTTTGGAATTTATACAAGCGCACAAAAAGCAAACTCAACTCTCGCAGATTCTCTACTTTCAATCTTTCCCGAGAGTTCCCTTCTCCTTCAAAGCAAAGTTTCCCGCTGCCATATACTCTGAAGCTTTGAAGTACTCTGCACAGATTCATCAGTTGAATCCAACTCTTGTGCAGAAAGAGACGTGTTCCCACAACAAAGAATCTACACCGTCAAGGTTGTTGCTTAGCCTGCAAAAGCAAAGTTGTGAGTTTCTTTGTTGATCTGAAAACAAAGGGGTTTCTGGTTTAGCCCACTGAAAACCATTGTACAGGTTCTTTGGCAGATCCTATTGAAAAGCCATCCTTAATAAGAAAAGCCTCAAGTGGTTACTTGGGGAGTGGAGTAGGTTATTTGCAGTAATAACCGAACCACTTTAAAAGACTTGTGTTCTTTACTTTTCTGCTATTCTATTGATTGTCCATTCAATTCAAATATTGGACAAACGCGAAGTTTAGAAAGCCACGATTCCAACATTAACAAGATCAGTAGTACTGATATCTGTCAATTAAGCATAACATATAAATTGTAAACTAGATGTGCCTTAATCCATTTATGAATGGATATAAACCTGCAAAGTAATATTCCGGATTGATGCTTCCAGTCTAGATGTATGTTTCAATAGATAGATCCAAGTTCGGATACTAGAGAACGATAATATAGCGGGAGCATAACATATATTTATATCTTATACACGATAATATATAATTAAAATAATCATAAATTATGTCTCTCAAAGAGTATCATAATTATCTCTAGTTATTTACACAATGTATTTCACGACTAAAATTATACACGATAAACTACCAAAAAGATTATCACATATTTAAGTTCATATACCTCATCTGAGGATATTCCGATAATGGGAGTTTTTATTAGATATGATAATTATCGATGTGATACTCCCGTGATAAATGGATCCATTATCGATGTGTCTACCACAAATTTCATTATGTACGAAAATCATTTCTCACTAATACTGAACTTTGGTATATACAAAACATATCAATTGAAAGCACAAATAAAGCCATATTTGATATAATCCATCAACATATATATTCTTGAGGTTATTGAGTTTCTCAAATTGTAATTTTTCGAAAGCAGAATTAGAAAGAAAATGGCATTGTCTTCTTATGGTTGCTTAAAGATATATAATCATGCATAAAAATTAATCAACCTCATTAAAATTAAGATAACCAATTTTGTCTTCAATCACAATTTCTCCACAACAACTCTCCCCCAAACTCATTATTCTCAAAAAATATATAATATAAAATCTCATCCACTAAAATATAAATTTCCTTATAAGATAAGAAAATTCAACCTGAAAATGTATGTCCTTTCAATTGATAATTGTGCTACAAAGCACCATAATGTTGGTAGATATCATACTTCATAGAAAACCAATTAAACAAAAATAACATGTTCATACCGAAAATTTTAAAAGCAGATTTATCACATTCTAAGATACCAGTCATATCATTAATATTAAGTCTTAGAACAATGGCATTCTTGTAGTAGTGATCAAATATTGACGATGAAGATGTGTCAAAATAAAAAACCATCTTAGGATGTATTTATCGTTCACACCAAAATACTAAAGAATCGTCACATGTTTACTACCGTTAATATGTTTGCAGCTTAATTAAATATTAATTGACCTTAGAGCTAATTAAATATTTATATAAACTACACACATACATCCTAACAAACATGTTAAGATTATGACATCCTTGACAAAACAGGCGCAAGAAGATGCTACAACATCCCGTGGAGTCAGAGGCTGAAGCATGTTCTACAGACTGACAAAACAAGCGAAAGAATATGATATAGCTTTCATGAAGACAACTACCAGAAGATGCTATAACATACCATGAAGACTCAAAGTTATAGCAGAGTAGCCGATCAACATGGAGGTGCACAGAGAACGTCCGGAGGATTGCTGCCAGCGTCGCAATAAGTCAGGGAGTTTCCCAGTTGATCAGAAGTCTTCATCAAGCGTTCGAAAGAGAGATTATATGAAGAAACTGACAAACCTTCCATAGAAGGAGTATGAAGATAATCTTGAGATAGCTTGAGATTAGAAGAAATCTTGGGAGCCTGAAGACAAGCTTGAGATAGCTTGAGTTCAGAAGAGTCCTTGGATATTTTCAAAAATGCCAAAGGGGAGATTGTTAAGGTAATGACATCCTTGACAAAACAACACAAGAAGATGCTACAACACTCTCTGGAGTTTGCAGCTGGAGCACTTTCTGAAGATTGACAAAACAGCAACAAGGCATAAGAAGATGTTATAGAACTCCCTCACAATCGGAAACCGGCTCAACTATAGGAAATAGTGATGACTTAAAGGTAGAGCAAAATGGCCGATCATCTTGGAGCTACACGAAGATCGCCCGGAGAGGTAATGTCGGCGTCGCAAATGACCGGGGAGCCTTGTAGCCGTCCTCAAGTGATTAGCAGACGTCATCACACGGTCAGAAGAGGTCAAGAAACAAAAGGTTTCTAAATGCCGATTTAGGAAACCAAACTCAACAAACTCTTAAAATCTTAGGATAGATCTTGGATTGCCAAAAGGAGTTTAGAAAGTGTTCTAAATCCTAATGGAACTAGGATTTCTATAATCTTTCATGAGCTGCAAGTATGTAAAGGCAGTGCCTCCAAGGAAACACACACATACACACGGAGCAGAGCGAAGAAACCTTAGTGTGAAGAGCAAGTGTGCTGTCACTGGGAAAGGCTGAGAGAGATCAAGACTGGATGAGTCTAATCGACGCCTGATCACTGGGTTCAATTGAAGCGGAGTCTCGTTGAAGATCAAGTATATTTGAAGAATAGTCATGGGAGCGCTTGCCGCGGATAATCAAAGAGCATAACAAAGTCCTCGATAGCAGAGAGGAAGTCATTGATCAAGGGGGAGCATTGATGAAGTCGTGTGAACTCGAGGAAATTAGATTGAAGTAGCTGAGAGAGCTCGGAGAATCTGAGGTCGATGTTCAGGAATAGCAACTTAGTTCAGAAGTTGTTATAGCATCCTGTAGAGCACAACGAGAACGCACGGGCGAAGAGCAAAGACTACGAGCTAGTTCTGCAAAGTTGTGTTGAGCATAGAGGAGATCAGAACTCGCTGAGTTTGATCTAGCATTGATCCACCAAACTCAAATGAAGCGTGGCTCGTTGAAGAATCAATCAGTTGCTTCGGAGAACAGCTGCGGACACGTGCTGTTGCAGGGTGTTGAAGAGCTGAGCGACTCTCTTTGATAGTGACAGGTGGGCTTTGATCAAGGGTGAGCAATATCTGAGTTGGAAAAACACAGTGAGAGACCAACGGCTTGGGAGAGGGCGCTAGAGAAGTCGTCGACAGAAGTTACAGCAATTCCGTCTACTGCACATTCTTATAGAAAAGACTAAGTCTGTGGGTCAGATCTGTACCTATTCTTTATCGAAAGTGTGTAAGTAGTACGAAGTGAGTATGTGGGATCAGACTACTAGCTAATTTGTGTGATCAGATTGAGCTAAGATTTCGACTAGGTTAGAAATAGAGGTCGAACTAGTGTTGGCTTAGTTTCTGGAATCCTTTGTACTATAACCATGAATAGTAAAATCTTGCGGATCGGAAAGTCGTCCTCCCCAAACGTAGGCACTGGCCGAACTGGGTAACCAAAGTTTTTGAGTGCTTTCAGGTTTGGCAGAGAAACAAATTCCATAAAATGACCTTGAGTGCTACAGCAACCGCTGTAAATCGTCACTAACAGCGCGCAGTAAATTTCAAAACCAAATATGTCAACCTACACGGATACAAGACTTAGGTGTACGTATATTTCCAATTCAATTAACTTATTTAGAGTGATAGCTCAAATTTGAATGTCAAATCTTACAATTAAAACTGAAAATAATGTTAGTTCACAAAATTATGGTTCCAAATTTCAAATTAAACCAAAAGATAATCTTAACCAATTAAATCATAAACAATTCAACTAATCTACATTAAACCATAACCAGACCAATTCCAATCAATAGGAGTAAAACCGAACTAAACCACCATCAAATCTGGCCGGATTGATTTATCAAGCCACATAAAATCACTTTAAATCAATTTTTAATTAAACCGGAATTAAAAATCTCACCCAATTTGAATCAATCTCGATTAAACCAAATTAGATGAATAAAATCAAATTGAACCACATATATCTCAATTGGACCAAAGCCAATTGAAGCGGCTTCAATTTAAACCGAAATTACCAAATTGGTTAATGAAAAAATGGCAACCATATTGAATTAGCCAACTTAATAGAACCAAATCGAAATAAGAAGAGACCGAATCTATTTGAACTAATTCAAGCCGAGCAGAGTTAGACCGTAATAAAATTGGATCAAACTGGTATGGTTTGAACCAGACCAAATTTAGGGTTTCAGAAAGCCACCTTGCAGCCTGCCGCCTCATGGAATGCACCCTTGGGTTACGGCCGAGTCGGCTCGGTATGTGGTTGAACCTATTCACAGCTCAGAGCGAGTCAACTCGATGTATCTGGACCTATTTTGCGTCGGAATTCCCTGACGAGCTCTAGCAATTCTACATTTTCAAAATAATGAAATTGATTATAATATATTTCAAAAATATTTACAAAGAAATGAGAAAAATTTTCAAACTTGTCATGTTTTGGGAAGTTTGTTCCAAAACTATCACACTTTTGAATTTACTTTTCAAAATATCATTTTTTTCACAAACTACTACTGGGAGTAGCGGTTTGTGTATTTTTAAAAAATTAAAATGCTAACTGGATATTTAAAATGATGATTTGGCAGTGAGAGGTATATAATTACACAAACCGCTACTCGTAGTAGCGGTTTGTTTGTATTTAGTTTGCTGCAGATACACAACAAACCGCTATTACGAGTAGCGGTTTGACATATTTTGGTCAAACCGCTAATACGAGTAGCGGTTTGTGTAATTGTGTTACACTTCAGCATCCAGTCATCATTTTAAGCACCTAGTCAGTATTTTAATTTTTTAAAAATACACAAACAGCTACTGGAAGTAGCGGTTTGTGAAAAAAAATAGCATTTTGGGAAGTAAGTTCAAAAGTGTGGCAGTTTTGGAACAAACTCCCAAAACATGGCAAGTTTGAAAATTTTTCGAGAAATCAGATCCGAACATTGCTAAAAATTGTTATCTTAGTTTAGTTTTAAACACAAAACTCGATCTCAATTATGCTCAATAAACCGATTATGGTTGGTGACTCGTACTACTTGTTGGAATAATACAAGCATTTATTATAATCAAATAAGATATGCACCGTAAACAAATTATCAGAATCATTAATACTCATATCCGTCAATCAAACATAATATATAAACTGTAAAGTAGACGTAACTTAATCCATTAATGAATGCATAAAAACCTGAAGAGCTTGCAAAGAAAAACATTGGGTTGGTGCTTCCAGTATAGCTGTATGTCTCAATAATCAGTTCCATGATACTGAAGAACGATAAGGTTGGCCGAGGAGCATAACTTATATTTATATCTTGTAAACAATAATATATAATGAAGATAACCATAAATTTTGTCTCTCAAATAATATCATAAAAATATTTCTTGGCATCTACACAATACATTACATGACTAACATTATACCCGATAAGCTTTCAAATAAATTAGATCACACTATTTAAATTTATCATAATGATATCATATGCAATTACTTAAATTACATATTCGATTCTAATTAGATTAATCTAAATAATCTAACATTTAT
This sequence comes from Umbilicus rupestris, assembly GCA_963678935.1. NCBI lineage: Eukaryota > Viridiplantae > Streptophyta > Magnoliopsida > Saxifragales > Crassulaceae > Umbilicus > Umbilicus rupestris. The sequence continues at coordinate 8,096,134 of OY787629.1, forward strand.
CACGACATAATTTTTGATTTTATTTTCTTCTTGTAAAACTAGGTCATTTTAAAATTAAAACACGCCATTTTCATGTCGTTATATTTATGTACCAAATCTAGATCCTTCCATCAATTTGCAAGTTTTTGTAGAGCTTTTGCAGATCAAGCTGTCCTCTGAGCAGATCAAGCCCATCAAGAATCAAATTCTAATCATTCGGTGATATGTAATTAGAAAAATTAGTAAAAGACAATTGTATTGAAAATGTATCCCATAAATGAAATTTCCGGGGCTAAGTTTAACTAGTGAATTCTTTTTTGCATATTCTTCTCTAAATCCACACCAAAGTCTTGTTGTGACCCAATCTAAAATGAAACTACAATGACTAATATGTAGTTGTCTTTTTAGCTACGAGATCACGCCTTGATGTATTTATCTAATGAATTCATACATGGTATTCATACTTTTGTTTTCCATTAAAACATCATTTTTTTCCATCAAATTTTCACAATGCATTAGTGTTGATGACTTGTTTGTGTTCAAAAAGGTGAATTCAATAAGAGAACATTACTACCCATCTGCAATCCATGTTATAAATAACAGAATCTTCACCTAAAGGAGGAGGGCCACACAATTGGATGACCAAATCTATGTATCTATCCTACCTACGCAGGCAGGCAAAACCAGGTATCCTACACGAGCTACCCTTAACTAATTGAGATCAAAGAATAAGGCAGGCAATGGGTCACCAACTAAAATAAATTTAGTACTTGAGATCATTACCATTCTTTGGCGAAAGGTTTGTTGTTTGCACATTATATGTTTTTGGTTTCCCATGTATGCTTTCTTGCTCCCAAGCAGAACCACGATACAAAACAGGTTCTAAGGGACGGACAAGTAGAGCGACGACCACGACCCAAAAAAAAAAAAAAAAAATGAATGACTTGAAACAAGGGAAACAATTGATTGATGAATGAGAAAAATGTATCTGCAAGTAATGTATCATGAATTTCACAACTTGCAATTGTCATTGCTAGATCTTATCTATTTTCCTCAATATCAGAATCAGAGGATGACCTCTTTATAAACTCCAAGCAGTCAGCGATGGCTTCAGAATAAAAATCGTCGTCTCTTCCGCCCCTCGGCCTCTCCTTCACTAGATGCCTCCCACTCCTGCTGTTATGAACTTTCCTTCCTATCCTGAAACCTCTGGCCAGGCCCCGAATCATCGACCGGGAAACAAGTCTGAATAAGTAAATGAGTCTAGACCGGATCATGAATCTTTTCCCCCACTTGACCCGAATCCCTTTCGCTCCTGTATGGCTGCTGCATTCCATCTTTGCATAGCTCATGGCTGGTAACAGAATGGAGTTTGGCAAACTATATAGAATTTGAGTTTGGTTTATATAAAGGAGACAGTTCAAGCTCTGTTTAAGTTTTGTACCGTTAATATTAGTTTTATCAGTCCCCGTGGTCATCTCATCTTGAATAATTAAATGACTTTGGTTTCTTGTGCATTACCAAACCAGTAGAACTCTTTGTTTTAAGACAAAAGAGGGACCATTATTCAACAAAGCCATCAGCCTAAATTTGAATTTAGTCAGACATACTTTACTAAGAGAGAAAATTTAGGCCTCAAATTAAATGTTGTTTACTTTGAGGAAAAATGTTCTTGCAAAGTCCCCATTTGTCGTTGAGAACTTTTCTTGCTTACAAAATGAGTAAATTGGGAGATCCAATTCATATATTTATTTTTAAGCCCCATGTGCAAATCGTGATTTGACACGTCAATGGCTGACAAGGTACAAACGATTATTTTTACAAAGACGTATATTGGAAATTGTTTTGATGATAAAATTTTGATTTTAAAAAATTTTTGAAAAAGGTTTTCTGACCGATTGAAGTCTTTTTCCTTAATTTGGTGATGTTGTTATGCATGATAGGGATCTTTGCCCTGAGATAGAAGATGAGGAGAATGGATTGCAGGTTCACCAGGAAGTCAACAAACATCATTCTTCATATTTGAGACAATAATAATGTTGTGTAATATGTGTACGAAATAAATATTGAAATTAAATAAAATGTAACAGAATCGGGAGTCGAACTTGTCATACGATCTCTTTAAATTGTTATTGGCCTCTCTTTGGCGTTGAGATCATTTGTAAATCGTTTTTCAGAATACAACGACTCAGCTAATAATTCTTTTTGTACCAAAGAATTTGCTATCAAAATTTATTATGCTTTTGAGAATCCCCACGACAAATGACCAAAGGATAATCTCGAAAGTTGAAAAAATAACCCTTTGTTGTTAGGCATCGCCTAATTACTCGTTAATAGATCTTAAAAGTAATGTAAACCACCTCACTTCAACTGTGGCACTCATTGGACCCCACTTATAAACCAAAATCAGTTCGTAATTTCAGACAGAGATAGCCTCCTTAACATCTTAGTAAGAAGTTAGGATAAGTTTATATATAAACTACATTCAATCAACCTTTCAAGCAATGTGGAATACTTGTACATTATTTTCATTTCTACTCCACAAGTTAGATTATTCTATTCTTAACAAAGTCATATTTCTAATATTTTAAATCACTCTTTGAGCATCAATATCTCATTCAATTTAATTTGGATTATGATTTATGAATACCAATTATATACCTTACTTTTCAAGATATTTAACTATGATTAATTCAATTAAATTTGATGTGTACTCCACCTTCAAATTTAGCTCATAAAATACGATCATTTTCTTATAAAAAAATTCCAACAATTTTTTTAATATCTACAAAAATGTCTTCTGCATTGTCATTACTATTCGATATTTCAATTTGGTTGCAAAATGTATACATACGATCCAACACAACCCAACCCAACTTTTCCCAACAATTTAAGGAGCGCATCCAAAATCTCTGAGACGAATCCAAAACTTAAATGTCAGAAATCAAAATTTACTAAGTGATTTTGATATGAAACCAGCTTTTATCATCTGCCAAGTCTCATGCATAAATAACTCCTATTCTTGTTTGGGATTATGGGGATAAATGTGTGATGAAAATAGAATGTGTCTTATTTTATGACCAAAATTTGAGTGTGGAGAACATTTCGGTTGAGTTGATGAAGTCTAATAAAAAATTTCTTGTAATGAGGAGTATAAAATAGACTCTTGAAATGCCAAAATCGGATAGGTATCAAATGAGAAATCGATGCTCAAAGTTAGACTAAAATTGTTATAATTTTAGATTTTGAAAGGAATGAATGAGTGAAATGAATTGACTCAAGTGTCATTCTTCCACGTTGGTGAGAAAGAGAGAAATCTTGAGTTTATATTAACCAAAGCCCTCTCATGAGCTCTACACGCCGGCGCATGGGTGTGCAAATCCTTGAGATTTGGCTTGCTTTGTATGCGTGCGCACCTGCGGACACGAATGGAGCGCAGATCGACGGACCTCGTTCGTTTTGCAACTTAAGATCATCTATCTGAATTTAGTTTTGCAAATTCTTAGTGGGGAAACTGATCACATTCTGTAGGAAACAACCAATTGTTTCCTTATATAACATCACGGACAGTAAACCACAAGAGGAACCTAGACAAAAAAAATAATAATCAGTCTTTTTGTTTTCGTTGCGTCTGAAGGCTGAAGGATTATTTCATCCTGGAAAGCAAACTGTCAATTGAAGTTCGACAAATTAGGACAGCAACTTTGCTTCAAAAAAAGCATCCAACGCGACTTAATCATATAAACTTAACTACGATTTGAATTTCAACTTATTTTTTTTATTAGAACGGAATATTATTTCAGTAGTTCAATTCTATACTGCCCGGATCTAACAATTCTAGTGATAGAAAGCACACTACATTAGAAGAAAGGTGCCCTGTGAGGGATTCCCTTCCTCTTCCGGCGCCTGGAAATCAGTCTACCACCCAGCTTCTCCTCCATCTTCACATTCTCATAAAACATCCCATTATTGTAACCTTCTTCTCCGAGTGATTCAGTCCCGGGCATGAGTAAAGGAGCCTTGGAGTGGTCAGACTTTTTCATGTAATCCATCACCTGAAACAGAGAGAAGCACTTAAACTGATGATTATGAAAAACTTCAAAGCTGAGTTGATGAAAATAACCTTGCACTGGATGGAGCAGTATCGAAATTTATGCATTGGAACCAGCCTCTTCCCACAAACATGGCACTTCCTCACAATCTGATTATTCTTGGGGTGCACAGAGGTTGATCTTGATATGGCCTTGTTGCATCCACATTTTCCACCAGAGCTGGAACTGTCAAACCGGCCGCCGCCGTGGTTGATCTTTGCCATCGACCGCAGCGGACGAAGGGCCACGACCAAAGCTTGATTGGACTTGTATGTCTACAAAAATCCAACATATTCAGATTGATGATTTTTTTAAAAAAAAAATTATTTATTTTTCTTATTCTACTCCAAATCCTCCATCAGACGCTTTGCTATGGCCCCATCAGAAATGAAATCTTAATCGCTGAGATGTTTGACGTTCTTTTTGCCATTAGACCACCTCTGATCGACAAGATCGATGATTGCATGGTTTGGTTTCTTGGGGTATAAAAATTGTACCTGAATGTCATTTATATTCATAAAAGACTTGATTGCCTTGGCTGAGGCCGCGTCCTGATAAACGTGACGAAAGACTTGAATAATGCCATGGGTGGCGTGCCCCAGCTCGAGGATGCATCGAGGGCAAACAGGAGTCTTGCAATCCACGCAGAACTTGTTTATGGAGAGACCAGGATCGACATTGTCAAGATGTAGCATGCATTGCTTGAAGTAGGGTTTCTCAAGAAATTCCTCCAGCCACTCTGGCTTCCCATGCTCCAACTGCTCAGCAAGGTTCTGCAAAAATGAATTCGATACGTCAGAAGTTTGTAACTGCTTCCACAAGGCTTGGTAGGATTCAGCAACATGAAAAAAGTTGTTACCTTGCTCGCCGCATCGGCAGCCATTTTTGATGACGTCTCAGCCTTTGGTGCTAAGGTCCTTCTTGCAAAATGGGAATGAATAATGCCATTCTTACATATACTGATGATGATGCTGCTGCTGCTGGTTGAGGTTAGGTGGGTGAGTTCATTATTACGACTCATTTTTTACTAAATGCGCGCCTATGTTTCTTAATTTTACTGTTCACGAGAAAATGTGAGTGTAAATTTCACATTTGAAAGTGTAATTATGTTTTCCATCCGAATTGGTTTAGGTATCATATAATTTCATAATTATCTTTATTATTTGATTAAAAATTTTCTTCATCTCCACATTCTCGTCTTTGTACCAATGTGTTACTTTTTATAGACATTTTATGATTTGATAAGATGTCCTACGCGGTGGTCTAATGCTTCAAAAAGTGTCAAGGTCTGGTTTAATTTGTGCCAGCTGAGTAAAGAAAGTGATAGCTAGTTGATGATGCTTTCCTGTATTGGAGAATTAAATGCTTAATTAATTACTCATTTTGTTACTTAAATTTTGTCAATTACAGATATTAAGGTGTATTGAACATGACTTAATTAGGAGAATTGAGTTCTAGACCCAACTCTGTGATTTAATAATGGTACCAAACTTCCAGTAAGAAAATTTAATCGTTGTATCAATTTAAGTGACTAAAAATTTGGTTAAACTGCATTGTAAAAAAGTTGAATTCAACAGAAAAACTCTTAATCACTAAAAAGATTGTATGCTTCCTCCTATTGCCGTCTCCTCATTGATTCTCTGCTACAAAAAGTATGTATCCCTTAATTTTCTACCCTTCTGGATGACTTACTCTAATTAACGTAGAGCTGGAGCAACTACAATTGCAACAGGTGAGCCGGTCTTGCACAATTCAAACAACACTTTTGATGCAAAAAATAAACAAAATTTGTATCAATTCTGTCACCATGGCAAGGAAATAGAAATACTCCACGCATATGACGTAATGCAGATGCGAAAAAATCTGACATATGAGCAATTTAAGCAGTTGGAGCTGTTTGAGCAGCGAGCCTCTTCTTAGACTCCTCAATGATCGACAGCTTGATACCCTTACCTTTGGGAAGAGACACCCAAGGCTTTGATCCTTTTCCGATGGTAAACACATTGCCCAACCGAGTTGCGAATTCATGACCAGTAGCATCCTGAATGTGGACTGTTTCAAAACTGCCCTTGTGCTTTTCTCTGTTCTTGAGAATACCAACTCGGCCTCTGTTCCTTCCGCCAGTGACCATCACAACATTACCCACGTCAAACTTGATAAACTCGGCAATCTTATTGGTCTCAAGATCAAGCTTGATGGTGTCATTAGCTTTGATCAGAGGATCCGGGTACCGAATGGTACGTCCATCATAGGTGTTGATGTATGGGATACCTTTGGATCCAAACTGAACAGAGCGGACCTTGCACAGCTTGAACTGCAACAATGTTAAATATTGGGTAAATAAGTACTATGACCCACAACGAACAATAAAGAATATATTGGCAGCATGGCACCTCAATGAATGATAAAAAGGAAACAACACCAATTGTAAGGACGTATTTGTCAACCTTAACAAAAGCATAGTAATCAAGCCACAAACCTACACAATCTACAGATCATGGTTTCAACCCTAACATAATGCCCTTATAGAAAATGCCTGCTAACTTATTATGTGGATGATCATAAGCGTACATTTTTATCACGCCAAATTGACTAAATACCTTAGCCTCCTCATCTCTGATTGAGTGAAGGCGGAATCTGCCCTTTGTGTCGTAAAGAAGCCTGAAGTTCTCATTTGTTTTTGGGATTGAGACGACATCTGGAATGCAAGAATTGGTTAGCCGCTGGGCAACACAACCAAGCATTTGGTGATAAACATTCTCATCAAATGGAGAAAAAGTAAATGTAGAGAGAGGGATAAAAAAGATACCCATAAAGCCAGCAGGGTAGGTCTTGTCAGTTCTGACCTTTCCATCAACAAGGACATGGCGCTGCATCAAGATAGAGATGACCTCGCGGTAGTTCAACGCATACTTGAGCCTGTTACGGAGGATGAGAATCAATGGGAGGCATTCCCTTGATTTGTGAGGTCCAGAGGAGGGTTTGGGGGCCTATTCACAGATAAAATTAAAAAAACTCAAACTCAGCCTGAATGTTGTATTTTAGGGTGGTTGTGTCATTTCATGATGAAGAATTGATCAAGTAAACTTACAAAAGCACCGCCGAGTTTATCGAGCATCCAGTGCTTGGGCGCATTGAGCCTCTTCAAATGCTTCTTCAACCCTCTCGCCTATACGCAACACATCATCGTAGCCGTTTCATATAATCATCTACATAGTGAAATTTAAGGAAAGTGCTAATGCTAAAGTAGAAGAAGCCATCAGATGAGATCGGAGAGTGAGCTTACCATTTTGCGAGGTTGTGCTCTGATCTATCCTGGATCGCCGATGGAGGAGAAAAAATGGAGAAGACCTTTCCGCGAGTCAGAAACACTTCAATATACTTCGCTGCACCAAAACCCTAATAAATTTTGGGACGGGCCACCTCTGTCTTCCCAGTCCTATTGGGCCTAGGCCCAAAATTTTTTTGCTTAAGCCCAGTCCATATCAAATAGTATCTCATATATCATGCTAAGAATTATTGTCTGTTTAACTTGGACAAAATCAAAATGAATTATTTGTTAAGTCAAGCGGAATAGAACGATATTAAAATTATATATTTAAAATTAAAAAAAATAGCGACTGTATTTAGTGCGCAACTTTACAGTGCTCATTCTTCATCATCCTCGACAAGACAAACAAGGAAAATCAAAGGTTGTTGAGCCGAGACCGCCTGGGCCGGGCTGAGGCATGTGCCGATCCGAAACGGTGCCGTTCTGTTTCTGCAGAAGTCAAAGAGACGCATGTAACCATTTTCGGCAGCGGGTGAAGATGACTGTGTGCCCTAAGCTGCGCAGGTTACTGAGGAAAGCGCGAGACGTGGTTGGGTTCGCCACAGCAGCCACAACCGTTTCTTCATCCTCTTCTCCAGCCACCGCGCCTTTCAAAGCGGCGGCAGCCATGGACGACATCCAGACCCTCAAAACCCGGCTCTGCATAATCGGCAGCGGCCCAGCTGCGCACACCGCTGCTATCTACGCGGCCCGGGCTGAGCTCAGTCCGATATTGTTCGAAGGGTGGATGGCTAATGATATCGCTCCTGGAGGTCAGCTCACCACCACTTCCGACGTCGAAAACTTTCCTGGCTTTCCGGATGGTATTCTCGGGATGGAGCTCATGGACCGTTGCCGGAATCAATCGCTGCGATTTGGGACTGAGATTTTCACCGAGACTGTCAACCGGGTCGATTTTTCTGGAGCTCCGTTTAAGGTGTTTACTGATGCAAAGACAGTTCTGGCTGATGCCGTCGTCGTTGCGACTGGGGCGGTCGCAAAACGGTTGAGTTTTCCTGGCTCCGGAGAGTCCAAAGATGGAGGCTTCTGGAATAGGGGGATTTCGGCTTGTGCGGTTTGTGATGGGGCTGCTCCGATTTTCAGGAACAAGCCATTGGCAGTGATCGGAGGAGGTGATTCGGCAATGGAGGAAGCCAATTACCTGACCAAGTATGGCTCCAAAGTTTACATAATTCATAGGAGAGACGCATTTAGAGCTTCTAAGATTATGCAGAATCGGGTTATGAGTAATCCAAAGATTGATGTGCTGTGGAACTCCACTATCGTGGAGGCTTATGGAGATGGCGAGAAAGGTGTTCTAGGAGGATTAAAGGTGAAGAATGTGGTTACTGGTGATGTGTCTGATTTGAAAGTATCTGGATTGTTTTTCGCAATTGGACATGAACCGGCCACCAAGTTTCTGGATGGACAGTTGGAGCTTGATTCTGATGGTTATGTGGTGACTAAGCCGGGGACGACGCAGACAAGTGTTCGTGGGGTCTTTGCAGCTGGGGATGTGCAGGATAAAAAGTATAGACAAGCTGTCACAGCAGCTGGAACTGGTTAGTTCCTGTTTTGCTCTTTATTCGTTTGTTTGCTTAAAATAAGAAGCATGGTATAAAGTCCGTTATGTTTTTCCATATTTGAATATAAACTTATGTGGTTGTCTCTACAAGAATTTGGATATGAAAAGGTTGTCTTTACAAAATACCTTACCCTTAATAATAGTATGAAGTGTGTAATAAGAGTTTAGGTATCAATATGGTGCACTTTGTACTGTTCAAAGTCAACGCGAGATGCGAAAATTATATCCACATAGGCCAGATTTTCATAGATTTGTATGTGAGATTGAAGATGAAATCATATATGCATGTCCGGTATGTCATGATCCTACATTTATGTTCTGCCTAAAATACCTAGTGATGGTTTTTAATTTGATGTATTTATTATTACTTAAAACTTGGCATGTTTCTTGTGGAGGCTATGCTTTACATTTTTTGGATTCACTAGTTTACTCACTAGGAAGGATTTATGCAATAGATATGCTATCATCAGTTCAGATCATGAGGGTAGTGGGTGAAGTCTGTAAATAAGATCCCTTCCTGTAGTTTAAGTTTATTTTAGCTTCTATGGAGCTCTGTAATGTTTTCATGACAATATGTGAGGTCGCCAGCTAGATCAATGATGTAGAATGAGTTTTGCGCTCGTATTCCGCCATACTATGAATAGACTTAATGCATTTTCATTGACTTGCTTTCGGTAGCTTTAACAGTATCCGACCTTGGACATTCACGTTGTCTGGTTTAAATGGGCAAGTGTTCTCATGTCAGTCGAAGTGTGTCCATACTATTTCGAAATGAGCTAGCAACTATGCAAACATCTTGCTGAGAAATGTGTCTCAATTTAGTCCGGGTTGATGCGTTAATTCAATGATTATATAGACTAATATTTTACTCATTGTGCTTCTGCTCTATTCAATCAGCAGTATGTTCTGAAGCATAACGTATTGTTGTTTGAATTTTCACCAGTCAAAGAAACATCGGTTCATTTTTCTCTTCCCTTCAATGGCATTCGTTAGTTTAGCTACACCACATTATGAAAGAAAATGTTACTAATTTTATCAATGTTAGTGGTTCAGATTTAGTATTTAAATTTGCTTTGCTCTATTCTAACCCAACGCCGCCGTTTATTTATGTGGAATCAGGGTGCATGTCAGCTTTGGAAGCAGAACATTATTTGCAGGAGATTGGATCGCAAGTTGGCAAAAGTGATTGATATGTCCTTAAGATGAAGAGCCAAAGCTTGAACACCAGTCTTTGAGCAAGTAACTATACATTTTATTGAACCTTGGCAAACTCATTCTTCTCAAATTCCATACTCAGAGAGAGGATGGATATGGATACATTTGAGTAATTTCAAGCACAAAAGTGATTAAAATATGATTGGCTAAATAATTCTTTTTTGAGTTGAATTTATTTAATCAAGTACTTATAATTTAATATTATTGTATTGACTTTCACCCTTATTCCACATTACGATAATAATTTAAATTTACTTAATTTAGTCGAATTTTAACTTGGGATCTTCTTCTTTTTATTTTAATATATTTACTGAAATAATTCATTGAACTTATTAACTAAATTTGTTTACCGAAATATTTAATTTAAATTAAATACGTCTTAAGTAATTAATTTAAACGGACTATTGCCGGTCATGATGGACGACCGCCTTAGCGGTGAGTTAATGTACTTAAATATATTGAAATTTATTTCCTTCAAAAAAAAAAAAAAAAAAAAAAAACAGGGACTTAAAATTGAAGGTATAAAAAAATGGCCTTATTTTGTGGCGTAAAAATGATATTCCGAATTTGAATTTTTAGGGCACACATATCACCTGGAGTTTGAATTCTGTCCCTCGGAAAAAATGGTTAATGGAGTTGTCGGCCGCTCCTTCCGCCGATTTATCTCGTCTTCACGAGTTCAAAGCTCTGCAAAAGCCACGACGTCCTCATTGTTGGTCGACGGAACAGAACCCGGCGTCATACAAAACCCTACTACAAATCCCAGAGAGCAACAAGCTAGTTTTATATCCGAATTCGACCGCTTATTTACTGAGCTCGTAAGCAATAAGAATTACCACGATGCCATTTCTTTCTACAGAAGCCTTTCGTCGAACGGAGTATCCCCGTACTTTTTTGGTCTGAAGCTTCTGCTCAACTGCTATGTCAGTGTTAATTGTACGGGTTACGGTTTTGGAGTTTTTGGAATGATTTTGAAACTGGGGTTCGTCCCTGATGTGATTTGTTTCAGCAATTTAGTGAAGGGATTGTGTCGAGATCAGAGGGTTCATGAAGCCACTTTGCTGGTTAGGAAAATGAAGGAGTTGGGGTTTATGCCTAATGTAGTTTTGTATAGTTCACTGGTTGATGGTTTATGCCGCGATAGAAAATGGGAAGAGGCCGAGCGAGTGTATAATGAGATGAAGAGTGACGGAGTTCAGCCAAATGTGATAACTTTTAGTTCATTAATTCGAGGATTGTGCAGGGTTGGCGAGTTGAGCAAGGCCAAGGCTAAGTTTGAGGAGATGAAGATGAGTGGGATTTCACCAGATGTTATAACTTACAGTTCAATGATTGATGGGTTGTGCAAAAGCCGTATGATGGAAGACGCAAAAGGTGTCTTTTGTGAAATGAAGAGTAATGGGGTTGTCCCAAATTTGATCACTTACAATTCGGTCATCAGTGGACTGTGTAACAATGGTAACTGGGAAGAGTCGAAAGGTATTCTTTGTAAAATGATTATCAGCGGGGTTTTACCAGATCTTGTTTCTTACAATTCAATCATCCGCGGTTTGTGCATTGGTGGTAAATGGGAGGAGGCTACATTCATGTTTCTTAATCTGCATAAGAATGATATTTCTCCCAATGAGATAACATATAATACACTAATACATGGTCTGTGCAAGGTCGGCAAGCTGGAGGAAGCAAAAAGTATCTTTTGCGAGATGAACAATAATGGGCTTGTCCCAAATTCGAAAACATACACATCGATCATCAATGGTTTATACAGTTCGTGTACGCCAAAGGAAGCCAAATGTATGTTTTGTAAAATGGTTATAAATGGGATTACCCCTGATGCACTTACTTATAATTCAATAATTCATGGTTCCTTCCAGTCTGGTAACTGGAAGGAGGCCCAATGTCTTTTTAATGAGATGAAGAGGACGGGAATCTACCCCAATGTGCATAATTATACTACAATGATTCGGGGATTTTGCAATACTGGTTACTGGGAAGAGGCAAAAAGTATCCTTTGTGAAATGATGGAACAAGGAGTTCCACCAAATGCAGTCACAGTTAATGTGGTTTTAAGTGCATTGATCCGGGATGGAAAAGGAACTGAGGCCAATAGATTGCTTGAGTTGAAGATGGAAAGAGGTGAAAGGTCAGATACAGATACTGGCAACATTTTGATGTGTGCCCTTCGTCTGGATGATGACTAGCTAAGTAGCATTGGGAAAGAGCATCACAACATGACACTCGCTGTCCAGGTAACTTTAACCGGAACTGATAAATGATAATTCAGAAACTGTTAGGGAACTCATTAAAAATTGCTATTGGCTGCTTAAATGAAAAATTACTACTAAGCTATGAACTCTGGACGTGGTTACTGTTTTCGACATATGTGTCAATTATATGTAGAATGCTGGGGGATCACATTAATCTACTCAGGTTGTTATGCCTTGATCTTTTATCTCCTATGATTTCAGTCCATAGCTCTCTCAGCACTCTATTTTTTCACCCACATCTTTATCTTCACTTCCATCCTTTCTTTTTATGCGAGTCCGCTGGGATGAGTGCTCATAGTTGCCACCTTGCTAAGTTCTCAAATCATATTACTTATCCATTTAAACCGTTTTGTTATGGCAGCCTCACATGTGCTTCACTTGTGATATATTTTTTGGACTCATATTATTCATCAGAACCTATTTTGACTTGTCCCTTCGGGGACATCCGATAAAAATTGGAACGATGCAAAGAAGATTAGTATGGCCCCTGCGCAAGGATGACACACATAAACCTATTTTGATATGCCGACATTGGCATCTGTTTGCATTCATAGATAATTCACAAACTCTGTTCAAGGAACACCAAGAGATAAAAATGTCTAGATTTATTTGGAGCATTTCGAAATAGAAAGAAGCATTTAGTTACGCTCGTTAGTTGAACGTGAAGAAAAACTAACACTAATGAAGGTAGAGCTAGGATTAAAGTAAAAGTATTAATGATTTAGGAATTCTGAGATGATGAATCGCATTACTGGCTTTAGACAAATAAGATATACTGGAGAACTATCTAGACTATCACGAAGGTTCTACACTTATTTATTAAATATTCTAGCAATTAAATAATTTTGGAAGATTTTGCTGCTTACAAAAGCTCCTCCTGTATCAAATATTGAATAATTTAAACTATTATTTGTATTACTCTTACATCAATTATACTGACATAACTCTCAAAATATGTCAGGTTGGATGTTTATCCGATGCGCCACAGCAGAAGAACCAATGCAGCCTGATTGTGATGGGTACTCTGGGCCAATGTAAAGTGCTTAATACTTCTAACAATTAAGCAGGTTCGAGCGACTGCTAAAAACAGTTGGATCGTTCTCCAATGAACTTGTTATATGTACTCATGTTTTCTGTCTTTGAATTGTAGAAAACCTGCAAATGTCAATTTCAATGATGGAGTTGGATGAAAGACCCCTGCTAAAGTAATCCTTAAATTCGATTGTGAATTCCTTAAATTTCCAGTGTGGCAGTCCTACTAGTTTGCTTGATAGGCGCTTTCACAGCCTGGTAGAAATGGAGATTAGAACTGCATCATATTCAACAACACTCAGTTATGCATGATGGTTATATCCTGTCCTGTAACTTAATCCCATTGTCATGCACAGGAGACCGACTCTTGTGTTCTAATATAATGGAATTTAAATTGTGAATGTTGCGTGAAGTGCAACTCAAACGCTTTTCATTGACGTCTTCATAAACTGAAGAATTGAATGGTATGATCAGGTACCCTTCAACACTACCTAAACCCCTAAAACCCTTTGTTTAAAAAAAATTTATCCTGAGATGATGACCAAATGTCTTTAAATGCAGGTGGTGAAAAATCCAACCAGATCCCTTTTCCATGACAACTCAAAGCAGCCGCGCCTTGAAATGTCTTTTATATTTCTAGTTGTATTGTTCTAGTTCAGTTTTTAGCAGACAACAGTGCTTTTTGATTCAATCCTCTGCTGAATGGGGTTAGTCCCTTGATTCTCTTTCACCAGACGACATTGGTTTCCTCCAAAAGGTCTTTTTTTTCTCTTCCTCCTTGTTAGCAAGTCAAAACAAGGTGAATATTAAAGATAAATTATTCCGTTTGGAAGAATAACAGAGGATACTTGCGGTTGATGTAACCATATTAGGGTAGATGATAAACATTTTTTTTAATGTTTTGCAGTTTTATTTGATATAAGCCTTTTTGTACTAGGTTTGATCTCAGGAGCTGGAAGGATATGTGGTAGATTGGGATGAAGGTTGGCAGGGAAGATAAAAGAATGCTAGATGCACAGTTGTGGTACGACATGAGAAATTCAGCCTCCCGTAAATGCATCTGGAAGGTATTCATTTAAGTTCGTTTACAATTTACTTTTATTCAGTTTAAGTTCATACAGGTGAGATTTAGAACGGTGGTGTCATAAATGGTCAATTAAACTTTTTAAATATAAGCATGTAGAAGCAAATTTTATATTTAAATCGCTTACGTGCATATTAAAACTACATTGTTTTGTACCTACTATATTTATGTTAGATGTGAATTTAAAATCTTATGTAGTGAGATTGGAGCGTACAGTTGAGGTTGCATGGGATTCAATCAAAAAGAGTTGGATGTCAAAGCATTCATGTGAATGCACAGTTCTCATATGAACCAACCAACCTAACTGATAATCCTGCATTTAATTAAAAAGAGAGAAACTCAAGTCACACAGAGATAATGTATCTCTCTCCACCTCCACAAGAGTCCCCAAACATGATGACTCTCCCCTCCTCCTCTGCTTTATCAGGTTATCAGTAGCCACTTACATATAAAATTGAATTAATGGTGATATGTAGAATATCTAGAGTAGAGATACTTGGTGAAATTGTAAAACATCATTCGGAAAGAGTTGCTAGTTTATATTCGATATAGAATTATGACTTGAAAACATAGGCTTTTGTATAAGAAATGGGCTAGAATCGTTTTGAGCAAGCTAAATTGAAATGGTATCATACTACGATCTTTTAATTTTTTAATGTCAATTTGTCCACCAAACTTTGCTCATATTTCGTGTTCACTCATTTCCCCCCTCCATCTTTTTTGCTGATCTCTTGTGCATATAACAATATTATTTATCTCCTAACAGCCTTCCTCTTCTTCCACTCCCAAATCACAAAAACAATGCAACAAGATTTCTTCATTGAATTCTTCACTGACCTGTTAATCATAAACATGTCTCAGCTTCTGTCCAGCATACCATAACACTCTGCCCTTCAATCTTCATCACCTGATAACTTGGTCTTCTTGAACAGGTTAGCTTTCTAGTATGGAATATCATGCCAATTTGGATACCATGGAGGGCATTGCGGCGGAGATTATGAGACTTCATAAATCACTCCCTCTAAGACCTGATATTGATGAGGTTGCAGCAGCCAAAGCTTTGGTTCAGAATGTGGACAAGGAGGCTGAGTCAAGAATTGAATCAATTTCCATGCTGCACAAAAGCCGCGGTGTGCCTCAGGAGATGTTCAACATCTTGATTGAAATGCGGAAGAACTTAGTTTCTTATCAGGGCATGGAAAAGAAGAGAGAGGCCTTAAAAGTTCTGGAACTGGAAAATTTGCATCTTCTGTATGATGATCTTATTCAAAAAGCTTCCAAGTGTGTTCCATCTTCTACTCCTTCCACCTTGAATCATATTGATTACTCAAACGGCTCCGCTTCAACTTTTTCCTCAAGTAACTTGTCACCATCTCCGAGTTCAGTTGCAAGTTCTGCGCCTTCAAATCCGTCTGCCAGGATAAATTCCTCCACATTTTACTTCACCGAAAAGGAGTCCACTAAGAGCTCCGGAGTCTTCAGTAAAGATGACAGTTATGTTCAGACCAGGTCACCATTTTTCTCTGATAAAATCAGTGCTACTTCCACCAAGGGTTCCTCAAAGCACCAGATTCTCGACTCTAGTCTTAAACCTGATTTCAATCCTGGTTAGCAGTCCTTCACCGAATTTTCCTCGTTTTTTTTTTTTTTAGTTTCCAGCTTCAGGCTTGTATAACAAATATGGTAAATGTCGCTAAATTTTTTGCAGGCCAAGATGGTGACAAGTTGAGTTTTTTAAAGCTTGCTGGACTAATAGAAATGTCCTCCAAGAAAAGTACCAGGGAGCTCAATCTTCAGAACAAGTTGTCAGATGGAGTTCGTCAGTTACCTGAATCTATATCGAAGTTATCTGGCCTGACGATGCTGGATTTATCCAAAAACCAGTTAGTAGTGCTGCCAGGTGCACTCGGAGGGCTCTCCTTACTTGCTAAGTTGGATTTGCATGACAACAGAATTGAAGAACTACCAGAAGATTTTTGCAATCTTGTTAACTTGGTTTTTTTAGACCTGAGGAGCAACCAGTTAAAATCTCTGCCTGGTAATTTTTGCAAATTAGTGCATCTCGAAGAGCTCCGTTTGGCTTCAAATAGACTCTGGGCGCTTCATGAGTCAATTGGATCGTTGAACAGGCTGAAAAGACTGATGGTGGAAACCAATGACATTGAGGAAATTCCTCATAGCATTGGTCATTGTTCTTCTTTGAGGGAGCTCCGCGCTGACTATAACCGACTAAAGGCTCTTCCAGAAGCCATAGGGAGGGTTGAGACTCTAGAAATTCTTTCAGTCAGGTACAATAACATCAAGCAGTTGCCCACCACAATGTCATCTTTGGTTAAATTAACAGAGCTGGATGTTAGTTTCAATGAACTCGAGTCAATCCCCGAAAGCCTCTGCTTTGCTACGTCGCTTGTGAGAATGAACTTGAGCGGCAATTTTACTGATTTACAATCATTACCAAGGTCCATTGGAAACCTCGAAATGCTGGAGGAGCTGGACATCAGCAATAATCAAATCCGGGTCTTTCCAGAATCTTTTAGGCTGCTGAGCCGTCTTCGAATTCTACGGGCAGATGAAAATCCTCTGGAAGTACCTCCAAGACACATTGTTGAGAATGGTGCACAGGTATAACTCATTTGTCTTCAGCTGCTCAATAACTCATTCCGGGGACTGAACGTGAATCTTTCACATGTGCAGGCTGTTGTGAGCTACATGGCTGATCTTGCTTCGAATCGAGATGTGAAGATGCAACGGGGCAAGCGGAACAAAGGGTGGTCTGGTATTCGGCCTGGGTTCTCACTGTTGAATATGAAAAAGAAAAATGCTTCAGATTATGTAAAAGCACAGTACTAGGAAGCTGAAACATCTCCTCTTCGCAAAGTTCTTCTTCTAAATTCATCTGTTCATATTTCAGTTTTCAGCAATCAATGATGTAATGTATGTTGTTTTTAGCCAGAAGTAGAAAAAATACAATTTGTTCAAGTGGTTTTGAAATCTGATTCATCTTGACTCGATCCACAACACCAAACCTCGTACACATTATTAATATTGTCACCAACCCTGTTTCAGCTCGACAAAAGCAGGAGAAAACCAGTATGACATTTCAGCTGCACCGCTTAGGAGTCAGATCCAACGGTTTTATCTGTCACTATATAAAGAAGCTTCTTCACCTCTACTCACTTCTCATAACAAGAAAGCAAGGAAGCATCAACAACATTTTCTGGGCTGCTGGAGAGGTCATTCGCTGCAGAGGTGATCCATCCATCCTCTTGTGTTTTGGTCCGTGATCAGCTGCTGGGTTGAAATGAAATTCATGGTGTTGAAATTTGTTTGATGCAGCTGCTGTGGCGTGGGAGGCAGGAAAGCCACTGGTGATCGAGGAAGTGGAGGTGGCGCCTCTCCTCAGACTATGGGAGTTCGCGTTAAGATCCTCTTTACCTCTCTCTTCCACACTGATCTTTACTTCTTCGAAGCTAAGGTATCCTCAACCCTTCACACCTTCAATCTATTTGTTCAATCCTTCCCTCCCATATTCACTTGGATTGTCCTATATCGTCCAAAATGAAAAAACTGAAACTTACGAGTTCAGATTTTTTAAGTTAAAACCAGACTAGAATTCAATTTAGTCAAAACTAATGAAGGTGCCTTTCCAAAACGGGTCAAATTTGTACCCATGCTGATGTAGTAGATGTATCTGTAATTACAGGGCCAGAGCCCTTTATTTCCTCACATTTTCGGCCATGAAGCTGGCGGGTAAGAACAGTTTGAACAGTTTGTATATTGGATTACAAAATCATAACTCTTGAGCTTAAGCTTTTGAGTCACATGGGGATGTGGTCCGGTATATCTAGCAAATTCACATGGTATCAGAGCCGCAGGCACACGACCTGGGCCGAGTACGCGATTGTGGGACGCGCCTCTGAGCGCGCCAAGTGCATGACGAGACGCCCATTTGACGGCAGCGTGGGTTTACCCATAGGTGGGAGTCGCGTGTTGCGCACCTACGCTGCCCAGTTGTGTAGGTAAAGACCCGTGTAAAGGGCAGTCGTGTTTAGCGCACCTATTAATTGCCGCTACGATGAGCTAGCGAGCTTTCGGGGAACGTCCAACTTCCCAAGTGAGGGGGAGTGTTGAGAAATATGCACTTGAGAATTTGTCCCACATCGGCTGAGAAATGAAAGAATTATTAGTATATATTGGATTACAAAACCGTGACTCTTGAGCTTAAGCTTTTGAGTCACATGAAAATATGGTCCGGTATATCTAGCAAATTCACAAAGCCTGAATGTCTTATGATGTCATGTCCCTCATTTTTTTTGGTGTTTAGAATTGTGGAAAGTGTAGGTGAGGGCGTGACAGAACTTGAACCTGGTGACCACGTCTTGCCGTCTTCACCGGGGAATGCGAAGAGTGTCGTCACTGTAAATCGGAGGAGAGTAACATGTGCGATCTCCTCAGGATAAACACCGACCGTGGCGTCATGCTGAATGATGGCAAGGCTAGGTTCTCCATCACGGGTCACCCAATTTACCATTTTGTTGGAACATCCACATTTAGCCAGTACACAGTGGTTCATGTTGGCTGTTTGGCCAAAATCAACCCTGCCGCGCCATTAGACAAAGTTTGTTTGTATTCTTAGCCTCCACAGGTCTGAAAGTCAAATTTCTTTCCAACACCCAACTTCTCTATATAAATTTTATCCAACTTTATCCACTTTTCCAGGTCTGGGAGCCACCCTGAATGTAGCAAAACCCTCCAACGGCTTCTCAATAGCTGTTTTTGGCCTAGGAGCTGTGGGGCTTGCAGTAAGTAAATTTCATCTACATAAACCTAATCTTTCCTTTTTCTTTTTTTTTTTTTTTTATTCTATCCAAAACCCCCCAACACAACGTTCGAGATGTTTGACGTTCCTTTTATCACTAGACCTCACCCTGATGGGTAACCTAATGTTTCCTTCACTAGTCAGTTTAAGAGAATTTAGTTTACTAATGTGATGAAGGCGATGAGGCTGCGGAGGGGGCCAGAATGGCGGGTGCATCGAGGATCATCGGCGTTGATCTAAATGCGAAGAGATTCGAGGAAGGTGAGTGCATTGACATTAACTCATGAGGAGGCTCTTGCCCTTTGAAGCTGTTTTTTAAGTACTCTCTTATTGGCATGCAGCCAAAAAGTTTGGAGTAACTGAGTTTATCAATCCAAGAGATCATTCCAAGCCTGTGCAGGAGGTGATTGCTGAGATGACCGGCGGGGGAGTAGACCGCAGCGTGGAGTGTACTGGAAGCGTCGATGCGATGATATCCGCCTTCGAATGCGTTCATGATGTAAATTTCTGACTAGTCTTTTTTGCTGTAAACATTTGAATGGAGGCAGAAGGAAGGAAGCTTGGATTAATAAATCTTATGCCGGGCTGGGGTGTTGCTGTACTTGTGGGAGTTCCTAACAAAGATGACGCCTTCAAAACTCATCCCATGAATTTCTTGAACGAAAAGACGCTCAAAGGGACCTTCTTTGGGAACTACAAGCCGCGCTGTGACCTCCCTTCTCTCGTGGAAAAGTATATGAACAAGGTGAATGGGCTTTGGCTTTTCTGAAATGCGAAATGATTATTGGTTTGAAATGTTAGCTAACGAGAATTGCTGCTCAGGAGCTGGATTTGGAGAAATTCATCACTCACAGTGATCCATTCTCAGAGATCAACAAGGCATTCGACTACATACTCAAAGGTGATGCCCTGCGCTGCATCATCCATATGGACTCTTAATAACATTTCAAGCCGCCAACAATAATATTGTCTGTACAATATTTTGATTTCCTATTGATTTTAGTTTTTCTTTAAAAGTTACGAGGACTTTTCAGGAGGTCACCGTATCATATTATCCGTTATCGTCTCAATGAATGGTTTTAAATGGATGTTTTTTGTGCGATGTGAATTCTTATAGAATGGATGAAGCATGAGCAAAGTAGATCCACCAACAATGACAATTTATTTCGGTTCATTCCCTTGTCAGTTCTTTTTTTACATTGTTTGTCTTGCCATATGCAGCGAACAAAAAATATCTGCATATGGGTATAAAATAAGAAATAAGGATATTTTATTTTGAACTTATAAAGTAGTTATTTAAATACATGTAAGCAAATATAAATAAATATAATTATTCATCATCTCTTTCATCAAAACACCACCGCCACAATTCATTATCTCTTTCCTTAACACACCACCTCTATTCACCATCACCATAATAACACCACCAACACTATTCATCAACAACACCACCACTATTCATCACCACCTCACCACCACCACTATTCATCATCTCTTTCATTATTTTAAATTAAATTAAGTTAAATTAAATTAAATTAAATTAAATTAAAATATTATTTTTTATTGATGGTAGTGTTGTGTTGTGGTAATGGTGGTGGTAGTAGAGTGGTGATGTCGTTTGTAGAATTAAATTAAGCTAAATTAAATTAAATTATTATTTTTTATTGGTGGTGTGGGTGATAGAGTTGTGATAATGGTGGTGGTAGTGGTGTTGTGATGGTGGTGGTGGTAGTATATTGTGGTAATGTTGGTGGTAGTGGGGTGGTGGTGTTGTTGGTGGAGTTAAATTAAGTTAAACTAAATTGAGTTAAATTATTATTTTTAATTGGTGGTGGTAATGTTGTGGTAATGGTGATGGTAGTGGTGTTGTGATGGTGATGGTGGTGTTGAGTTGTGGTAATGGTGGTGGTAGTGGTGTTGTGATGGTGGTGGTGTTGAGTTGTGGTAATGGTGGTGGTAGTGGAGTGGTGTTGTTGTTGGAGTTATGTTAAATTAAATTAAGTTAAGTTAAATCGAGTTAAGTAAAAAAAAAATTCTTGGCGATGTGTTGTTTTTGTGGTGGTAGTGGTGGATTGTTGCGTTATTGATGAAAGTACACATAAATAAATATAAATTAATTAATAAATATAAATACAAAATATAAATATAATGGAATGGAACTTTAAGAACCATTTAGGACATGGATACTTATCATCGTTTCAGAACATGTTTCACCAAAAAGAGGTGAGCACTACATTTTCTGTACATAGATTTGAAAATGTTCAAATTTTCAATAACTCTCGAAAAGTGAAGTATAATACGGTCATAAACTTCATCTTCTATGTATGACCGTTAGTTAATTATTATTTGATACATTAAATTCTAATCGAATTTTTCCTTATGAATTCAAATTTGTAAGTATCGAATTCTGTTAGGAATCTTAACTTGTTCTCCAAATATCACATCCATACAGTTAGGCCTGACCAAACGGCCCACGAGGCCCGTGGGCCGTTTGGCCCGGCCCGCACGAGGGCTTGAGAAAGTCCGGCCTTACCGTGCGGCTTGGTGATCTATTTGCATCATTAATTTTAATATTTTTTATTTTTTAAAAAATTAATTTTAATATTTTTATGAAAAAATATGATTATTTTAATTTTTTAATTCTCTTTGTCGGGCTGGCCCGGTTCGGCCTCATAAATTTCGGGCCTATGGTGGGCCGCGGGCTTAGCTTTTTGATTATGGTCCGGCCCGAAAATTAATAAAGGACTTGTGTTTTATCAGACTGAGCCGGGCTAGGATTTTATTTTTTTGAACCGGACCGGCCCGGCCCATTAGACAGGCCTACATACAGTTAATTCTATCGGCAGTTTGTGATGGAAAGTACATATGTTTAGCTATGGTTTTGGAGGGACATGTTTTTTTTTGCACCACAAATATGAAGGGATGGCGTGGTATTTTTTCCACCTTCTATGTGTATTTAACTCCAATACAAAACGTAATAAATCCGATACGGTCCGAATCTTACCCGGATTGGATCTTGTTTGGAAAGTTGCAGAAATACAAAACACAACATCCTCGCTTTTCATTCTAGATTATCTTGTTTCTGTTTTTCCTTATCTTTTCATTGATCTCTCCAATTTTACCAACGATGCAAATACATCACCAAATAAATTCAGTAGTAACACTTTGTCTAGCCCCACGTGGTCTCACAAGATGCTACCACGTCATCATTGAAAGAAAAAAAAACTCGCTTGGGCGCTTATTCAGAATTTATTGCTGTTTTTTTAAAACAAACGGGCTTAGTATTTTTCATTTATGGTTTTTTGAGTTTAAAATCTCATTTACAGAATCAACCAAACAAAACATGACACGTGGCCGTATTTGTCTTGCTAATCAAACACCGCCACGTGTCCATATTTTTGGAGCAACTTTGCAATAAAAAAGGACGATGTTTGTTTTTTGGTTTATTAATGACCACAAATTTAAGATCGAGACTATATTCTTAAATAAGGTTGTCGTTATAAATATAAACTCTCTCAAATGTCTCTCGCCTTCGCCCAAAAGAATGTGCGTACAATAACATGCTTTGACATTACATTTGGAAGATGGAACCGCCGCCTAATAACACATGTCTACAAGGTAATCACAATCCCACTAAATTGAAACATATCCCATGTTAAATGTCGCGTTCCCAAAACACCTCCAAACAACATAAACATGTGGAAATCCAACAAGCTGGATAGATACCTAACCAATGCCTCATTATACATTAAACTTCAAAGCCTATTGATTTTTACACTCCACGTAAATGATGAATATGAAAGAATATAAATGGTGCGAATCAACTAAATAATATTCGAATCACGACCGTAGTAAACGATCAATTCATCATAGTCGTGTGCCGTCGTTTAAGTACGAGCCGAGTGACAACTACCTTGCACCACCACCCTGCCCTACATGTCTCGGCGACGCAAAAACATTAAACATGGTCGTCGGTTGAGGATGAGGATGAGGATGACCATAATCTATTCAATGGATTAAAACACAAAAACAATATAAATGCGAAACGATCTATTTTATAAAATAGAATACTTATTTTAAGTTTCAAAATTCAGAAAAAAATGTAAATATCATTATGATTTAAATAGATTGTATTCACTGAGATAAGTGTACGCCGGTTCATCATTGAAATGGATATGCATTCAAGTCGTTTAAACTCGAACCCTCTTCTCATCTCATCCTCATTCAATCTTGTTTGGCTACTACTACCACGACCATTTACATACGTGTCCAGTCATATGTGAGTATGTGACGTCACCTATATCATCACCATTCCAATTATCATTATATAATGACCCTTTTCGCTGGCTACGTGTAGTTGCTACCACACCCCTAAATCACCACTTTTAACCAATCATCCAACATCTTCCGAACCGCATCACCTTTTCTACCTACTCGTTCAATTATCCATATTAATTTTTACAAAAATATTTTCAATAAAATTGTACGATTAGGATCGTAGCCGCGAGATAGATTGGGTATGAAGCGTTTTATCTGCTTATTTTTTTCACGTAAAAGATTCTAACGAACCAATTTTTATGAAAAGATAATTACATTTAATATGTAATAGTTTTTTTTGTCACGAAACTGTACCAAACTTACTTGTATATAAAAGCGATGACATTGGAAAAAA
Source organism: Umbilicus rupestris (assembly GCA_963678935.1). Taxonomy (NCBI): domain Eukaryota; kingdom Viridiplantae; phylum Streptophyta; class Magnoliopsida; order Saxifragales; family Crassulaceae; genus Umbilicus; species Umbilicus rupestris. Next base: position 8,120,188 of record OY787629.1, read on the forward strand.
GAGAGACTTACTAAACTCTGCTTCCCTTCTCTTCTGCAATGGAATCGCCAACGTGTTCATCTTCTTCGGATCACGCGGGTTGGGCGAGAGGAAGGTGCATCGGAAGAGGCTCCTTCGCCACAGTCCACATCGCCGCCGAGAAATCGACTGGCCGAATCTTCGCCGTCAAGTCAGTCCACGTCTCTAATTCTGATCAGTTGGTTGCTCTGGACAACGAGATTCGAATCCTTCGAAGATTAATGAATTCGTCTCCGTACGTGGTTCAATACCTCGGAGACGACACTACGAGTTCAAGGGACGGTAGGTATCGGAATCTGCACTTGGAGTATCTGCCGACTGGGGCAGTGTCCGGAGGTGGAGAAACAGAGCTGGCCGTGAGATCGTATACCAGATGCATCGTCTCCGCGCTGAGCCACCTTCATTCGAGGAACATCGTCCACTGCGACGTGAAAGGTAGAAACTTGCTAGTCGGGCACAGAGCAGGCGAATGCAAGCTCGCAGACTTCGGCTCTGCGGTTGACATCTCATGCTCGAAGGTAAGTGCTAGTGCGACAGTTTCTCCTCGCGGAAGTCCTCTGTGGATGGCGCCGGAGGTGCTTCGCGGGGAGCATCAGGGGCCGGAGTCGGATGTGTGGTCGTTGGGCTGCACGGTGATCGAGTTGCTGACCGGCAAACCCGCCTGGAGAGACAGAGGCGCCGGCGACACTCTTTGGCAGATCGCTTTCTCCAACCAAACGCCGGAAATTCCAGAGGGTATTTCTGAGCAAGGTCGCGACTTTTTGGATAAATGCTTGAGGAGGGAGCCGGCGGAGCGGAGGAGCTGCCTCCAATTGCTGAACCATCCTTTCGTATCTTCGATCGAAATCGACTCGCTGTCGTCGTCGTCCACTCCGCGATGCGTGCTTGACGAGTTCGATTCGAATTTCGACGAGTTGGGTTCGAATTTGAATTCGGTTTCAGATTCGGAATGGGAGTCGTCGGATTCCAGTTCGGCGATGGAAGAGCTCTGCTGCTTTGGAGGAGGGCCAGTCTGGGAAGGAGATGATGGGTGGGTCATGGTGAGGAGGATGACGGAATATTCTGATTCCGTAACGGAGAAGGGTCAAAATGAAACGACAGACGAAAATGAGGGGTCACTTTATAATTCAACTTTAGTGATGGGGTGCGGATTGCAATTTAAATTGTTGTGGGTATCTGGTTGCTGGGCTGGACCTGGCGGGTTTGTGGTCGGGTCGGGTTGTGGACATAGCTTGTTTGGCGGCCTGTTGTGTGTTATTATGCTGTTAATAACAAGCTTATTTGATATGTATTGGAAAACTCTCGAGCCATTTTTGATGGCTAGTTATTTCTCGATGACTCCCTACATAACTTTAAAACGACATTATCTTTATAAGTTTAACATGTCTCAACTAATTTTTGTCAGTACTATTTTTTGTCAACATTATTTTCTAGAAAAATCATGATATAGCGATGATAAAAAAATTAGTTTATCAATTTTGCATAAATATGCTTTTAATAAATGTGGGACAAAACAGGTACGAGTTTGGATGCTACGTTTGATACATCTCTCAATCCCTAGAAAATTCCAATTATGCCAGGCTTTGGTAAATTATTAACTTTCCTATCATCTTTGTGAAAATATTAATTTTTTTGTCACATTTTCAACATAATTACTAGTATTCATAACGTTATTATAATGTCTGACGTTCTTTTTTCTCCTTTCACCACCGTTCCCTGTCAAACAAGCAATCTAAAGCAAAAGGGACTAAGGCGGTGCAGACACACAAATCTTTCACCAATCAAGTTTACACTGATTCAAATTTCTTCAACTGATCATGATCGGTTAGCTCCAAGATCAACCAAATTGTAGCATAAATCTTTCCGTGTAATCCATTGCAGATTTGTTGGGATGGTGAGAATCATCAATGTGAAAATGAAGCCTTGAAAAGTGAAAGGTAAAGTATTGTATGGTAGCCTGTAAAAATCACTTCCTGCCTCACTTGTTTCTCTTTCACTTTTCCTTTAAAACTCCCTCCACCATCTCTTTTTCATACTTGCATTGCCTGTTTCCCTTCCCGGTTGCCGCAAAGATTTTTCTCAGGCCACCGGGACAGCCTCCACCACCGGAATCAACTCATCTTTTTTTCTTCTGAAATCCATGAATTCTTGTATTGCAAAAAAAGTGAAAAGAAAGATATAAGGAAAGGAAAATAGAATGAAAGATTTCAGAAGCTGAGGAGAGATTTACGTCGAGGCAGCGCAGCGGGCAGAATGATGCAGGTTAGAGAAAAGTACCATCAGCTCCACTGTCAGAACATGGTTTCCTCCGAACCCACCTCAACGGACGCAATCAGGCGCGTTGTGGCCAAAGGCGACGAAGACCTTGAAGTGACTTACTTGAGGGAGCAACTTCAGGCTTGCTTTAAGTTGATTAACACACTGGAAAAAGAGAAGCATGATCTGCAACACCAAACACAAATCCTCAAAGCCCAAGTAGCAAGCTACCAACGGGGACCGGACAGGGAGAGGGATGCAGGCCAGCCGGCAAAAGCTGCGCAAGAAGATGATAAAAGAATTCCTAATCATGTAAAAGTCTCAGAGCTCATTGTTATGGAAAAAAGAGAAGAGGAGAAGAGGATGATGATGCCATCTAAACTGCCACCTCCTCCGCCACCTCCATTGAAAATGCTAACTGTGAAGTCCAAATCAGTGCGGCGAATGCCTGAAGTGATCGAGTTTTACCGATCACTGACAAGGAAGGACAGCCGCGTTGATAGCAGATCAAATGGGTCAAGCTTATCTGAAGCCAGCTTTTCCAAGAACATGATCGGAGAAATCGAGAACCGTTCAACGTACCTTATGGCAGTAAGTCAGTCACTTGATATCATCCTTAAATATTTTTGTAAGAAACTGTTCTGACCAGGTGGATGAGCAGATCAAGTCTGACGTGGAAACCCAAGGAGAGTTCATCAATTTCCTGACCAGAGAGGTCACTGCAGCGGCCTACTCCAAGATATCAGACGTGGAGGCTTTTGTGAAATGGCTCGACGCAGAGCTGTCAAGCTTGGTAGACGAGAGGGCCGTGTTGAGGCATTTTCCACACTGGCCTGAGCGCAAGGCGGACGCGTTGAGAGACGCTGCTTGTACCTTCCGCGACCTCAACAACCTTGAGGCTGAAGTTTTATCTTACAAAGATGATCTGCAGCAGCAAACCTCCAGCCAGGCTTTCAGCAGAATGCAGGCATTGCAGCACAGGCAAGAGTTTTATAAACAAACAAAACATGATTCGGTAAGTAAACTATATGCTCTTGAATTGAATGTTCATCAATGGCAGATTGGAGCTGCGCGTGGGTGAGTTTGAAAGGGCCAAAGAGAGCTCGATCAAGAAATACAAGGAGATGCATATCCCATACGATTGGATGCAGGAAATGGTGATCCAGGTAAACATAATTTGTCGAGACATATTCATTTAGATTGTCCCACGTGCTCGTCGATAAAAAGAAAAAAAAAAAGAAAGCTTATATTGAATTCTAGTATCGTGACTTATAAGTTCGTTGTTTTGAGAAAGAACCGGACTAGAATTCAATTGGATAAATCATAATATAATTCTGAAATCAGAAACTCTGTCTGATCAATGATGATACACTGATCGATCTTCTGCAGCTGAAGCTGAGCTCGATGAAGCTAGCAAAGCAGTACATGGGCAGGACGCTGAAGGAGCTGAAATCGACACAAGGGCGTAAAGAAAGCGAAATGTTGCTGCAAGGTGTTAGATTTGCATACCGAGTACACCAGGTAAATGCAGTATTTTCTTGAATGCGGAACCAGTTGTTGCCTGACTGACTGCTAAATGGTGCGATTCTCAGTTTGCAGGTGGGTTTGACGCGGACACGACAGCATCGTTCGAGGAACTGAGACAATTCAGAACACAGGGACACAAATATGTAACATTAGATTGAACAAGCCCGCCCTTGTTGCTTGTCTATAGTGCAGTTGGCTTAGTTTATGACAAACAATGTTTTTTGTTCAAGTTTTTCCTACAAGAGAAATCGTGGATGTAGTAAAGTATTTGATCATAATTGATCAGATATGCATCGTATAGATGGAATGATTTTGGGTTTAGAATCAGACACATTTCAATGTCCTCTTCACTCACCTGTTTCTAATGTGTTGAGAAAATTTTCTAGGTCTTTTCTCGGACCGCTCCGACATAGGCGATAGACTTGTCGTCATGCGAGGCTTTAGCGACGAATTTCTAAGGAAATTTGAATCGTGTTCGATCGTCGCCGAAGTGGAGTTTCTCAAAGCGAAACGGCATTATTTTAGATTATAAAAGTTAATTTTTGTTTCCGTATAAATACTGTTCTAATGTATTAGAGACATACTTTAATCAATAAATTCCTTAGAGTTTCTCTATATATCTGGTGGATTCCAACTGTTCATCGTGTGAATTTATCGCTTGCGAATTCATAGACTTCCGCTATATCAGTTGGTATCAGGGCAGTAGCTCTAATCTCGTTGCTCTAGATTGCGTGAAAGGTTATCAGTCATCATCTATATTATTCGTTTACGATTTGGAGTTAAGATACTTTGAATCAAGGGTTATAAATTTTGGATGTCCATTCTGACTAGATTTTAATCCAAAACAATAAATATATCCCTGATGTCAAATAGACTTTCCTCTTTGAATAAGATATTTCTCTTCCTCTCTGTGGAAGTAGATTGCGCACTATGGGCAAACTACAATAAATCTCTTTATTCATATGATATCTATTCTTTTTTTGTCGACTACATTAGAATCATCACAATAAATTGGTATCAAGAACTTTATTGTGTGATTATGAGAAAAAATGATGTCTGTTATGGGCGTGAAAATTGGCATGCTCAACGGGAGGAATAGTTTTCATCTATGGCAGATTGTGGGTGTCGCTGTCTATGAAGAAGAAAGCGGGTGTTGATGACATGAAATGAATAACGTAGAATAAAAGGCTCATTTGATATTCATGTTGTGTATGGCTGATGATATCATTATTGAGGTTTGTGGTTGAAGCTATAAAATTATACATGAGGAAGTATTTAACCATAAGTTACTTTTGAAGTAACATTTGTTCGGCCTGCATATGCAGGTAGGTATGATTCTTAGTGATCATCTTGATTAATTAACTGTAATATTATCAGATATGTGTAATAGTGATGGTAAGAATGATGATGAAAATGTTGCCTTAATTCTGTTGCCATCTTTACCCCGATCATACAAGAATTTTATACACTCATTTATTGTTGAGAAAAATAGTTCGTCTCTTAAGGAAGTTAGATCAGCTATTCACATTAGGAAACTTTGCCACAAAGGATTGGTTCCAGTATTGAAAATGAGGCAGCCGGATTAGTTATTATCGGGAGCAAAGGACATAAAAAGTGTGGCAAGAAGTCCTCCAAGTTTCTTAGGGCATCTGCACCGCTGGGAGATCCATCCCTATTTGAGAACGTTATATCTCAATTTGAGAATGTTCTTCTCACTTTCCAACGCACTGGTTGAGAGGACGATCCGGAAGAGGAAGAACGTTCTGCGAGACGATCTCTCCGAGCAGATCAATCGAGCGAGGAGAGAGACGATGAAGAGGAGAGAGAGAACACGTGCTTTGCACGTGATAGCAATCCAACGGTTGATTTTATAATGGGAAAAGGATCTGGTCCGTTAGATCAGATCCGAATTTGATCTAACGGCTCAGATTTATTTTCAACGGGATTTAAGCCGAAAAAATATTAAGAAAATCGAAAAAAATCTGAAAAAATAAATTTTTTGTTATCTAAAGAACCACTATAAATATACTACTCTTATATATCAAAATTCACACAAAGTTTCAATACTTCACTCGTTTCTCATCTTTCAATCCACATATTTCATCTATTCTCTCAAATTTTCAATATGTCGGGCAATTGGTCAATATCCAAGATGTGCAATTGTGCATTTCATTTTGTCGTCAATCGATCAATCCAATTACCGGCAATAGACAAAGAACCGACAAGTTGTGGAAAAAAGTTCACGCTGATTTTCAATCAAATTGGATTATGCGTGACGATGAGGTAATTACTACTGATTCAAGATCTCAAACCGCCATTATTTCTCGATTTGCTAAGTTGAAACCGAATTTATCTTATTGGACGTCATGCATTGCATATGCAAGAAGAAATCCGAAATCCGGCGGTAATGCTCAAGATGAGGTAAATTATTTAATTAGCTTATTCAACATAAGTATTGTTATCTTAAATTTCATTAAATCTAATTTATTTTATCGTTTGAATGAATAGGTACGAAAATGTCAAACTATGTACGTCGCAAAAAGAAAAAGACATTCGCACATTTTGAATGTTAGGAACAAGTTAAGTCACATCCAACATTTGCACTTACGGAAACAATTCCTCCACCGACTTATGAAGGTGGTGCATCATTGCAAGCAACTCCTCCATCGACGTATAACCATGACGATAGTCCGGTTATGGAAGAAGTCCACGAAGAACCGGTATTTTCTACACCCGAAAGTAATCATATGAGTCCATCTAGTCCGGTGAGACCATCCGGAGTGAAGGTGGCGAAAGAAGCAAAGAGAAAGGGTAATAAAATCACAACTTCATCAAATAATTATAGTGAGGCTTTACATGTCATTGCCGAAAATCAGAAAAAAAACATTGGCTATCCAACAAATGCAAGTGAAGCTTGCTCAAAAGCAAATGGAGCATATTCATCGGATGCAAGAAAAGACTAAGAGTCAAGGATTATGAAAATGAACACAGAAATGATGACCCCAAAATCCAAGAAATATTTTTCAAAGAGAAAGGCTAGTATTATGCGACGTTATGAGGAAGAGAAAGAGGATGTCAACAACGACAACGAAAACGATTCGTACTTTTCAGATTATTATCGTCCTCAACATGATGATTAGATTATGAGTTTTATTTGAATTTTAATGTAATGTCATTTAATTTTAATTCGATGTTCGAATAACTTAAGTTATCCTTAATTTATGTACTTAAATTGTTTGACATTTAACACTTGATGGTCATTAATTGATGAACAAGCTATAATTCATCAATATTTAAAGAAAATTAATTTTTAAAATTAAAAAATATTAAAAAATATGAATAATAATATAAATATCTCCTCGAGATAGTTATGGGTGCATAAAATGGGAAGATTGCTATTACTGTTTGTTGAATAGTAAAAAGAATTTTTTCTCCAAAAATTCCTCAACGAGATAGAACTTCCTCAACGGATGCGAATGCCCTTACAACTAACGATGTATGCAAATACAATAAGAAAAGACATTGAAAGAATGAATATCATAAGAAATAGATGTCATGATAATGTTGTGCTGTTGTGGTGGAACATAACACCAATTCTGAAGAATATTAGACATGAGTTGTTAATGACCAACCACACTATGAGGATGTGTATGTTCTTTAACTCTGGAGTGGTCTACCATATTTGCCCGGACAGTGAGTGATTTTCAAAATACAAATAGATAACTAGAAGTAATGTTTCTATGGCTACAATGATGTCTATAAAATAGTTAAAAACATGCTCAATCGGTATATAGATGCATGATGATTCCTTCTGTACATTGACTGAAGTCAGACATGTTACACGTACGATAAAGAATATGATATCTCTAAGTCGATTAGACGACAATGGTATAAATTTTAGAAACGAGGGTGGAGTACTAAATGTATGCGAGGGTTCTAGTGTGGTACTTAAAGATGTAAAGCGTGGTATCGTTTACTGTCTACAAAGGGCTACAATGACAAGCTCTGCCACTACTGTACAAAAATTTGAAGTTATTGATAAAAAAAAGTGGAGCTAAATACCACTTTAGGTGAGAGTGGATCACAATACCAAGGTGGAAAAGATCAATATATCGAACCTCCAAGAAGGTATGTGATGGAGCATATTTATACGATCCATCGAGTTTTTTATTCCCATTGCTTAATTACATTTTGCGTGTGATAGATTACTTTTTTGTAATGTTTTGCATCGCTATGTATCAAGACCGCTTTCAAGATTTATGGCATTTTTGGAGAATCGATATGCATCTCGTGAGTATGGCGCTGGAAGAACACTTTACGCGGAGCTAATGTCTTCATCGGGCGCGCGACTAATGTCTTCATTGGGCGCAATTCCTAATGTATTCTACTGGAGCGCAAAACATATGATGACATCAGCATTAGGCCCACAACCCAAAATCAGATTTAGAAGTCTGCTTGATTTGGAAGTCTGCATTACCTATAATTACAGACTTACCACACCAAAGAGAATAACAATTTTGAGGGCAAGTTTTGACGAAGACAGGCGGCAGCGACGCACGAAAATCGAGGCAGAATTACTATTCATCACAAGAATGCCGGAGTTACTAATCATCGCAGATTACTATTCACAATTTCAGTATTATTTCTAAACTCAGTTTATTTTCATTGTTTTAGATGACTCGTAGCAGCTAAACCTTTCGTTCAGTTTGAGGATTTTGTGTTGCAACGTACGATTTGAGATACTTATGTTTCGTAATTCAAATATTTAAATTTCTATTCTTCGTTTGAATTGCATGCTCTGATTATCAAGTTAGCATAGCCTAGCGGTGAAACTGAGTTGATGTCTATTGCGTGATATTAGATTGACTTCCCTATTCGCTAAGCCTAGCGGTATAACCTAATCGGTGTCGTTAATCGAGTAATCGTTAAATCTATTCGAGAACTTAGCGGTTGAGAGTAGGTAGAACACTAGAGTCGACATTACCCTAGCGGGATTGTTAGCCTAGGAACAGTAGTTTACTAGTTGATGCACGTTACAATCGATGATTACCAATTGCAATGCATATCCCCGAATTGACTTTTCTCTGAATTTGACAAAAACAAACATTCTTCCTACAACCCCCCTTTTAGTGTGACAATTATTCGTAAAACTTTATCGCTAATTGCTCTCTCGTGGGTTCGACCCTGCTTACCGCTTACTAAGTGTTAACAGGAGATTATAAATATAAGTTTGGCGCACACAACGACGTGCCGTCAGTATGATTTTCAGGATATGGTGGTTTATGCACTAATGTTGTTGAAGACATACGGATAAGCTATTGATGGCCCTTAGAGGCATCCTGTGGCAGGAAGGCATATCTGTTCTAAATATATTTGTTTTTGGTATTTCTTTGATGCATTCGGTACATCTGTTATTTGTGAGAGATTCTAGTGAAGGTGAATATTTGTCAAAATGCATTGAATCTAGGATTATAAATTTTGGGCTTGTGTTTTATGACCCATTCTAATTAAGATTTTAGTCAGCCATTCTGTAAAATAGATTCTCATCTTTGAAAAAAAAAATATTTCTTGTCTGTAATAGCGAGCATACTGTTGGCGAACAACGGTATATGTCTATGTTTGTTTATTCCTGTGTTATCTATTCTTTGTTTGTTGACCACATCACGGTGATATGAAACTCCATTCGTTTATCAACATTTTCAGGATAAGGTGGGTTGTCCACTACATGTTGTTGAAGACCTACGGAGAAACTGTTGATGGCCGCCATTAGGGACATCTTGTGGCAGAAAGGCACATCTATTCTTATAAATCTATTTTTGCCACTTCTTTGGTGCATCCGGTATAATTTGTTATCATTGATAGATTCAAGTTAAGGTGGAGATTTGTCAAGATACGTTGAATCCATTTTGGCCTTCTTTTTAATACCCATTCTAATTAAAATTTTAATAAAACTAGAAATGCCCTTAAATCCCTTTTGTAAAAAGACTTTCCTCTCTAAATAAATTTTATATCTTCCTTCACATGAAAGTAGTTTGCACACTGCTAGTGAACCAAGTTAAATCTCTATATTTATTCATTCCTCTGTTATCTATTCTTTGTTTGTCGACCACATCACAGTGATGATATACAACTCCAACTGTTTATAACATTTTTAGGATACGGTGGGATGTGCACTACATGTTACTGAAAACCTACAAGGAAGTTGTAGATGCTCTTAGGGGCATCTTGTGGCAAGAATGCACATATGTTCTCGGTACATATGTTTTTGGCACTTTTTTGTCACAGAAGCGCTACTGAGACCCTACGCAGAGCTGGAAGCTGATCGAGGAGCTGGAAAAAATTTGCATTTTTTTGTGGCGGTAGCGGCGGTCGTACTAGTCGTACGGGTCGTATGGCTCGTATTGATACGGGCAATACGACCAATACGAGATTCCTCGAACTCTCGGAGGTCGTATTGATCAGAATTGACCGTATGAGTCGTTGGGTTGTATTGCGTCGTTCTAAAAATCCTAGTTTTATTTTATACGTGTGTAGGCCGTCAAATTGATGTAATCAGAAATTTAGAGAATGCGCGTGAGGCGATTCTGTAAGGGTGTAACGATCTTCCGAATGGTGATTATAGTGAATTGAGCCTGCAAGCGGCGAGTGGATATACCTCATACATTGGGAGGGAACCACTATAAATCTCGTTTGTCGTTTCATCGTTGATATATCGTTTTCTTGTTTCATAATTGTTAGTGCGATCATAACAACTGGTATCAGAGCATATGAGGTACGTCCACTGAGTCACCGAGTTGGGAGCCAATGAGGGCTGCGTTTAGTAATTTAGTTGGTACTGCGAAGTTGAACTTCGACGATGTCAGAGATCACATTCTTGCAGATGAACTGCGAAGGACTGATGCAGGAGAAGCATCTTCAAGTTCTGCGTTGAATGTTGAACACAGAGGTAGAGGAATGGAAAGGCACAACAACCGGAACAAAGGCAGATCAAAGGCGAGGAATGGCAGAGGACAGACCAGATTTGGGCTAACACTTGAGTGTTGGAATTATGAGAAATCGGGACATATGAAGAAAGATTATAGAGCTCTCAAGAAGAAGGAGGATAACAGAGCTTCTGTCGTTCATACTGCGACGGATGAGATTGCCGATGCATTATTGTTATCCGTCGATAGTCCAATCGATAATTGGGTGCTAGATTCAGAAGCATCTTTCCACACGTCTCCAGATTCCGAGGTGATGGAGAATTATGTTTCAGGTAATTTCTTACGAGTCTTCTTAGCTGATGGTGAACCATTAGACGTTGTCGGAATGGGGAACATAAATCTGAAGATGCCAAATGGGCATACTTGGAAGATTACAAAGGTTAGACATGTGCCAAAGTTGAAACGAAATTTCATTTCAGTTGGTCAACTTGACGGAGAAGGGCACACGGTTACTTTTGGTTGTGGAGCATGGAAACAGGTACTCTCTACAAGACAACGAGTTGTCCTGACACAGTAACTGTTGTTGATAACACCAAGAAGATGGAGTTGTGGCATCAACGGCTTGGACATATGAGCGAGAAGGGTATGAAAATTCTCGTCAAAGAAGGGAAGATTTCAGAGTTGAAATCGGTGGATCGTCACATGTGTGAAAGTTGCATTCTTGGGAAATAAAAGCGAGTTAGTTTCTCAACCGGAGGAAGAGAGCTGAAAATCGAAAGGTTAGAACTAGTTCATACAGATGTGTGGGGACCATCTCCGGTAGCTTCACCTGGTGGATCATATTATTATGTGACGTTTATTGATGATTCAACTTGAAAGCTTTGGGTGTACTTCTTGAAACAAAAAATCTGATGTATTTGCTGTTTTTAAGAAGTGCAAAGCTCTCATTGAGAACGAGACGAACCTGAAATTAAAGTTTAAGGTCAGACAATGGTGGAGAATACATTGACGGTATTCAGGCGGTATTGTGCTGAAAATGAGTAAAGATGGTGAAGACTATTCCGGGAACACCTCAGCAAAATGGAGTAGCGGAGAGAATGAAACGAATGTTGAATGAGCGAGCAAGAAGCATGAGATTGCATTCCGGGCTGCCAAAGACGTTCTAGGCTAATGCGGTTAACTCCGCGGCGTATTTGATCAACCGATGACAATCCGTTCCATTGAATTTCGGAAGAGGCTTGGAGAGGAAAAAGGGTAAATTTTTCTTTCTTGAAAGTAATTGGATATTTGTCGTATATTCATGTGGATGACAGTTCTAGAAGCAAACTTGATGCGAAATCCAAAAAGTGTTACTTTTAGGATATGGTGATTCCGAGTTTTAGGATGAGGAGAATCGAAAGATCATCCGAAGTAAGGATGTCATCTTCAATGAACAGGTGTTTTATAAAGACAGGCTGAAAGAGATCCCGGAAAGTAGAGTATCCGAGAATGAAAAATCAACAATGGTTGATTTGAGAGAAATCCCGGTACATGAGTCACAACGAGTTGCTTTGGAAGAAGAAGAATAAGCAGCTCAAGAAGAGCATCTGGGAGATAGAGAAGAAGCTGATGAAGACGTTGATTCTAGCTCAGATCAACAAACACAGTTACGGCGATCTTCTCGGGTCAGAAGGCCGACTTAGAGGTTCTTGCAGTCTCTCAACCACATTTTCCTCACAGACAGAGGAGAGCCCGAATGTTAATCTGAAGCAAAGACAGCTGATGAATCGAGCAAGTGGGAGTTGGCCATGAAGGATGAAATGGACTCGTTGATGTCAAATGAGACATGTGAGCTAGCTGAGCTTCCGGGGGATAAGAAAGCGTTGCACAAAAAATGTGTGTATCGGATAAAAGAAGAGCATGATGGAAGCAGATGCTACAAAGCTCGTTTGGTTGTCAAAGGATTCCAGCAGAAGGAAGGGATTGACTACACTGAGATCTTCTCTCCGGTAGTCAAGATGGTGACCATTCGTACAGTCCTTAGCTTGGTGGCAAAGGAAAATCTGCATCTTCAACAAATGGATGTGAAGACAGCCTTCCTTCATGGTGAGTTGGAGGAAGAGATTTACATGCTGCAGCCCGAAGGCTTTGAGGTCAAATGTAAAGAGAAGTTGGTGTGCAAACTTAAGAAGAGTTTGTATGGTTTGAAGCAAGCTCCAAGACAGTGGTACAAGAAGTTCGATAATTTCATGAAGAGGACTGAGTTCGTGAGATGCGAGGCTGATCACTATTGCTACTTCAAGAGGTTAAAGAATTCGTTTATTATTCTACTTCTGTATGTTCATGATATGCTGATTGTTGGAGCAGATTTTCATGAGATTGATAAGCTTAAGAAGAGATTGTCGAAAGAGTTCGCAATGAAAGATCTCGGTGCCGCAAAGCAAATTCTCGGAATGAGGATTACAAGAAGTAAAGAGGGGCTAAAACTTTCACAAGAAGAATATGTGAAAAAGGTCATCAAGAGATTTAACATGAAAGACGTGAAGTCGGTTGGAATCCTTTGGGTACTCATGTCAGTTGTTCAAGAATGACTCACCGGTAACCGAGGAAGAGATGGCAGAGATGGACAAGATACCTTACGCTTCAGCTATTGGAAGTCTGATGTACGTGATGCTATGTAAAAAACCTGACATTGCACACGCAGTGAGAGTTATTATTCAGTTTATGAGTAATCTTGGTAAATAACATTGAGAAGCAGTGAAGTGGATATTCAGATATCTGAAAGGCAGTTCGAGTCTTGCCTTATGCTTTCGGAAATCAGATCAGGGTCTTGAGGGATTTGTGGATGCTGACAATAGGGGAGATGTTGACAGTAGGAAGAGCACATCCGGTTGGGTCTACATATTCGAACTGTCTAATTGTTGCCTTGACGGAAGCTACAAAGGAGATGATTTGGCTTCAATCTTTTCTACAAGAGGTGAACCACAATCAAGACGGTAGTGTTCTTTATTGCGACAGCCAGAGCGCCATTCAGTTGGCAAAGAACCCAGTTTATCGTGCCCGGACGAAGCATAAACAACTTAGATATCACTTCATCAGATCAGCATTGGAGAACAAGATGTTGGTGCCGGAGAAGATTGCGGAAAGTCAGAATCCTACGGATATGTTGATGAAGGTCGTGCCTAATGAGGAACTGAAGTTGGGTGTAACTTCAGTTGGGCTCCTCGAGTGATGAGTTGAGCCGTTGCTTGCAGCTTGGAGACATGTGACAGAGATTAGTCTTCAAGTGGGAGATTGTTGAGTGTGAAGCCTAATCTGCACAGAAGCCCTACTGAGACCCTACGCATAGCTTTAAGCTGATCGGGGAGCTGAAAAAATTCGCATATTTGTTGTGGCAGTAGCGGCGGTCGTACGGGTCGTATTGATAAGGGCAATACGACCAGTACGGGATTCCTGAACTCTCGGAGGTCGTATTGATCGGAATTGACCGTATGAGTCGTATGGGTCGTATTGACCGTATGGGTCGTATTGCGTCGGCCCAAAAACCCTAGTTTTCTTTTATACGGTGTGTCGGCCGTCAAATTGATGTAATCAGAAAATTAGAGAGTGTGCGTGAGGCGATTCTGTAAGGGTGTAAAAATCTTCAGACCGGTGGTTATAGTGGATCGAGCCTGCAAGTGGCGAGTGCATGTACCTCCTATATTGGGAGTGAATCATTATAAATCTCGTGTGTCGTTTCTTCGTTTTTTCATCATTGATATATCTTTTTTCTTGTTTCGTAATTGTTATTGCGATCCTAACATTATCTATGAGAGATTTGAGTTAAAATGCGGATATGTTAAGGTTCTTTAAATCTAGGGTTATATATTTTGGATTCGTTTTATTTGACTACTAATATTAGTCTTTTATTCATTATACTATATATACCCTTGTTTGCAATAAAATAGACTTTTTTTTCTTAATAAAATATGTTCCGTGCACGTACCTAACACACATTCGATTAAATGTTTATTCCTCTTATATCCATTTTTTATTCGCGACTGCATCGAATCCTTCCCAACGGTACCTATTTGTACGAACAACTTTGATAGATATTACTATCTTCTCTGCCAATCACCTGTATTAAACGGTCGATTTCTTAAACTTTCATTTCAAGTAGTAAGTTTGAAATTTTGATTGGTTGTATCTAGAATGACAACCTATACTATATTGTTAAACCTCGTAATTTATTAGTATAACACAGGCCTGAATGCATAACAACATCTCTAACACCCTAATGTACACTAAAGATTTTTTCTATGGTGACCAACCCAAGTTGGGATCTGAGCTGCTGATTCTGAGCAGCCTCACTGCCGAGGTTGTCCTGAGAAGGAAGACTCGTGGAATTCAGTCATTTCAGTATTTGGATCATCTTGTTCGACTGTTATGATCAAGCTGTCCTTGGAGCTGACGTGGGGCAGTAGATTAGACTCATGGTTCGAGACATCCCCATTGCTCGCATTCGAGTGACCGGTAGCTTCTCCTCCTCCAGGAACCCGGACAGGAGACCTGGGCCTTGTGGTTCCATCCCCTGGCTTCTTTTTTACAGCCATGTGCCACTTCTTTATTGCTTTGGAGGTCTGTTCGTCGAATATCGATTGTTTCATATGTGATCCCATCTGAACAACTAGCGCGTATAGTGGCAGAGTGATGTAGCTGCACAGAAACATTGCTGCAACCCTGTAACCACAATCTGATCAGCTTATGAAAATGAATCACGAAATCGACAAGTTCTGTCTTGGACCAAAAAATGTATGAGTGGTTAAGAGGGCAGACTTTAGTACTACTCAGACTCACCCAACCACGAGCTTGGCTATAACAAGGTTGAAATCATTGTGGAAGCACGACTTTAACCCGAAACAATACTGCAGAAGAATCAATTATGAGCTACAAGCTGCAAAAGGGAGAGTAAAGAGAGCTGGCTGGAAATGTTTTTATTACCCAAATCCACAGGAAGTAGGTTATTTGGAATGCATTCTGCAAACAAACAGGAGAAGAAAATTCAGGATTGGGTTTCAGAAATGTACTTGGAGTGATGGTTGAGAGATTGAAATACCTGAAACAGCGCGAAGTGGATGAGATGGAGAACTAAGTAAGGGCGGCCAAACCAGAAGTATTTGTCCGAGCCTTGCACCAGAGGAATTCCTTGCACAACTGCATGTCTGTCTTTGATTTCAAGCGCCATCTTTGTCATAACTGCTTGAAGCTTCGTTCCAACGGCTAAAATTATCTGAAGGTTGCCAACCCATCAGAAAAATAAATTCATTTTCTTTCCTGCAGTTTAAGAAAACCTTGTTGATCGAAAAATATGCCTTACAATGACAGGAATCAGTGATGCCCAAAACAATGCCTGCCATCCTGGAAAGGGTCAAAATAACAACTTTAGCGAAATAAGTTCCGAGTAACTGAAAATAAGTTCCAAGGCAACAGTAAATTACCCGCAACGTTCAGAAGCAGAAATATCACAAATGACCCCCATAGCACAGGACTGCACAAAAATAATGTCATTCCCAGGCCACGGATTCGATAAAAGGAAATTTATGTGATTGTCACCTGACTCCCACAACAGTCTTGAAGTCATCTTCTAGTGACCTTTTGATGTACTTCTGGAAGTTGAATTTAGTGCCAGGCGCCAGATGAACCTTAAAAAACAGAAAGTTGATGAATAATAAAACATCGGGTGACTTCAGAGTGAGTTTAATTATATGAACTCACTGTGATGAATCCATTACGCAAGGTCACGTAATCAGCATTGCTAACAGATCTGAAAAACTGTCGAAAGAAGCATCCCTGGAGCATATGAAACAAAAAAATTATTTTCAAGACAAAATGAACATTCTCCTCCGCGCTTGATGAGCATATGAGATTCTTACGACGTAAAAGAAGAGTGGGATTTTGGTCCAGTAACTAGTGTGAGCTTTCACAAATGACGTCTCCCGAGTGAGTCTGAACCTTGATGCTTCTGCATTCAACAAAAATGGCCATAAGTTCCTAATTAGTACAGCAAGGAAATTGCAACCATCCTCAGAAAATTTCCTATCAAGGATTATTACCACTTGAGACCTCAGAGTCACTGGATGAAGTGTCCTCTTCCCACTTCTTCCAACCACGAATCTAAAAACAACAACAACAAAAAGTCCGAACGTGTAAGTCCTGGTATTATAATTCAATATTTTCTTTAGGTTAGCCATACGGGACAATTTCAGCAAGGGGTGAGAAATCAAAGAACCTTGAGTCTTCCAAGCATCATAGTGAAAGCACTGTACAAGACATGAAAAGCTGCTAAGAAGAACAGAAGGATGTGTATCTGATGCAACCCATTGATGGAAATGATTGGCTCATAACCCTTTTTGCAGCTTATACCGGTTGTTACAGCCAATGACCGGCGGGGCTGGTCAATCCATAACAATCTGCGACGACTGGTTGAGCCATCGGCCACGCCGTTATGTGGGCAAGGCAACATGGTATCGGCCAGCGTTGAGGATATACATACTTTGAGAATGTATGTCTGAAAAAATGTCAGCAGGAGTGATATGAATCCAAGAACCATCAGCTCTGCATCAATTTAACAGAACCATCAGCCTCATTTCTGGGTCTTAACTATTGACATGAATTTAAGGTTGATGGGCTGACCAGATTTGACCTTCTCCAGAGCCTCGTACAGGGCGCTCTTGTGCTTGTTTGTGAGCCACTGCGCGTCAAAAAATAACAGATTAGTACGCTGAAAAAGCAGAAATGTGTCACGGACCTAGACTTTTCCCACTAAGTCCTGTTGCGCCTAGCTACAACTTTCATCTATGAATTGCTCACAGTTCCGATCTTGTGAAGAATCTTCTCGAGGGCGATGGAGATGATGATGATGACAGCACAGACGCCAGCCACGGCCCATGTCGGTGTCTGATCAAGCTCCCTTGTACCAGTACTGCTCGCCATGGCTCGGAGCACTGAAGAAATTTGAGAATTGGAATAGAGAATCTGTTGCGCTTCCGAGCTGTGATCTGCCTGGTGATGTTTACGTGTATTTAAACTAAACAGCTCTGCCCTGAAGAGCAGCATAGTGAGGTTTTACGCGCAGCAGCTGGTGGCCCACTACCTTGCTGAGATCTGGAACATTTTGTCACTAGCTAAGAACTTTCCATCTACATTATAAATTACACACTGCAATATTCCTCAGTGGATTAAACTCAGACTCTTTATTTATTTGAAAAGTGCCGTGTTTGTGCGGACGATCCGATCGGAGAGTTCGATATCAGCTATTATAAACTTAGTCCGACTTATTTATCTTTCGTCAGCATCATCACTCTAAGTCATCACAGCCTAGTATCCATACAAAAAATAATAATATGAAAGGTTATCTTATCAAACTTGCACAAATATGATTTTGAATAGATATAAGTACAAGTCTGGAATATTATGGTAACATCAACTAGGAATCTGATATATGCAATTTTGATAAAGTAAGTGGATGAGATATTACATCACCAACCTATCATAATTTTTTGTGTGTGATTATATGGAGGATAGGCTTAGAACAGTTAGGACAGAATCTTGAACGTTAAGGATCTGACATAATCTTAATCAAAGTGTGAAAACAAAACCACGGACTTTTCTTAACATGGCATTTCATGGGGTGGTGGAGATGATTGTGGCGAGTGAGAAAAGAGTCATTTGTTTGTCAATTCAGATGATCCCATCAACTTCATGTTACTGTTTTTATGAAATAATGCCTCCTCCCTCTGGCCACACGCAATCCGTTCCTTCCTCTGCTTGTTCTACAAATATCTCTTCCAACATCATTCATTCTATTTACCTTTACTCCAATCTTCAAAAAAATATCTCACCAAACATTCAATGATGTGCGGTTGAAAAATCATCTGAATTCCAACCGATTTTTGGTACCCATTTTCTAGGAAATTGAATAAGTGGTAAATCAAAACGGTGGAGATATTATATATATATCCATAAATATGTTATCGGATATTCTTTAACATGAATGTATTTTTCGAGGTACAATAAAAGTCTTTTACGCTCCATTTGATGCTTGAAAAATGAAATTTTGAGTTTGGTTGTTATGAAAAATAAAAATCAATTTGGAGAATTTATAACAAACTCCTCGAAAAGTCGTTTTCTTTCCACTAAATTTGTCAAGATGGAAACGACCCCTTAGCCAAGTCCACGTGACATGAAACATGTAATGCTAATGTGAATAGCCAAGTATGGATTCATACCTGCTAACTTTCTCCATACCATCTGCTCTGGAGCTGGCCAAACACCAATTAAAAAATTCCATGGTTAATGGGTGAAAACGCGTTCAACGATAGTGGATCCAAACTCATACATACACTAACAAATTTATTTTTTATTTATTTGTTAGAGTTTAGAATGTGAGAAATATGTATCAAATAATAGCCAAGGACTTCATATGATGAAGTAGTTTTTTATATGTTCGTGTTCTTATTGACTAATAATGTGATGATTGTGACATGATCCAAATTCAATGTTTTCACATTTGATCCAAAAATCAGCCTGAAATTTGGGGCCGCACTTTAAGGCCGCGTACTTTTTAACAAGACATTCTCGCACCAATGTAAAAGCTGTTACATCAATAGCGTCAGCTCTTTTGACACGTCACACTATTTTCAAAATGATGACGCGGAAACCATGGAGTCTCCCAATTTTAGTCACCTCCACTTCTTGTGCTACTCCTTTCAATTCCTTGCAACCTTAATTTTCTCAGCTTACCCTACCCCATACAAGTTCTTGTCCCTTGTAAAAAGTAGGATTTTTTCAATTTACACTGTCAGTTTTTCATCCTGCAATTGCTGATAATTTTCTTCTCTGCTTCTTTTTTTTTCCTAGCACGGTTAAAATTTGCTCAAGCTTTATTCACTAGCGAACTAATTAAAAAGATTCAATTTTTACCATACTCTTCGTATCGGGCAATGGGGTTCTTGCTGTTCTTGGAGGTGGCTTCAATGCCAATCCTAGAGGTTCTCATCATTAGTAGTTTGGGAGCATTCATGGGGACCAAGTACTGCAATCTCCTCACAAGCGAGGCTCGAAAATCCTTAAACAAGGTACACTCCTGCCCACCTGAAGAATTCTCACACTCACCGGACTAGTTTGGATGATGAAAAAGTCTTGTGTTAAGGCAGATTGTGTTCATGGTGTTCACGCCTTCGCTTATGTTTGCGAGTCTTGCCAAAACCGTCACGCTTCAAGATGTCATTTCCTGGTAAAATTCATCATCAGAATGATAAAAAACGGGTGTAATAATTTTCCAACATGTCTATAAAAAACTATGTAGGTGGTTTATGCCAATCAATATCGGGTTAACCTATTTATTTGGAGGAAGTCTGGGATGGATACTTGTCAAATTATTGAAACCAGAAGCTTACTTGGAAGGCTTGGTCATCGCCATGAGCTCGTCCGGTACCCAAGTTTAAAATCAGCTTGATCTCTAAGCTTCAGAAGCTGGCTGTGACAAATATTGAGATTCTAATGCTTGCAGGAAATCTGGGCAACCTTCTACTGATTATTGTCCACGCGACATGTCGCGAGAGAGGGAGCCCATTTGGAGATCGACATGTTTGTGGCTCTGTTGGCCTCTCATATGCCTCTTTCTCCATGGCGGTAAATGCAATAGTTACATTTTCCCTTCATCAGAAAGATGTTATCATACTCCAGCGAGTAGTGACTGCTTGATGCTTTTGTGAACTCAGCTAGGTGGCTTCTACATGTGGAGTTACACGTTCAATCTGATACGCACCTCGGCCAAAAAGTATGAAGCATATAAAGACTTGTTGGATAAAAAACCCAACAAGGATTTCGACGACAATGAAGAGGCTAGTCTTCTGAAGGGAGAAAATAGTACAAACGATGCTCCCATAGTTTTTTCAACTTCAAGGTCTTTCAAGCAGGACCAGGAAAGGTCATCAATGGTGAGAGTTACTTCTGCATATCAGCACTGGTGACACTGAAATAATGAAGGGTGTTTTTTTGGGACCATGTTATGCAGTTCCTGTCCCAGAATTCAATCAAGGAAGAGGAGGTACAAGACATCTCATCATGCGGCAAACTAAAGTTAGTTCTGCTTGAAATAGCCGAGGAAGTAAAGGCACCCCCAACAATTGCTGCAGTAAGCTTCTCATGTGATCTCAAACTTAAAAAAGACGCTGCTCGTTGATATCATCCCGGTGTATATAAGTCAGTCAGACCTCTGAGTGAAAAAATATTGATAGATTGCAGGTCTGATATTTGGAGGAGTGAAATGTCTGAAGAACCTTATTATTGGAGATGATGCACCTCTCCGCGTAATCCAAGGCTCGATCGAGTTGCTTGGGTATGCAAATTAATTTGCCACCAGGTCTTGCAGGTCTCAGTTTCTTTTCATTTGCCACTTTATTACTGATGAATGCTGAGGTACTTTTACAGAGAAGGAACCATTCCTTGCATCACTCTAATACTAGGAGGAAATTTGACCCACGGTAATCTTTTCATTCCTCAAATTTACTGGATCCAAATAGGCTGTAAAATCACCTGAAAGTTTTTTTTTGAGCAGGACTTCGATCTTCCAAGTTGAAGGTACCAGTGATTGTTGGTGTGGTGGTAGTGAAGTATATTATGCTTCCTGTCATCGGATTATATGTTGTTCAAACAGCTGAATCTTTCGGCATCCTGCCTTCGGACCCATTATTCCATTATGTGCTATTGTTGCAGTTTACTATGCCACCAGGCATGAACATAGGTAAGCAGCCACCATTGTTCTGACATCTCTGATTCTTTCGAATTTTCACAACCTTGAATTGTACTATCTGTGTTTGTAATTAAGGCACCATGACTCAACTGGTTGATGTGGGTCAAGCAGAATGCTCCGTGCTCTTCCTCTGGACTTATGTTGTAGCAGCCTTTGCACTAGCCGCCTGGTCTACAGTTTATATGTGGATTCTTACCCAGTAGGCCGTTGAATCCAAAATGTCCCCATAAGACAAACTTGAACTGATGTACAGCACTAGAACTAAAAAAACATGAACAAGTAAGAATAAAAAATAAAATGAACACACAAAGAAAGAAAGAAATGTGAAAGTGCTTCAAGAGAACGCTTGAGAAAACATTTTAGAGCCCAGCGACCTCTAGGTGTGAAAACAGTGACCTGTTTGAGTACCATATCATAACTATAACTAAATTTCTGGCTCTTACACATTACAAACATGACACTTTCATGAGCACTGTTAAATTAACTTCAGGCAGTTTCTTACTTCAAGCTAGTAACACCTAGATGGCATGTTTTTTTCACGTTGGTCTTGGAACAATGATTGCCAGCGAATATGGGCGAAAACAAAACACCCAAATAAAAAACTTACTTTGAGAGCATTACTTGCTGAGCGACATAGACGAGAAGAATTACCATGGGACTCATGCTATCCTATATGGACGATGTCCAGATCTCACTTTATCCTTCTTCGACTTTTTTAAACTTCCTTTTCTAGTAGCAGATTCTTGGAAGGATTTGTGCCATCATATGAATCCTTTCTATTACCACGGTCATATTCTTCATCCCTAGAAGTTGAGAAACAAAGTTATTTGCATCTAATGTTTATGGTGCTTGAAATACAATGCTTCTCATAACTTATAAACTAAATAATTCAAGCTAATGAGGGTCGCACTGATCGCCTCCGTTTTCACCACTTCCATTTTCTTTTACAATACTTCAGTTTTCACATGCTGATTTTGCAATTAATTAATCAAAAAGAATCTTTTTATCGTATTGCAAGGAATTTGCCAATAGTCCTAACTAATGAACCAAATAAAGGTTATGTAAGAGCTACGAAAAATGAATATACAAAAAAAACAACTAACTACTCATCAGGTACATGATCGATTCCAGCACCCTCACATGTCATGGATATCAATTGTTCAGTTGACGACAGTGTCCCATCCCAGCGTGCAACTATTAGAAGAGGACAAAATTTTTATGTTATTCTACAGTACAAAAACCATCCAACACCACAGACACATGTTATTGAACACATGAGTCATCGCTATCAGATGTAGCCCATACTGCTGCATCAGACGTGACATTTTGTCAATGGGAAAAAAGCTTGCTAAAGAAAATTTGCAAAGTGACACACACAAAAGTTATTAACCTTGATTGGAGAAGCACCACAAGTAGTTATGCATGTAAAAAACTCACCTACTGGTTCCACCAGGCCTCTTTTCAACACAGTCCACTTTGAAGAAACTTTCTCGACTCCAGAGCACAATGCTTAGCAATATCACCTCTGATTTCATTACTCAACTGACAATTCACTGGTTTATTAGCTGCAAGAGCTGCATCACCAGACATAGCTTTTGTATCACCAACAATTGTATTTAATGGGGTATTTCTGGAATGTAACTTTTCCTTCGCAGTTTCAAGAAGTTCCTCTTTTGAGGGTGACTGCCTATTTCTTTGTCTGGGAGAACAAGCAATGGAAACTGTACCTGAAGTAGATTCTGTGTTTTCCAAAATTTTCCCACACATGACATTGATACTAAGACGCAAGGTGATAAACAATGGCTTTGAGAGTCTCTTCTTAGCTTTACTAATGGCATTGCAATCAAGTACTTCTATTTGATCATTTGTCTTGCCTGAAATTTGTAAATTTAATGGCAGCTCTAATAGCGTCAACCTTTAAATCAGGAATCTCCCTGGAGGAATCAGAATGCATGCTCTCGCCCAAGGAGCATTCATCACCAACCTATAATGGAAAAATACTATAAATAGGAGATGGAATAATTGAAAGTTAGTGCATTTTGATTCATGCATGATACATCAGCTAAAAGAAAACTGGTTCTGTTTGAGTTTTTCGAAACTATTGAAGTTTCAATATATAAACCAACTTCTACATCCAAAAAATTTATTTCTAGGGTTACATATTTCACAGAGGTATTATTACTATGAGTCATGTCCTGGCAGAAAAAAAATGCATACAACACCTGACACCTAGGGGAAACAGTGTCCGATCGTTCCATTAAATTCAACAATTAGCATAATGAGACACAAGTTAGAGCAAAATAAAAATAACACTCACCATTTGAGGGGGATTCTCGCCAGTAACTGGTTTTCTATTTTCTGGGTATTGCCCGTAACGCAGTCCGGTAATATGCTGGCTGATACATGTCTTTCTTAGGACCAAGTTCTTTATCTGATGCAATTGTACCAATTCCAAGAGAGCCTTTAGTATTGTTACATGATCCTGTTGGTGGCAGTGATCTAACAACTTCAAAGTGAATGGCAATTTCAGTTTCATTTGACAATGGTACCACAGATGACTTTGCCAGAACTGTCTTCACAATTGTACTGTTTGTTGCTGTTGTGCTATCAAAGAAATATTTCTCCTCCCTCTTTATCCCCTTTTTCTCATCAGTACTGACAGTAGCATTATCAGAATGTTCTCCATCAACATGTTTTTCTAAGGATCCATTTTGTCCCACCCCTTCAGCTAAGAACAAATGTATATTATATCCATGTGAACCCATCCTCTCATTCAGAGTGACATTACATGGTTTCTTTTGGGCAGAAAATTTCCTGTCTCGAACACAGAACAGCATGTAGGCCGTCTGATCCAAAACGGTCTTTTCATGGACTTGGACTACCTATTTATGAATTGTCACAAGAATTAAAAAAAAGATCAACAAATAAAGGTGATGATAGCATTCAGGGCAGAAAACATGATGATATCAAACAAATATTTACTTGAATAGCCCTAGAAAATACACAGTCAACCGTCAAGCTGACAATTGTTGAACCATAATGGTTGAATAACAGATTTTATAGGTTCTTTAGTAATAATGCACATAAATAGGAAATAAATAACTTGTGATGATATCAATATATTGCTAGTAACAAAAATCTGAAATATGCAGAATTATAAACAAAGCGGAGAAAAAACCCAAGTCAACTGTGTACCCGATTGTCATCAAGGGAGTACCACATTCCTGCCGATGTACGTACAAAACAATAATAGTGACCAGATCGGGTGCTCCAACCAGCATGGACTAAAACCCCGTATAGAGTGTACATCATCAAGCTTACCTCCTAAAAACAAATGAGGCAAATTATTATAACTGCCAGCTATCATCAATTAGAAGGAACCAGGGACACAATTAACTATCAATCCCGATTCCTTCAAAAATTTACTCAAAAATGTAGGTTAGACTTAATAAGTAGGTCGCCGCACACACGGATCTAGTACATTATATAAAATGGTCAATCAATGATGTGAGATAAGTGAAGATGAATCGCATGCACCTAGGATTGTCACAAACTCAAAAAGAAGGAAAAAAATGAACCAAAAATGTCTTGTGCCAGGCTAACCAGAGTGTCTAATAAGGCATTAAATAGTAAACATCCACTATCAAAATAACTTGAGAAGGCTAACAAAACTATGTTGCTTTTATTTATCAAGAAAGTGAATCAAATGCAACATTATGCTCTTTTCCAAACCTTCTACTTCAGCCAATGATTGTTATAAACTGGTATGTACTAATTCAACACCCAACCCCAGGCATACATACAGTTGATACTATTTTCAAAATATAACTGAATGAGAACTCACATGAGAACCACTGACAAATGGCTTTAAGTCCAGTGTAGGACTGGACGCAACTTCTTATTGATTTCTGTCTGGGAGCATGTGCACAAAATCACTTCAAATGGATTGTTAGAACATACGGTGCTTCATAAACTGTCAGCCGTTTGACAGCCCTAACTTTTTGCTTGCAGTGCTGGCACTGGTAGCGGTACTGCTTTGCCCCGCCATCTAATCGCTCTTTGGCTGTGAAATCAGAAATGTCCTAGAGCCTTTTGCAGGGAATCAGCTTTGGCAATCTCAAGATTTAAGTCCAGAAATGGATCATACTTGTTGGAGCATTATGAGCATTGCATGCACCGGACCTAAAACAGGACAACAAAAGTAACTGACTGACTGATTACCTGGAGTTAATTGTAATGATCGTAAGACCATACAAAAGCTATTCATTTTATTTCAGTTCAAAATTCACCAGATGTTTGTTTTCATCATATTTTCTTAATTTTAAAGATGATTACCTGACTGGAGGCGACCACCGAAAATTTTATGTACCAAACTCTTCTCATAGGCGCTTGGAGATTCACTGGGCACGCCTTTAGGTAGGCAACATTTGTGCATCGACTCTAGCAGATGTATCATGTACTCATACGCATCCTCTTGCCTCGCATTACGGAACGTCCTAGATAAACTTTAATTTACAGGTCAAGGATTATGTCCTTCGACATTTGTGGATATTTTTTGAAAAATTGAATCATCATAATCAACATTATTGGGTGCCCGTTAGTCAAGTCATAGCTATGCAGATAAAATAAAATTTTGAATCATTGAGAGAAAATGGCCATTCTATGACAAGTTAAAAGATACATCTCAAGTTAGATAAAGGTCCTTAGGTGCTAAACTTCTCCCAGTTGCATGCAGAGCTCATCTGACATGTTTTTGGATTGCACATAAAGCACAGAATACAGCAATTTGACCTTGATCAATTGGAAAGGAAATAGCATGTCAGCAGTAAAATCCCTCTCAGTTTCAGAAAGCAAAAGCAAAATAAACAACATTAAACCAGAGGAATCATGAATCAAGCATATGATGTGATTTTCCATTTACGAGTGTGCTAACTGAAGATGCTGCATTAGAGAAAATACACAGCATTACTGTTAAGAAAATTTTATATACACTAAAGAACTCCTATACTATATCCCAGCAAGTGTATATTTTGAAGTTCACGATAGCCCGACTTGTTCAAATATAGATCAACCATATAGTTAAATTAAATGCAAACCCTGACAATATTCAACAACAAGAAAATCTCAATACATACGGACTGATCAACAGATCGGTAATATCAGCATGAATGGAAAATCACATCATTATTGTTGTTAAGGAAATTACTTAACCAGTCAAACCACTTTAGTAACTCACAATTCTCCTGAAAGTGATACCATAACTGAGCTCAGCATCGAATCCATTCCTGCAGAAATTCACCCCATCAGTTCTGTTAGCAGGCAACTGCGTTTTCGTCGACATGGCTCTTTTTGGAAAAAAGTTTAGAAATGCCCCTCCCCATCTCAAATTTCACGAATACTATCTTTTTTTCAAATCGTTTTTCATATGCCCGTCTTCAGGAGGAGACCTGTAACACCATCTCCGGTCTTCAGGAGGAGACCTGTAACACCATCTCCTCCTCAAGATCGGTATATGAGAAACGATTTGAAAAAAGATAGTATTCGTAAAATTTGAGATGGGGAGGGGGCATTTCTAAACTTTTTTCCTCTTTTTGCAAGATTTCCACTGTGAACAGTCGGATTCAGAGTCTCCAGCTGAAACTTATTATCAACATTGACGACGCCCGAGAAGGGTTTTCTGGCAAGATGATACTCGATTTTCCTCTTAGACAAGGACCGACTGAGATTCCCGGTTCCAATCCCCATTAACCAGGGGCCGAGCCAGCCCATGGGCTACCCGGGCTGCAGCCCGGGTAACAAGAATGTTTTTTAATTAAAAATTAAAATCCAAATAAACCCTAGACCCACATCCAGATTCCAGATCCCACATCGCCTCCTCCGGGTTCGGATTCCCCCCGAAACCTTGACCAAGCCTGTGTAGGATACTATGAAGCGCGGCCTGTCACGGATTGTTAGCAATTTGAAGCTTGTGGTGTTCCTTAAGCTTCCGTGAGGATCCTGTCAAGAAAAAGAAGGTAAGGTTAACTTGTTAATGTGTTAGGTTGGATATTCTAGTTCTTTTAGGGTTGCTATATTAATTGCAGTTGGATATTCATGGATGTATTTGTAGTGTTTATTTTGTGAGAGCTTTAAAAATGATTTTCTTATATATATCGTATCACATTATTCACATATGAAGATTTGAAGGTGTCACTCTTGATGCAACATTAATGCTACGATTAGGAGTATCAAGTGGTATGAATGATATAGGCAGAAGAAAGTGCAACTAGTGTATTGAGTATTTGAGAATTATTTTAAAATATTTAGGATATATCCACTGATTTATTAGGTTTGAAATGGTTGTAGGTAAAAGTATTTTGACTTAAGTGCATTCAAGAATCATAGATGTTCTTTTAGAGGTCACATATTTTGTATAATTGTATAGGATTTTGGTTTTTATGTCCTTATAATATATTTTGAATTTTTAATGAACGAAACAATTATTGGGATGAACCTCCATTTTGTTCATGAAAAAAAATAACCCTACATGATTTGAAATCCTTGTTCGGCCGCTGCACACACCAGGTAAAGTTGGATATCAATCCTTGCTAAGTCAAAGACCACCGGCCCATGAGCCAAGCCCAGTCTCCCTTTGTACATATTAAATAAATACGATTTTAACTGTATATACAATTTTCATTTATTACGTAACTCTATTTTTTAATTGGTTTAAAATTATATCATAAAACCCTAAAAATCCATCCATTGCAGAGCGGTGCGTTTTCTGGCTGGCTAGCTCCTCTAGCCGATTTGCAAGTGATTGACGTCGTTGGAGTTTGTTCTATAGTCAAACGCGGCGGAGTAGGCAGACATGAAGTTGGATGTTAATGTTTTGAGATACCTCTCCAAAGATGATTTTAGGGTTCTTACTGCAGTTGAGATGGGAATGCGTAACGTATGCAGCTTCTTCGTTTTGCTTTTTTAATTCTAGGGTTTTACTGCCTTTGTGATATTTTTACCATCTATGTTTTTAATTTTTCTTCTTTTCATATTTTTTGTGCAGCATGAGATTGTGCCAGCTGAGCTCATAGAGCGCATAGCTTGTCTCAAGTAAGAATCATGCCTAATTTTTTCTTATTCAATTCATCTGGCTGGGCCACTGATTTTTCTTTATGTATTTAATGTCAGGCACGGAGGAACTTACAAAGTCATGAAGAATCTGCTCAAATACAAGCTCTTACACCACGACTCTTCCAAATGTATGATCATTTATAATATTTATTTGTAACTTTTTTTGCTGCTGTTGTTTCACCTGATGGGATTTTATTTGATTTTATTTTTTTCGTCTGGTGGGGTATGCAGATGATGGGTTCCGTCTTACTTATCTTGGCTACGACTTTCTTGCCATCAAGACACTGGTGAACCGTGGAGTGTTTTCATCCGTCGGTCGTCAAATTGGTGTTGGAAAAGAGTCTGGTAATTAGTCCACTACTACGATTACTGTATATGATTTTTTTTGGTCGATGAGGTAGTGTTCATAATAAAACTTTTTTCCTTCTTTTTTTGCTGTAGATATATTTGAAGTCGCCAATGAAGATGGCACTATCATGGCCATGAAGCTCCATAGATTGGGTAGAACGTCGTTTAGAGCTGTAAAAAACAAACGAGACTATTTGAGGCATCGTAGTAGTTTTAACTGGCTCTATCTATCGCGCCTTGCAGCACTCAAAGAATTTGCTTTTATGAAGGTCATTCTTTTTCTATTTTAACTTCGATTCATATCTATGGTCTTTTTCTATGGCTGTTTTTTTTACTTAATAGTAACATGGCACTCTTGATTACACGTGCAGGCTTTAGGAGAACATTGTTTTCCAGTTCCAACTGCTGTAGACTGCAACCGTCATTGTGTAATCATGTCTATGGTCCAAGGCTATCCACTGTAAGTTTTTTTTTTTTCCTTTTTCAAATGCACATTGCTGACTATTTTGCAATGGACATAGATTAATCTTGCTCCTGTCTAAATGTTTTTAATCAAAAATACCAGAACACTGTTATACATCGAGGATATATTAAATAATTGCCTTTAAATTTTCACAATAACCAGAACACTGCATTCAACCTGCACAAAAACAAAGCGCCAAAAATACAGGCTTGAATTGAATCGGGTCATTTCAGGGTGAGCTAATTTTCAAAAGACTGAATGCACTATAATGGAAAAGTAATGCCAATAGTTTATATGTGTTAGACACCAAAAGTATATCATTGTATAGATTCTTACTGCCTTTATTAGGTGCTTTACTAATCTGGTGCACTGGGAACTTATCTTCAAATGTGCCTACATTTTCCTTCTTTCATTACATAAAACATGAGTTGAGGTACTTCTTCAACAAAAGAAGAGGTTGTGGGCAATAGAGTGACTATGAAGAGAATGTGTAGTCGATGGATTAGTGGGCACTCCTCAACTAAGATAGTTTGGTATAATCATAATCTTAAATTTATAAAAATTATGGTTTTTGGTAGACTCGACATTTATTTTTATTATCTTGTTCTGTGTTTCCATTAACACCTGAATTTTTTTGCAATAGAGTTTGTTCGTTTGTATAAAAGGACCGTGTTTGACAGTGTGCAGGTGAAGGAAATACAAAATCCGGACACAGTCTTTGAAAATATTATTGGACTTGTTATTCGTCTGGCAGAGCATGGTCTCATTCATTGTGATTTCAATGAATTCAACATTATGGTATGGGCAAATTCACTTTCACTGATTTCATTTCAAGTTGTGGTATATTCACTTGTTATGCGTACACAATCTGATTTTTGGCAATCCTATCTTGAATGTTTACTCAAACCACTTAGTTAATGCAATATATATGTCTAGCTCAGAAATTGGGTTGCATTTTCTTATTGCAGATTGACGATGATGAGAAGATCACCATGATTGATTTCCCGCAGATGGTATCTGTGTCTCATCGCAATGCTCAAATGTAAGATACAGATGCAATGTCTGGTATCTTCTATTTACATTTCTTTTTTGCCATCTTCATTTGTTTTTAGGCATCCCTTTTATTTTTCCTTAATGACTTGACTAGTTCAGTTTCTGTGGACTCATATAAAGAAGACAGACAGAGTGACACTAATGACATTATTGGAGTGTGGATATAGTTAAATAGTGAAAGTTATAGCTCATGGATAGAGACAACATATGCTGATCAGGGTTATCTCGTTATTTGAAAGTTATCATCCCCAATTTTCAAAAAAATACATCTGAACTTCTAATTTGAGTGCAATCATTTCAGTGCAAGCAAAATAAATTTTAAGGAATCAAGCTTTGCAATAATTTGCCAATGTAATTGTATTTTCATCGGATGCTCTTACTAATTGAACCTAGTAAGGCAGACCAATAAAGGCTACTCTATTTTAAATTAGTATGCAAACAGCAGGATTTGTCAACTCAGTATTTACTGACTTAACCAACATAACACTCGAGTGAACTTTGTAAAAAACTGATGCAGAAATTATGGTACATATTAATAGTTGGTTCTTTCTATCGAAAATGGAACCTTCATTTCCGGTTATATGCTTAAGATCCAACTTTTATATCAAGCGCACTCTAAATCTTACTTGCATATTACTCTTTCAATTCACTGTGCCTAATTTTTCTATTCCTTTATGTTGTTTTGTATTGTATTGTTACTGCGCTGAGTTCAAGCATGGTCTATAACTTTTATGGTTCACTTTTGTTGCTTCTCCAGGTACTTTGATAGAGATGTCGAATGCATTTTCAAGTTTTTCAAGAAAAGGTTAGTGACATTGTGCTGTAGTAAATAATATTAAATATCCCAAACAGTGAAACGCGACTGAACATTTATCCTGTATAATTGCTGGCTCATTTAAATGCACTTACTGTGTAAGTTATCAATGCTTTGAGCAATTCCTGCCAGGGAATATGCAAATAGTCTTTCGTTGTTATCGTTACTCCAAAAGAAATCACTACAATGCTGTGAATGACTATGCAAATTGAAGGATTATTATTATGTTTGTATTTTCTATATGGCCACATCTTTTCTTTCAGATTCAACAAACACTTTGAAGAGGTTGAAGTTAATTCTGACCGCTCAGAAGCCGATGGAAGGCTTTCTTTTTCTTCAATTGTGAGAGACTCTGGATCGTTAGATAAAGAACTTGCTGCGAGTGGGTTTACACAGAAGGATCAGAATGATATTCAGAGAGTAAGATACTTGAACTGTGATAATTTGATTTATCAAAATGGATTCCAATATTCTTATCATAAAAACAGTTGAATTAGGGGTATGCCGTATATCGTTGTTTAGAAGATGTGGGTATGTAACACCTTTTCGTTCAAAATTTTTAGTATTGAACCTGCTTGGCGTTTCACAGTATGAAATAAATAACTCAGCTGTAAGTTGTTATTAGCTAGCTCCTTAATGCATAGTCAAGTGCCTTCACATTTTATAGCGGGTATCCATCTGTATGTTTGACTATGCTAAGTAGATGATATAGTCCCATTCAATCATGATTTTGGGGCCTTCACATGTGGTTACTCCAGCAAACTGTATTAACTATATTTTTTAAATTCAGTTCTTGGAAGGCGAGTTAGACAAGGATGAAGGTTCTGAGTCCGAGGATGAAGGAACTGCAGATGGTGAACAAATAGTTGGGCGGCACGAGTGGAGCACAGAGGGGATTGATTCTCTTACCTTATCCACTCAGGTATAGTTTTTATATATTGTAACTTCAGGAAAAGCCAATGTCTTGCAGACCGCATGTCATAACTAGTGACACCAGTTTTTTATATCATCATTAACTAGTTATTTGTATAAAAATGGATGCGTCCTAATTAGATTCGAGAGTCTGGAGATCAAAATTCCCATGAAGCAGCTTTGACTGGCGAGCCGGTTGCACGAAGTAGGGATGACAAGGTACATCATTTTTGGTCTCTCCTTTGTTTGTCTAGAATTTTGTGCTTGATGCTGTTTAAGTAATCACTAGCCTGCTGTTGATTTTTCTGCATTTGTTGATATCAAATTATAATCCTTTTCAGGAGGAAGATGATGAAGACGAAGATGATCAGACAGCGGTTGAAGATGATCCTGAGCTAGCAAAGAGCCTGAGCAAGGAGAGACGACGTGCTATGTTAAAAGCGAAGGGAAGACACAAGGGTGTGAGCTCGAGAAATTCTTACAAAGACAAAGGTGGCAAATCCCAGAATTCCAAGATACAGAAGAAAGAGTTGAGTGGTTGGTGAAAACCAGGGATACAATAATACAAGGTGAGAATCAGTTTTCCAAAATATTGAGCACACTGTTATCTTGCCGTTGGAAATTTTAGCAGCAACTCCCAAAGCTTATGATCAGTATGGTTTCAGACATCAAACACTTTTTTGGCTGAACGGGTTTCCATCTGCGCATTCAGCTTGCTGGATACCAACTCTGAAAGTTTGATTATTTTTGTCATGTCAGAGTGTGGATTCCCTTTTTGTGACATTTTTTTAATCATGCTGGATCAGCTTTGGTTTTAGTTCCTAAGGGAGGGCTGGTATATATGTCGTCTGCAGGTTGACTGGCTAACAGAGAATATGCGCAGCAATAACTTCAGTCTCCTCCATGCATGGAGACATGCCTCAAAAGGAAAGAGATGCAATTATGCACGAGTTTCGAGGCGGAAACACCAGAGTCCTTATCACCACTGATGTTTGGGCTAGAGGAATCGACGTGCAACAGGCAAGTCCTTTCCAAATGTAGAATATGCTTGACCAACAATGTAACTACTGACAGGTTCATTTGACCTTTCTCAGGTGTTTCTTGTGATTAATTATGATCTTCCTAACAACAAAGAGCTTTACTACATTCATCGTATTGGCCGTTCTGATCGTTTTGGTCGCAAGGTAATTAACTGTTTTTATGTTCAGATTGGAATATTTGTTAGCATTTAATATGCAAAGAAGATAGAAGATAAGTATTTTGCTATGACAACCAACCCATCATTTTCTGATTTTTTATTCCCCTTTATTATACTCAAGTACAGTAGGTTACTAGAACACGATCCATGATCTCAATCGGTTACAACCTACTTGTCTACTTCTTCATAATTCTAGGCTAACTTCCTTTTTGGCGAGATTATCTCCAACATGCTCCTCCCTAATCTCGATCTCGATTTTGCTGCACTTGTCCAACTCCAATACCATTGCGCATATCTCAAAGCTTAACTCGTCCCAAAGCTTTAGTTAACATTTCTGCCAGCTGCTCATTTGTTCTCACATGTTCAACTTCAACCTTGTTTTCTTCAATACATTGAATATAGTGATAGCGCACATCAATGTGCTTGGTGCGATTGTGAAAAACAGGATTCGTGCATAGAGCAATGATTGACTTGTTGTCTATCATCAGCTTGAACTTCTTAGTCTCACTTCCAATAACATTTGCCAATAGTCTGTCGGAAAAAGGCTTCCTGGGCTGGTTTGCGGTTACACAAGAATCGCATATTTGCTTAGCATGAGATACGACGGTGACAGGATCGTGATTAGTTCAAAAAACTAAGTAAAGGAACTGTTAGGGACCTAAACTCAGTTTGCAGGTACGTGTACCTCAGAGTTTCAATGCACAGCGGAATTCGTCTAAAGATTACTTTTATTAATTTATAGACTGTACAAATACTTACACTATTCGTACACAAGTAATAGTATAGCTAACTATTACCAACACAAGTCACCTACGCCCGATGATTGCAAATCACCAATCGTGACTTTCAGAGACAAGTCCCTCCAACGATTCCTCGAATCGCTCACTTGTCTCCAACTCTCCGAAGAACAGCTCTTGATGCACAGATGTGATTCTCAAGCTCTTGCTGCTCCTCCTTCTCTGAACAATCTCTTGTCAATCGTTCGGGAATGCCAAGCACTTGTAGTTCTTCCCAAACTTAAAGACAAGCACTCAATAATTGCATTTACTCCGTTTACTTATTGCGTGCATAACCTTTTGTGCTTCATCTTGTCTATTTACTCCACGCAATAAATGTCGAACCCATGGAGCTTCAACTTCCTCCGAAGTGCTCGTCCAGCTGCCAATCCAGGTTCGTGTCCCTCGCGTGACTCTCTGAAGTGGAGCACTTTGACCATCCTGGTACAGGATCCTACACATTCATTTAAAGTGTTAGCCGGGTGTTGTCATCATCAAAACCCGGCTAACACTTTAAATGAGTGTGTAGGATCCTGTACCAGGATGGTCAGAGTGCTCCACTTCAGAGAGTCATGCGAGGGACACGAACCTGGGTTGGCAGCTGGGCGAGCACTTCGGAGGAAGTTGAAGCTCCATGGGTTCGACATTTATTGCGTGGAGTAAATAGACAAGATGAAGCACAAAAGGTTATGCACGCAATGAGTAAATGCAATTATTGAGTGCTTGTCTTTAAGTTTGGGAAGAACTACAAGTGTTTGACATTCCCGAACGATTGACAAGAGATTGTTCAGAGAAGGAGGAGCAGCAAGAGCTTGAGAATCACATCAGTGCATCAAGAGCTGTTCTTCGGAGAGTTGGAGACAAGTGAACGATTCGAGGAATCGTTGGAGGGACTTGTCTCTGAAAGTCACGATTGGTGATTTGCAATCATCGGGCGTAGGTGACTTGTGTTGGTAATAGTTAGCTATACTATTACTTGTGTACGAATAGTGTAAGTATTTGTACAGTCTATAGATTAATAAAAGTAATCTTTAGACGAATTCCGTTGTGCATTGAAACTCTGAGGTACACGTACCTGCAAACTAAGTTTAGGTCCCTAACAGTTCCTTTACTTAGTTTTTTAAACTAATCACGATCCTGTCATTAGTATTGCAGGAGATTCATTTGCAACCCCGCCAAAGTTGAAGGCAGGCGAATATGACTCGTGGGCTATCAGATTCGAGGAACATGTCCTCTCGCTGGATGGTGAGGTCTGGCAGATCATTGAACAAGGTAAACAACTCATCATGGATGATACAGACAAAACCAAGGAGAAAGCACGAGCTCGGTACACTACCGCGGACTTTAAAAAGCTGCAAAAGAATGCTCAGGCCATGAAGGTTCTTCATTCGGCGCTGGAACCAGGTGATCTTGCCAAGGTCCTTCTACACAGACCCGTCAGAGGTCTGGAATGCTCTCAGGAGGATATATGATGGTTCTGCAGATGTCAGGAGGAACAGGATCCTCACTGCACAGATGAAGTACAACAGCCTTCGTCAAGCTAAGGGCGAATCTATACATGGCTACCATTCAAGGTTTCAAGGGTGTCTGTCAATCCTTTCAAGACTGGGAAAGGAGTATGAGCAATGGGAAGTTACTCATCATTTCCTACAAGGACTTGATCCAGAATGGGATGACATCTCAAGGACTCTGGCTGCCCTTGCTGAGACAAAAAGAATCACCTTGGAAGAGCTGGTCTCCAAACTGGAAAGCAGTATGCTTATTGAAAAATGCAAGCTCGAGGGACGTGAACCTCAGAAAGGAGCCAAGCAGATTGCACTGGTTACTGAGAAAGAGAAGTCCCAGAAGTCCAAAGGGAAAGAACCTGAGTCGGAAGGAAAAACAGGAGAACAATCTGAGTTGGCACTCCTGACTAAGGCACTGAAGGTCGCGAACCTGAGTTTCAATCCGAAGGGTTCATCTTCTAAGCGCACTGCAAAGAAGACTGATGAGTGCTTCTATTGTGGCAAAAAGGGTCATTTTGCCAAGGATTGTTGGAAGAAACAGAAGGACAAGTCCAACAAGGAAAAATCTGCTGATGAAAAACCAAAAGAGAAGAAGGCAATGATCGCCGCATGGGGTGACTCGGATGAAGACAGTGACTTGGAGAGTCAGTGCAGGAACAAGTCCTCAAAAGGAACATGTGCCTCATGGCCAAGGGAGGGTCATCTACTTCAGAGGTAAAACATTCCTCTAAGTCTTCAGATTTTAAGTCGCGTGCTGATTTATTACTTATCATTCAAGGTCTTTGTGATAAATGTGATGAGTTAACTGATATTATTGCTGAAAAAGATGTCCAAATTGATGAGAAGTCTGCCAAGATTCGGCAACTTCAGAGGGAACTTGCTGGGAAACAAAGGGATGTTTCCAGATTGCAGGTACTTGAACCCGGTGTTAAGGCGAAGACAAGTGTTCACAGAACAAAGAAGTCCAAACCAGGTCTGGATTATGGTGATGTTACCATCGCAAGGAGAGCTCAGAAAGCTGGAGAGCCTAGGAGTACTCCACGGATAAAGGTAGATCTCGGAGATGAGGCTAAGACATATGGTAAGGGTTACCATATTTGGAGAAAGTTCGTCCAGGGACAGAGACCAGCCGGCATAAATTTCAGCAAACAAAAGAAAAAGATTTCTGATAAGGAGAATTTCAGAAAGAAGAAGATCTGCTTCCATTGTGGGAAGGAGGGACATTTCTGGGCGAAGTGTGCTGCGAAGCAAACCCCCAAAGTCAAGGTTCAGAGACCTGATGGTTCCATGCGAGGAACAAGTACCCAGAGAGATCCTACTGTCAAATCAACTACTAATCCTTCAAAACTCATTACCTGTGTGGAATCTAATTCAGATAAGAAACCCAAAAAGGCTAAGCCAATTTGGGTTCCTAAGAACTGATTGTTTGTGTGCAGGTGGGGAGAGGGACATGTTCCTGGTATGTAGACAGCGGATGCTCAAGTCACATGACCGGAAGGATGGACCATTTCTCCTCTCTGCAGCAGCATTCCGGAGGTTCCATTACTTTTGGAAATAGAAGTAAAGGAGAGATCTTCGGAATAGGTATGGTGAATTTGAATAAGAAGGTTAGTATTGACGGTGTAAACTTTGTTCAAAATTTAAAGTTTGATTTACTCAGTGTTTTTCAACTCTGTCAAGGGGGAAACAACAAGGTTGTTTTCACAGCTAATGGTTGTTTTGTGAAATGTTTGAGTTCAGGTAGAATACTTCTCAAGGGAACTGTTGAGAACGGGGTATATAAGACTGATCCAGACTGGGATCCAGAAGAATACCTCTGTTCATCATCAAAGAAGGATGATTCAAGTCTTTGGCATAGGCGTTTGGGCCATGTGAATATGAAGCTGATGAAGAAACTTCACAGTCTGGGTCTTGTTCGTGGGTTACCTGATGTGGGAATTGTACCTGACGAGGTATGTGTTCCCTGTACGAGGGGTAACCAGACAAGGACTTCCTTCAAGCCAAAGAAGGAAGTGAGCACCAGTAGACCGCTAGAGTTGATTCATATGGATCTGTGTGGACCTATGAGGACTCAGTCTATTGGAGGGAACAAGTATGTGTATGTCCTGGTGGATGACTACTCAAGCTATACGTGGACCATCTACCTCTCCTCAAAAACGGAGGTATTTGACGAGTTCAGTGCCTGGGTCAGAGTAGTGGAGACCTCGTTTGCTCAGAAGCATAAGATCAGATCATGGTCATGTCTTCCAGGGTCCTGTTCTTCCGTTCAACGACTCCGTTCTGCTGTGGCGTCCTTGGTGCTGAAAAATTATGATGTACTCCTCGGCTCGCACACCATTCAATGAACTGAGAATTATCAAATTCTGTTCCATGATCTGATCTTATGCTTCTGAGCTTCTGAGCAAACGAGGTCTCCACTGCCCTAACCCAGGCACTGAACTCGTCAAATACCTCCGTTTTTGAGGAGAGGTAGATGGTCCACGTATAGCTTGAGTAGTCATCCACCAGGACATACACATACTTGTTCCCTCCAATAGACTGAGTCCTCATAGGTCCACACAGATCCATATGAATCAACTCTAGCGGTCTACTGGTGCTCACTTCCTTCTTTGGCTTGAAGGAAGTCCTTGTCTGGTTACCCCTCGTACAGGGAACACATACCTCGTCAGGTACAATTCCCACATCAGGTAACCCACGAACAAGACCCAGACTGTGAAGTTTCTTCATCAGCTTCATATTCACATGGCCCAAACGCCTATGCCAAAGACTTGAATCATCCTTCTTTGATGATGAACAGAGGTATTCTTCTGGATCCCAGTCTGGATCAGTCTTATATACCCCGTTCTCAACAGTTCCCTTGAGAAGTATTCTACCTGAACTCAAACACTTCACAAAACAACCATTAGCTGTGAAAACAACCTTGTTGTTTCCCCCTTGACAGAGTTGAAAAACACTGAGTAAATCAAACTTTAAATTTTGAACAAAGTTTACACCGTCAATACTAACCTTCTTATTCAAATTCACCATACCTATTCCGAAGATCTCTCCTTTACTTCTATTTCCAAAAGTAATGGAACCTCCGGAATGCTGCTGCAGAGAGGAGAAATGGTCCATCCTTCCGGTCATGTGACTTGAGCATCCGCTGTCTACATACCAGGAACATGTCCCTCTCCCCACCTGCACACAAACAATCAGTTCTTAGGAACCCAAATTGGCTTAGCCTTTTTGGGTTTCTTATCTGAATTAGATTCCACACAGGTAATGAGTTTTGAAGGATTAGTAGTTGATTTGACAGTAGGATCTCTCTGGGTACTTGTTCCTCGCATGGAACCATCAGGTCTCTGAACCTTGACTTTGGGGGTTTGCTTCGCAGCACACTTCGCCCAGAAATGTCCCTCCTTCCCACAATGGAAGCAGATCTTCTTCTTTCTGAAATTCTCCTTATCAGAAATCTTTTTCTTTTGTTTGCTGAAATTTATGCCGGCTGGTCTCTGTCCCTGGACGAACTTTCTCCAAATATGGTAACCCTTACCATATGTCTTAGCCTCATCTCCGAGATCTACCTTTATCCGTGGAGTACTCCTAGGCTCTCCAGCTTTCTGAGCTCTCCTTGCGATGGTAACATCACCATAATCCAGACCTGGTTTGGACTTCTTTGTTCTGTGAACACTTGTCTTCGCCTTAACACCGGGTTCAAGTACCTGCAATCTGGAAACATCCCTTTGTTTCCCTCTGAAGTTGTCGAATCTTGGCAGACTTCTCATCAATTTGGACATCTTTTTCAGCAATAATATCAGTTAACTCATCATATTTATCACAAAGACCTTGAATGATAAGTAATAAATCAGCACGCGACTTAAAATCTGAAGACTTAGAGGAATGTTTTACCTCTGAAGTAGATGACCCTCCCTTGGCCATGAGGCACATGTTCCTTTTTGAGGACTTGTTCCTGCACTGACTCTCCGAGTCACTGTCTTCATCCGAGTCACCCCATGCGGCGATCATTGCCTTCTTCTCTTTTGGTTTTTCATCAGTAGATTTTTCCTTGTTGGACTTGTCCTTCTGTTTCTTCCAACAATCCTTGGCAAAATGACCCTTTTTGCCACAATAGAAGCACTCATCAGTCTTCTTTGCAGTGCGCTTAGAAGATGAACCCTTCGGATTGAAACTCAGGTTCGCGACCTTCAGTGCCTTAGTCAGGAGTGCCAACTCAGATTGTTCTCCTGTTTTTCCTTCCGACTCAGGTTCTTTCCCTTTGGACTTCTGGGACTTTTCTTTCTCAGTAACCAGTGCAATCTGCTTGGCTCCTTTCTGAGGTTCAC
The DNA here is from genome assembly GCA_963678935.1 of Umbilicus rupestris. Taxonomy (NCBI): domain Eukaryota; kingdom Viridiplantae; phylum Streptophyta; class Magnoliopsida; order Saxifragales; family Crassulaceae; genus Umbilicus; species Umbilicus rupestris. The sequence continues at coordinate 8,160,187 of OY787629.1, forward strand.
GTCCCTCGAGCTTGCATTTTTCAATAAGCATACTGCTTTCCAGTTTGGAGACCAGCTCTTCCAAGGTGATTCTTTTTGTCTCAGCAAGGGCAGCCAGAGTCATTGAGATGTCATCCCATTCTGGATCAAGTCCTTGTAGGAAATGATGAGTAACTTCCCATTGCTCATACTCCTTTCCCAGTCTTGAAAGGATTGACAGACACCCTTGAAACCTTGAATGGTAGCCATGTATAGATTCGCCCTTAGCTTGACGAAGGCTGTTGTACTTCATCTGTGCAGTGAGGATCCTGTTCCTCCTGACATCTGCAGAACCATCATATATCCTCCTGAGAGCATTCCAGACCTCTGACGGGTCTGTGTAGAAGGACCTTGGCAAGATCACCTGGTTCCAGCGCCGAATGAAGAACCTTCATGGCCTGAGCATTCTTTTGCAGCTTTTTAAAGTCCGCGGTAGTGTACCGAGCTCGTGCTTTCTCCTTGGTTTTGTCTGTATCATCCATGATGAGTTGTTTACCTTGTTCAATGATCTGCCAGACCTCACCATCCAGCGAGAGGACATGTTCCTCGAATCTGATAGCCCACGAGTCATATTCGCCTGCCTTCAACTTTGGCGGGGTTGCAAATGAATCTCCTGCAATACTAATCAAAATCTAGAACCAGCGGCTCTGATACCAATTGACAGGATCGTGATTAGTTTAAAAAACTAAGTAAAGGAACTGTTAGGGACCTAAACTTAGTTTGCAGGTACGTGTACCTCAGAGTTTCAATGCACAGGAATTCGTCTAAAGATTACTTTTATTAATCTATAGACTGTACAAATACTTACACTATTCGTACACGAGTAATTGTATAGCTAACTATTACCAACACAAGTCGCCTACGCCCGATGATTGCAAATCACCAATCGTGACTTTCAGAGACAAGTCCCTTCAACGATTCCTCGAATCGCTCACTTGTCTCCAACTCTCTGAAGAACAGCTCTTGATGCACTGATGTGATTCTCAAGCTCTTGCTGCTCCTCCTCTGAACAATCTCTTGTCAATCGTTCGGGGATGCCAAGCACTTGTAGTTCTTCCCAAACTTAAAGACAAGCACTCAATAATTGCATTTACTCCGTTTACTTATTGCGTGCATAACCTTTTGTGCTTCATCTTTTCTATTTACTCCACGCAATAAATGTCGAACCCATGGAGCTTCAACTTCCTCCGAAGTGCTCGTCCAGCTGCCAACCCAGGTTCGTGTCCCTCGCGTGACTCTCTGAAGTGGAGCACTTTGACCATCCTGGTACAGGATCCTACACACTCATTTAAAGTGTTAGCCGGTGTTGTCATCATCAAAACCACATGAGGTACATGATCCTCAGGATCCAACAGACGGGTAACCCATTAACCATCTCATGGGCACCAAGCTCACGCAAAGCTCTAAATTCAAATGTCCATATCTAACATGCCATAGCCATGCAGGGTCATTCTCTTTAGTCAACAAAGACACAGGTTTTGTTAGTGTTAGCTCAAAGTATATAAACGATTTTCACCTCGGTTTTACCCTTGTCAACAAACATTTGTTTCTATCAAAGATGCTGAGAACTCCTCCTTCGATAATAACTTTACAACCAGACTCATCCAATTGACCCAAACTCAATAAGTTACCTTTCAGAGTGGGTACATAATAGGTATCAGCAAGTACATTGTGCTCATTGTCCCTTCCATTAAGTATGATTGAGCCCTTTCCTTGGATATCAACCATTGAGCTATCACCTAACTTCACCTTACCCAAAGCTGTTTCATTTAGTGATGAAAACAACCATCTGAAACCAGTCATGTTGTTACTCGCCCCGAGTCTAAGTACCACACATCATTGTCTTGCGCATCTCCAACTTTTTGTGTCAGCAGCAGCGTTGGTTCATCATCTTGAATTTTACGATTTAACTCCATGTACTCGTGCTTTGGCTTTCTGCAATCACGAACATAATGACCAAATTTGCTACAATTGTAACACTGAATATGTGACAGATTCTGAGACGTGTTCAAGTCATGGTTAAGGTTATTTCTTCCTCGTCCGTGACCGTGACCGCGACCTCTTCCTCTTGTCTCGGACCCACTCCCTTGAGATTTGCTTCCATGTGTTTCACTGCCTCGTTCTTTTTTCTTTGAACTGGCTGGTGGCTTTCCTTCACTAAGGTGGAGTTGTGGGTGTGAATCTCTATCATCATCACGTATGTAACGCTCCTCTACTGATCTCAATCTACCGGTGAGTTCTTCAATACTAAAAGAGCTCAAAACAAGTAAAGTTTCAATTGAAATAGCTACATGAGTATACTGACGCGCGTCGTTGTGCGCGCCAAACTTGTATTTATAGTTCCAAGCTCTAGCTAGTGTAGCGGCAAGCAAGGGTCGAACCCAAGAGAACTGACTGTGAAGCGGTTTCCTGTGAATACGGAACTAAAGGGGGTTTTGAGTGAGTGGTCGCAAGAACGAATGTAATAAAAATGTGAATGTCAATCGAGAGAAATATTCAGCTCTGGGAATTCATTAGTGACTGTTATCATCGACTTCTAAAGATACGATTCTAATCAAATGCGTGGTCACTCCGACAAAGGTAATGACCTAAAGTATCCCGACAAAGGTGATACTAAGCCTAGATTCTACTACTTGTTTCCACGACAAAGCTTCGACAAGAGTTAATAATCAGAATTGATGAGCGGATAGTTTCACGACAAAGTATACGCTAACCGTGCAATACAATTCAGGCAAATTAAGATCCAGAACTTACAAATGAATAGAAATATGCATTAAATTCAAGTCTCAAACATGTCACTAATTGAAAACCCTAAACTGAAATAGAAGTTTAGCTACTCATGTTCATAACTGAAAGGAATAATAAAAACTGTTCGGAATTACTATTCATCGCCGGAAAACACTGTTCACTGCCGGAATCACTGTTCACGCAATCTCTAAAATTCCGTACGTCCTCCGTCAAACCTCCGTCGTCCCAAAACTCTTCTATGTCGTCGAAAAACTGCCGTCCCAATCTTCCGAAACCCTAATTGAGATCGGGCTGTAAAATTGATTTCGGACCGCGGGCCCGAATGCTGACGTCATCATAAACCTAGCGCGCCCCATGAAGACATTATGTCACGCGCCCAAAGAATACATTAACGCTCGGCGCGCGACACTAATGTTGCCTGCTGGCGCGCGACTCACTGCAATGCACTCCCATTTCCGCCAACGCCGATTTCTTCCATAAAAACACCGTTTTGAGCCGCAAGTCTCTTCATGTATTCCGAACACCTGAAATGCAACAACACTAAGAGGTAACTGTTCACATCAAAACATGTCGAAATAGTTGGGTTTAAATGGTTTAGCGAGTCGTATAAATACTCCCCATCATATACCTTGTTGGCACCACCCTGAGAAACTTCTTTAGAACCGTTTCCCCATCCAACTTGTCATCCAGTGATCTCAAGTTGTTCACTTAACTTGTAATGCGCTTTGAAAATCATCAATGAATTCACCTTGCTTAAATTCAATGTCCTTTCGTAGTTTTTGCGCATTTGCATGTTGACTTCATAACCAAAGCCCAGTCACTATAACTTGTTTTAGTGAGCATTGGATAAGTTATAGAGCCACTGGACTCTTTGACAACCTTCCAACCTCATCATGAATGCCGCCGCTTGCACTGCCCTCGCCTCGTACTGCAGTTGGAGGTGTGACCGGTGAACCGATTGAAGGTATCCCACTCCCAAACATAGTCATACCGCTCTGATACCACTTGTTAGCACTTAATATGTAAAGAAGATAGAAGACAAGTATTTTGCGATGACAACTAACCCATCATTTTCTGATTTTTCATTCCTCTTTTATTATACTCAAGTACAATATGTTATTGGAACACGATCCATGATATCAATCGGTTACGACCTACTTATCTACTTCTCCATAATTCTAAGCTAACTTCCTTTTTTGAGAGTTATATTTTCAATTGCTCCTAATGTAATGTATGGCATTTGTTTGAAGGAAGAAAAAGAGACGGTGTTCGACCCCGACTTGCGGAAACCGCGAAGTAGGATTTCGTATTCGACCTGCGAAAGAGAGGAATGTGTAAGCGCTGCTGTACGGGAAAGCTACAAAACCCTACGGTAGCAAAACCGATAATTCCCCAGATGTCCACCGTAACTTATCCTGTGCCGCGGCACACCGGATTGGTCTAATTCAAAGATCAACTCGGTCGGTTAATCTATGGATTAAACTGGTCCACTCGATCGTGAACAAGAAGATCACGAGACACGTGTCGCCCCGTAATCCATCTTTCCCAGAACCGGTAACATCAGCAACCGGGAAACCTGCGATCGCCAGTCACTCACATCCGCAATCCCCACCTTGTTATAAAAATCTCATCTTTTTGTTTCTTCTTCCCTGACCATCAATACCACAATGCGTCAGCAAACCCACATCTCCTCTCATTCTGGTTTCAACCCTTTTCAGCTGATCGGTCGTGATCTGAGTTTCAGTTTCAGGTGAAGAAAGCTGCTGAAATGTAACATGATCAGTTGCTGGAATGTCCGTAACATTCTGCTGAAATCTGAGCACATGTTTATTGGGGATTGAGTTAGTGCTGGCGGGGATTTCTAAAGATACAAAATGACTCCGAGAGAAGAGGTCAGGGTCACACATGGTGGGTTTATGATGTACGCCATGGATGAAGAGAATGCCGTATGTTTGGACAATGTCGGGCACTTGAGCTATGGCAAGCCGCCCAGGGACCTTTCAGTGATGAGGCATTGTAGCAGCTCTACATGGTTAGCCACAGCTGCTGAATATGTGAGTCTTCTCAGATTCCCTGTTCACATGTTTTTGTTGCTTCCAGATTGCATAGGTCAGATCATATCACTTTACATTTGTAGGATTCAGATGTTGGGTTTCTGGGGATCAAATCCCCATCAAATGCAGCAGCTTCTGGAATGTTGCCCGTCTTTCGCTCCGGAAGCTGCTCTGAGATTGGGCCAAAGCGGTTCATGGAGGATGAGTTTATCTGCGTTGATAACCTCTGTGAACATCTTGGCTCTGATCCGACCATTCCATCCCCGGCCGCGTTTTATGGGGTGCGTACTTGCTATCATTTCTTCTTCATTATGCAGGGAGCAAGTTAAGCTTTTGTTCTTGGGATTTTGCAGGTGTTTGATGGGCACGGCGGGACTGATGCAGCATCGTTTACCAAAAACAACATCCTCAATTTCATCGTCAGGGATTCGCACTTCGGGACAAATATTGAAAAGGCGGTTAAAAGTGCGTTCGCCGGAGCTGATCACGCGTTGGCCGGTGCCAGCTCCCTCGATAAAACCTCCGGCACCACTGCTCTTACCGCACTCATTTTAGGAAGGTCAGATTCTCCTTACAGTAGGAATTATTAAGAATTTGCATTTAGAAATTTATCCCACTATCCGCTGGAAAAAATACTAATATATATTGGGTTACATAATTATGATTCATGAACTAAAATTTTTGAATCATATAGAAATGTAAACCGTAATATCTAGTCAATTTTTACAGGAATGATGATGCTTTTACGACAGCTTTAATGTAAAGTTGGGCGTGTCTGTTGGCAATGCAGGACGATGATCATCGCGAACGTGGGAGATTCTCGAGCAGTTTTGGGGAAAAGGGGTCGTGCAATCGAGCTATCAAAAGACCATAAACCAAACTGCGCCTCGGAACGGCTACGGATCGAGAAACTAGGCGGAGTCATATGCGACGGATATCTCAACGGTCAGTTATCGGTGGCGCGTGCGCTCGGGGATTGGCATTTAAAAGGACCCGTCGGCTCAAAATACCCTCTGAGCGCGGAACCGGAGCTCCGAGCAATCACATTATCCGCAGAGGATGAGTTTCTTATCATGGGCTGCGATGGCTTGTGGGACGTGATGAGCAGCCAATGCGCGGTGAGCATCGTGCGAAAAGCCCTGATGGCGCATAATGACCCCCGGACGTGCTCCAGGGAGCTTGTGGAGGAGGCCCTGAAGCGGAACTCGTGCGACAACCTGACGGTGGTTGTCGTATGTTTTTCACCTGAGCCACCTCCGAAGATTGAGGTTCCTAAAAGTCATAGAAGAAGGAGCATTTCAGCTGAGGGATTAGATGTTCTTAAAGGCGTCCTTTGCCTATGAGTTCCACGTGTTTCTGCAATTCCGGCAAGGAACTAATTAGGTACCATGATAGGACACCTGGTTGTTTTTGTGTAGAGGCGTGTGTGATTATTTGAGCCTATCTAACTATTACATTATGTTATAAAATATCATAGTTTTTGAGATGAATATAAAATTATGGTGATCTAGAATTGGTGGTGATAAAAGATAGTTGGTACCATTATACTTATAACGATTTGGATCGATTTTTCCGATCGAATCTTTAGAGTATTCTTGTCTTAGGGGATGAAGAGTTAATTTGTGTATGGACGATGTTATAATTTATTTAAGAACAAGAGAAGCAATGTACCTTATCAATTTAAATATAGAAAAAAAATGAAGACTATCACGATAAAAAAATTGATTAGAAACTTTTCCTTTATTTTGTCGTATTCTTCGGTGCCGCTCCACCTTGTTGAAACTTCAACTTCAAATCTCTACCTATAGTCCCCCAGCTTTAGCAAACCCTAATCCAAATCCCCATCTCTCCTCCTCCGACCGTTCTCCAGCTACTTCAAAAACACCGATACAGATCGGAACCGACAGCAGTCAGAGCGAGCGAGTATGGTGTTCAGCAAAGAAGCCAGCTCCTCCAACTACCAGCTCCTCCCAAGAGAGGACACGCCCCTCCTCTCCAAATCCAAAACCCTCTCCTCCGTACCAAAGACCTTCGCCAACGTCTTCATCGCCATCGTCGGCGCCGGCGTCCTCGGCCTCCCATACACCTTCAAGAAGACCGGATGGGCCATGGGACTCCTCATGCTCTTCTCCGTCGCCTTCCTTACCTACCACTGCATGATGCTCTTAGTCCACACTCGCAGAAAGCTCGAGTCTCAAAACGGCTTTTCCAAAATCACCTCCTTCGGCGATCTGGGCTTCGCCGTCTGCGGCCCCGTCGGCAGGGGTTCTGTTGATGCGATGATTATACTCTCCCAGGCTGGATTCTGCGTCAGCTATTTGATCTTCATCGCCCAGACCTCCGCCAATGTTCTCAATCAACCGGGAGCGGAGATTCTAGGGTTTTCTGCGAAATCGATTTACATCTGGGGATGCTTGCCGTTTCAATTGGGTCTCAATTCGATTCCTACGCTGACTCATTTGGCCCCTCTGAGCATATTTGCTGACGTTGTTGATCTTGGTGCAATGGGTGTTGTCATGGTGGAAGATGTGAATTTGTTTCTCAAGAGGATTCCTACTCTGCAAGCTTTTGGAGGACTGTCTGTGTTCTTCTATGGCGTAGGAGTGGCTGTTTACGCTTTTGAAGGGATTGGAATGGTTCTGCCATTGGAATTCGAAACCAGGGACAAAGACAAGTTCGGTAGAATCATGGGATTTTCGATGTTGTTCATTTCATTGATGTATGGCTCATTTGGTTTGCTAGGTTACATGGCTTTCGGAGAGTTGACTAGAGATATCATTACAACGAATTTAGGCCGAGGGATAGTGAGTTACTTGGTTCAATTGGGGTTGTGCGTCAATCTGTTCTTCACGTTTCCTTTGATGATGAATCCTGTGTATGAAGTCATGGAGAGGAGGTTTTGTGGTTCCAGGTACAGTTTGTGGATGAGATGGGGGATGGTTTTAGTGGTGACATTGGTGGCTCTTTTGGTCCCCAATTTCGCTGACTTTTTGTCTCTGGTTGGAAGCAGTGTGTGCATTGTTTTGGGCTTCGTGTTACCTGCTTTGTTTCATATTATGGTGTTTAAAGATGAAATGAGCAAGAAGAAAATGGCTGTGGATGGTGCCATTGTGGTGTTGGGTATTGTTTTGGGCGTATCAGGGACTTGGAGCTCGCTCATGGAGATATTTGCCCCGACCGCTTAATAAGTCGAAGTATTCCATATCATCAACGACGAAATTCGCAAGGCTTATATGTTTAATCTGTATAGCAGCATATCAGTGGCTTCATTTCCTCTTCGTTAAGGGTCCACATTTCGGTGAGTCCATTTGTTTGAATCTATATAAGTTGTATTCTTTTTTCTAAGGTGACCACTCCAGGATGATCATCCTTGTTTTGAAACATAATAAAAATTGGTCTTGATTGTCGTCAACATCTGCTACATTGAACAGTTTCAGTTCAAGCGTACAGTTTCATGCTACTGAATAAAAACAGCCATCATTTACATGGGAGGTGATGAATCAAGTAAGTTGGACTTCAAAATAAGTCGGATCTGGTAATTTTCTTGGACTGGGAAATGTAAAATCAGAATTTTTTATAGTGATGTTAGAAAATCGTGATTTTTCAGGCAACAACCAGTTCATCAATTTGATCACTGAAAAATTGGCATATGTGGAATTATTGTATTTACAAAATGATGGAAAAATATGTAACATTAGTTTCGTCTCTCTTTATAAGAAAGCATGTATACCCAGTTCTTAGCCTTGATATTTTTTGATGGAAGAGATTACAATTCTTCTTCAGATCATAGAGAAACGTTCACGCAGGGGCGGATCTTTATTAGTCTACATAGGGACGATACGCCACACTCGTAAAAATGGGAGCAGTTAAGATGCAAATTAGGGAATTGTTTCTCAATCAGCGGTACTATCTTATGGAAGGCAGAGATAGCTATCTCAGTGTGTAACTACTCAGATTATCATATTGATTTCATCATTCAAGAGGAACTGGAGTTCAGGTGCACTTTGTTTACGGACAACCTCGGACCGGTGAGAGATGGAAAAGCTGAGATCTGATAAGAAGATTACATAATATGGATCCAAAACCTTGTAGATTTTAATGAGATTGCCAGAGCCACGGAAATCTTCAGGAATCATAAGTGTCGAGTTTATCAGATGGTGGGATTTAGGCGAATGATGGAAGATTGTGAACTTGCTGATTTAGAATTTACTGGCAAAAGATTCACTTACTCAAATAAACGGCAAGGTGTTCAGGAGACCAAAGCCAGACTCCATCGAGTATTGTCTAATGACCAGTGGAGAACTTTCTTTTGTCATGTCCAAGTAAGTCATTTATTTGCGTATACTTCTGATCACCGCTTTGGAAATGTGAATTTAGAACTAACAAGACTTGTTCAAGCATTGCAGACAATTCAGCAAAGTCTTCGGAGTAATGAATACTTACCTAGAGAAAAAGAGCTTGCTGAACAAATTGATGAATGGAAAATCAGAGAGGAAATCATGTGGAAACAAAGGGCTCGGAGCCATTGACTTAATGAAGGAGACAGTAAAACTAGATCCTTCCATATCAAAGCCTCATCAAGATCTGGCCGCAACACAACTAAACAAATTAGGAAATTTGAAGGGACCTTGGCCACGAAAACAGGTATCAATGTATCAGGGTATCAGTGGCATACATATATGTGTTAGTCCCATGATTAGATATGGCATATTTTTGTGCAAAGAGTCGTTCAAGTAAATTAGAGATATGCGTAAAATAGTTAGATGTTAAAACTGCAAAACTGAAGTCAGGAGATGCAACGCAAGATGTTATAGCAAGTGTTGAAGTACGCACTGGCTATAAACTAAAGTGTATATTCTAGGAAATCAGCAGATTCCGAGAATCAAGGGCGCAGGGCACATCTCCGAGATTATTGGAGTCTTGGCCGGATAAAGACCTAGAATATCTTCAACTATAATTTGGAAACCAATTTCTTGGTTTGCGAACAAGATAAAGATAAAATCAACAAATTTTCAAATAATTTCTTTTTGAATATTGGTTGAGATATTTTAGGAAATTGACATGTGTTGTAAATGGTGGAACGAAGTTGAAGAGAACAACGATTATGCATGTCTTTTGAGTTATAGAAATATACAAAAGAATTTATGGTTAAGTGATTGAGTCACTCATCAGAGATCAGAGCAAAGTTAGCACTCAAGCACGAGAACCAGGAGTATCTGCTGAAGATATACATTCCACAAATCCTGCTGCAAAATAGCTATGTCCAGCTATTCGCGATTCGGGAGGACGTTGAGTGGACGAACAGTTGTTCGGAAGAACGAAGCTGTTGTGATGAGCCATAAAGAGGGATCTCTATACTAAGGGGAGCTCAGTGTATATCCAGATGAATCAGTGGTAGAATGACTTGAAGAAGGACTCTTGCAAGTTTGTATTTCGTTGTCTGATCGTTATTAGTGGATTGCTGTTTGTTGCGGTTGGGAGAACCTCACATTATGAACACATTGTTCTAAAGTGGGTTACCAAATTTCTATATTTCGTATTTACTTTTCAGTATTTACTTTCATTCGAAACAATTGAAATATTCCTAACATATTTGTTCAGAAGTTATCATAATAATTAGTGGGACGAATTCTACCATCTGTATGAGAACTATATTATGAGTCATATTCCTATCAGGGTCACTACTGATCAAAATGATTATCTTACATCTTTGTAGACTGACGGAGAGGTTGAACAAGCCTTATTTCTAAAGCACTGATATAGATGGAGGCATTCCATGTTCTATTCTATCAAAGATCATGCCAATGTTTTAAGGAGGGAAGTCGTTGCGGAAGAAATTAATAAAAGTGATAAATCATTAATAAGGAGAGAGAAAGACAAAATTAACCAGTGATTAATTACTTTAAATAAAATAGAGTAATTACATTAATTTTATAGTTCAGATAAACTTTATTTTAATCCTGTCATTTAATTTGAATTAAATCAAACACGATAAGAGGGGAGAGAGACAAAAAATTATATAGAGAGAGAAAATCGGAGATTCCTCCGCTCCACGGCCGATCGAACCTCTACGATTCCCATTCCCCAGCTCCATTAAATACCACAAATACCAAAACCAAGCGACCAATCGCGATCGGAGATCGGAACCATGTCGTGCTCGTCGTCTTCGGGATCGGAGGAAGAGGAGGAGGGGATGGACTCCTATCGGAAAGGCGGATACCATGCCGTTCGAGTCGGCGATCAATTTTCCGGCGGGAGGTATATTGCTCAGAGGAAGCTTGGTTGGGGACAATTCTCTACCGTCTGGCTTGCTTACGATACTCGTAACTCTGTATGTCTCCTCTCTCTGATTTTTTTCTATACCCTTTTGCGTTCACCTATCGAAATGGATCTTATTTATCTTGCTAACAAGACCACAATATTTTTTGCATTTCTAGCTTGTGGATTTCTGTGTTATAGAGATTAGATATTCGATCCCTTGGATTGGATGATCTTCTGAAATTATAATAATAGATTACAGTTTTTGCTTATCTAATTTTTTTTATTTCGTGGAAAACTGCATTTAATGATCGAGAAACGAGTCTCTGCTGCTGATGATTTACCTCTTTGGTGATTTCGCCGAGCTGGATATGTATTTGATTTGCAAGTTAATTGTATAGTTTTCTCTCAAGCTCTCATTGCAAGTTAATTCAGTTTTACATATATCAGTGTATGGGGCCTCCTATTCATTGAAATATCAGTGTGGTATTTTTGTGGTGTAGCAGTGGCTCAATTTTTTGCTGCATATGGTTCTTCTTAACTACTTATATTGTCTTCAGAGTTTGTGGCAACATCTACCAGAAGATTGGTGTTTAATAATATGCCCCTTGATCCATGTCAAAGTATAATAATTTACAAGTATGGCTAGTCTTTTAATTTCATAGGGTTCGCTATCTTGTGATCTGGGACCTGTTTTGCTTAGTGGAAAACTGGCTGTTTGTGAATTTTTGAAATAGTTTCCTACTACTAGGCATGTGAGCTTATTCCTTTTTGTTTCCATTGCAGAACTATGTTGCTGTTAAGATTCAAAAAAGTGCTGCACAATTTGCTCAAGCCGCGCTCCATGAGATGGAAGTGCTCTCTGCTATTGCTGATGGTGACCCATCAAATGTCAAATGTGTTTTGCATTTGATCGATCACTTTAAGCATGCAGGTCCTAATGGGCAGCATCCCTGCATGGTCCTAGAACTTCTTGGGGATACCTTATTACGTCTTATCAAATACAATCGTTATCGAGGTCTTGAGCTCAATAAAGTGAGGGAAGCTTGTAAATGTATCTTGACAGCCTTGGATTACTTGCATAGAGAGCTTGGTATAATTCACACAGATTTAAAACCTGAAAATATACTGCTGTTTGAGACAATTGATCCGAGTAAAGATCCAGTTAGATCCGGTGTTTCTCCTATTCTCGAAAGACCCGAGGGTGTTCCAAATGGCTCAGTCACCATGAATCTCATAGAAAAAAAATTGAAAAGAAGGGCAAAAAGAGCAGTAGCCAAGATATCCGGAGGAAAGGGTTCATTCGAAGGGAATGGAAACCCCCAGTCAGAAAGAAACCTAGATGGGATCAATGTGAGATGTAAAGTTGTGGATTTAGGGAGTGCATGTTGGGCTGATAAGCAGTTCACTGATGACATTCAGACTAGACAGTACAGGGCTCCGGAAGTTGTTCTCAAGGCTGGATATACATCTGCAGCTGACATGTGGTCATTTGCTTGTACTGCTTTTGAGCTTGCTACGGGTGAGATGTTGTTTACTCCAAAAGAAGGACATGGCTATAGTGAGGATGAGGTAATAATCTGAGAATCCTCCAATAATTTCATTTAACAATCTTACTCTCTAAATACACTGTTCAAAAGTGATGGTTGTCAATTTAACCATCCTATGCTCCTATTCATTTTTTGATTGAAACATGAGATATTCAAATATTTTGAAGTGATAACTGTTACATTCTTAAATATTAAGACCAATTTGAGTAACGGGAAAAGAAGATTATATGAAAGAAGTCCTTCTTCCTTGTGTATCAGCATGCTTTTAGATGAGTTTACGAATATGCTTTGTAATCATCCATCTCTATTATATCAGTCATGTGTAATCATGATTTATGGGCTATGTGTTCTGTGGTGTAATCAGTAGTCATCGAGTTGTTTGAGATTTTTTTTTTTTTTTTTTTTTTTTTTGCATTTAGATACCCGCATCGCAGAATTGGTATATCTTTTATTAAATTTCCATTGCAGGATCATCTTGCTTTGATGATGGAGCTCCTTGGGAAAATGCCTAAAAAGGTTAGCCGTCATAATCCGTTGCCTTATTCCTACATCTGTTCAGTTTAAGGAGTTTTAGTAAATATTTATTTTGATTTTTAGACATACAGCTCATTTTGGAACACAATTGTTAATCAATATTGTAAAAAAAATATGTCCAAACAAATATCTGTGGTTCACTCTTTGTGAGAAGATGTAACAACTTTTATACTTGGTTCAATCCTTGTCAACCAGATAGCGGTAGGGGGTGCTCGCTCAAAGGAGTACTTCGATAGACATGGTGACTTGAAAAGGATCCGACGACTAAAATATTGGCCAATGGACAGATTGCTGGTCGACAAGTATAAATTCTCTGAGTCTGATGCGCGAGGGCTTACAGAGTTCTTGTCTCCCCTCTTTGATTTTGCACCAGAAAAGCGACCCACAGCGCATCAGTGCCTGCAGCATCCATGGCTCTCTCTCAACAATCAGCTACAGAATGAATTGCCAAATGAATCTAGTGCCAGACAGATAACTGATGGGGTTAGCAACCTTAAAATTAAAGTGGGGAAGTGAAGAAGAAGGAGGAGAAGAGGTCCTTTAATTCCAAGGGCCTTCTTGAAATTAAATATTTACTTGTGATTCATTATTTGGTTTTGTAATGTAACAAAATCCAGTTCTTTTATTTAATTGAGATGTAACAATGCCTACTGATGGGCAGATAGTTTTGAGCACAATTCCTTATGTCCAAGCTATGGTGAAGTTTTTCAAGCAACAAGTGAACTTGAGTGCTTTGTCCAAGTATGTACCAAGTTCCTACAAATGAGCAATTTTAAATATATGTAACGAGTTCTTAACTATGACAAGATCAGCTAATTTGACTTGCAACACTTTTGTGGCAGTTGAAGGAAAATGAAATGATATTATTTGACTAGATGTATGAAGATCTGAACATTGCCGCAGCAAATTGACAGTGAATACACGAGTTCATTACAACAATGCAAGCCAAAGATTAATGATTGACATTACTCAAGCAACAACACAAACAATCCTAACCTTGGGTTTTTATTGATACCGGTTATTTAGGATCCATAAAAGCAGCAACCAGCTCATTGCAGCAGAATGTGGACAGCTATGACTGTACAAATTTACTTTGTTCCACACACTGAGTTGCCTTGAAGTCTTGATATTTCCAAAGTGATGCGCCGACTGATATTTGAATACTAGAACTTGGATCAATCGTGACACAAAGGTGTGTTGCTTGCAGGAAATTTGTTCTCTGCTTCCCCTGGTGGTATAAAACTTGATAGTGCCAACTCACGGTTTCCTTGGTACTGCTACAAATAGTAAATGAAAATTTCCTTAACTTAGATCTACCTGTCTTTCTACCATTCGGATCAGTTGTTTCCGAGCTTTTCTCTTTTGAGTGACTATCTCCTTTTCCATTCTCCAATTGGAACTGATCAACTTTGTAAGACATTGAGATCTTTTCTCCTTCTCTATGGTGGCTACTTCATGACTAGAATCTTCAGTATCTAATGTCGCTTTGCCTTCCAATATTTCGTCATTGGGGAACTTGGTTTTCCCAATCACAGGCGATATCCTGGGTTTCTTATGTTTGAGGCTTTTAGAGTCTGAAGATGGTGGCGAGAGCTTATCAAGCCTAGGGGAGCTATAATCAACTTGATGCAACTTCCGTTCCATTTCATCAGGTTTTCCATTCTCAACTTCATCATGCTTCTTGTACAAAGAATGCACCATAACTTGTTTCTTTGACTTGTTCCTTTTTCCGTGTCTATCCCTGCCTGAGGTTTCTTCAGAAAACGCTGCCACCAGTTCCAAAGCCTTCTTGGCAGCAGCAATTGCCTTAGCTGCAATGACAGCCTTCTCCTCAGCCGAAGCTCTGGCAGCATCTGCAGCTTTAGCCGCGGATAAAGCTGCTTTTTTTGAAGACTCAGCAAGTTCTTCCAATGAAGAACTACTACTGCCACTTGAATGGGAGCTCAAAAGGTTTTTGAAACGCGTATCCACTTCAGTTGGAGTTTGAGGAGAAGCGGATGTTGATCCACGTAAACGTAATAGATCACTACTGTTCTGTTTCTTGAATCCAGCTAACAGCCTCTTCCTAGGAGGTGGAAGGACATCCTCATCCAATTGATTGAAATCACATACATTACCCTCCATTATCCCCTTCCACGATTCAAAAAGCAATCAAGCCAAATGGAAAGGGGTAGAACACTTCCACTGTACACACACATAAAAAGAAATCACATAATCAACTGATCACATCGTCATCACAACATTTAATACCACTCTAAACCTAGAAAATAATGTATTCACACTTTGCATATCAACCCTCAAACACCAATTTACTAAGTTCCTCCCAAACGGGTCACGAATCACAGATCTCGTGACTCAGAACTTATTTAAAAAAGTCTTATACAAAGTAAAAAATTAAAATCCAGAAACCCTAGAATCCAAACGTCACAGTGAAAAACTCGATTTGACCTAAAACCAAGAATCAGATCAACTTCATCATAAGCATTCAAAAATATGCCAACCAATAACAAAACCAGCATCATCAATACAGCATACAACAACCTAATCAAGATGCATCAAAATCACAGAAACAGATTCCAGTTCAACTTGATAACCGCAATCAACCCAATCCCGCGATCACCATCCATAAAATTGACACGGAGAATCAAGCATCCCATCACGATGGTGCTCAATTCAGTCGAATTATGCAAAAAATATATACATAAAAATCAGGAGAATTGAGAGATGGAATGGAAGAAGACAGAAGTACCTCCTGATGGGTTCCGAACCTGATCAAATCGGAGAGGAGGAGGAGGAGGAGAATTAAGAATGAGAGACACGGCGAATTGGAATTAGGGTTTGCGTTTAGGGCAACCAGAAGAGAATGAGAGGAGATGCTTCTTCGCCAAAGGATTGAAAAAATATAAGCTTTTTTTCCCTTTTTATTTGATTTCCTTCTTTGAGGATTTTGGAACAAAAAATTGATTTATTTAAATAAATGTCAATTTGATGGTCATGGGTTACATTTTATTCAAACCATAATATATATAAATCAATTATACACTGAATCAAATAAATCAACACAGGACGCCTCTGCCATGTCATTCCCGCACGTACCATAATATTACAACATTAACTATATAATAGTGATCGAAAAAACTTTCACTTAATTCACTACTCTTTATATTTGGTTTGTCATAAAAAAATTAAGCTAAATATAAAAATAAATTTATCATTTTATAAATTCTTTTCTATTCACATTTTGCTATCGGATAGCCCTCGAGTCGATCTACGAATGATTAGACCATTTTTCTTCTTCTATTTTACTTGTACAGATTAGATCATTAAAATTAAATTCTAATTGGTGAGATCGTTTACTATTAGACTATGTTTGCGCCTTTCATCATGGAATTTGTAGGAGGTTTCGGAGAGAAGGCGGATCAGCTGATCAGGACAGTGGCGGCGAGGTGGACTGAGGCTAAGGATATGGAGCTCAGTCCACCTAACCGGCGACAGCGCTCTCCATTTTGAGACAGAAGTTATCTTTTGTTTCGCAAAAGGCATTGGCGGACGATTTTTTATTAAGAAATGACTACGATTAGCTCCGTTTTTTCTTTTTTGATTTGAGATCTCATTTGTAACTGTATCTTTTTGAGTTATAAGAATATATGTTTTAAGATTCACAAAGAGCATAGGAGTTTTTGAAACTCACAAAACAAATTGAAACTATACATTTCAAATCTCTATGTACAAATATGATTTTAGGAGAAAATAAAAATAAAATAAATAAAAATAATAAGATGAGAGTGTGGAATTATATAATCCGGCGAACAAACAAAAAATTTAGTAAATTCGTTTTAAATTAAAATCACATTGCTTTAAAAGCTTATTCGTAATTTAAAATTAAAATAAATCTCTTTTTTTTCACGAGCGGTTCTGCAAATGTAGTGCTTGCTCACTGGATCTTCGTCGGAGACGATCATCGCGCAATCGCCGCCTTCCATCGATTCTCTATCCATCTAATCTGTCATCTTCTCTGAATCTTACAACATTGTTTGTACGAAAACCCTATTTCTGTGGGACGCAGCATTGGGGGAAACCCTAGATAAACCCTATTTCATCATTTGAAGGTGTGTGAATCATATTCCACTTTTAGGGGTTAAGTATTCGCTTGATTACATCTGCTTCCTGGGGTTTTTCATGTGTTGAAGTGGGATTACGCTGGTATAATTCTTGGGTGTAAAATGTGTAGGTTTCTAAACGTGTGAGGAATATTGTACTTCGAAGCGACTAGCGACTATATATCGTGTTGATATTTCTTCTTCTGATATTTTACTTAGTTTCTTCAACTGGCGGTTTTTTCCGATTTGTTTTCAGCTTGGCATTTGATGGCAACTATCAGGCCCATTCCTAAGGCCGTTCACAGCTCAATGCGCTCTGGAACTGTGTTGTTTGATTTGACTAGGGTCGTGGAGGAATTAGTATATAACTGTCTAGATGCTGGTGCCAAAAAGGTAACTTTTGGTTTGAGAGTGTCGGTGTTACATTATTAACTTCGATGTGTACACCTGTGGATCTAGTCTTTATATTCTACTCAAATCAATAAAGTGTAATTTGATTTAGTTTGGTTATAAAATTTGAGTATATTGTCTTTCATTGTATTTTAAGATACAAATAGTGAAATTACTCATCATACAAGGGAATAAGCACTTTTTCAGTACATGCTTGGAGAAGCACTTTTTAGTTACTTAGATAGGATTATTCATAGAACTCGATATATTATCGGCTTCACGTGCAGTGACCTCGACATGGGGATAATTAGTTGTTTTATTTTATTTTTACTTTTTATATAAGAGTACAAGTCTTCGTCTGTATCTCTTGGAGTTTTGATGTACCATCGTTGCCTCTGGATTCTGGATTGCTTGAAATGAAATTTGTCGTGGTAATATGAGGTTCAACTTCCATTTGAAATAATGCTGGCTGAAATATCTGTCACTTTAGGTATCTGTTTCTGTTGGGATCAGGACTTGCTATGTTAAAGCAGTGGATGATGGTTAGTATACGGAGGATTCTTATCTGACATGGATTCTTTCTTGCACTTTTCTCAATTTGATGGTTGCATGCGATGCAGGATATGGTATAACTCGAGACGGATTGATGTTGCTTGGGAAAAAATATGGTAAATATACTTAGCATACCACTATATTAGTTTAAACTAATACAATTATTTTAGTTGTGTTGAATTCAGACTGCATGATGTGTGTATATTATCCCAATGATGGCTCAACCAAATGATCCTTACAATATTCCATTGTTTTGACCAATAGTTGACATTTTGAAATTCTAAAATCAGTATGCCAGCCTGATGAACAGGTACTGAATCTTCAACACCTATTGACTAGCTAATAGGGGTTCTAGAGCATAAATAAAGCCAAAATCAAGAGCACCGAGATTCCTCTCTCTAAGGGTTTCACTTATGACTGGGGAAAAAGTACTAGATTCTGTTTAACTTGACTCATCTCAAGTCGGATCATGGCCTGCAATAAAAAGACAACTTGTAGCAACCAATATACTTTATCAATATCAATAATAGGTAGGATAGAATGGGTCATTTTCCGTTCAGTTGCTAAAAATATGTTGTTTTGCATTTATTACAGATGAGTTTTGCTCATATTGCATAACTAGAACACTTCAATTTAAAAACCCATTAGAAGCTATAGTCAGTAGGACAGAATGTGGGTAATTAGCTGAAAAAACGTCATTTGAATTCCAGGTCTCATTCTGAAATTATATTCAATTAAAGATTAGAGGCGGTTAGTCTGAACAAATTTGAGTAAAAAGTAATTTGTTCGTCATTTATCCTCCTTATTTTGTTATTAATTAAGTACTCTAACAGTGTGACGATTGGGTTAATCGGCTAAACTTGTAAACATGTGAACAGCTACATCAAAGATGAAGTCTCTGACTGATATGGATGCTGCTAGTACAAGCTTTGGATTTCGAGGGGAAGCTCTTGGCTCCGTTTCTGATGTATCGTTGCTAGAGATAATAACAAAAACTCATGGAATGCCAAATGGATATCGGAAAATTATCAAGGCAGGAAAAGTTTCTTAACATTATATAAAAAGATCGGCGACCAATTATCAATAATCTTCCAGTGTATGTGTTTAATTCCTTGTTTTCTTGTTCCATTTTTTAGGGTTGTGAGTGCTTGTATTTCGGAGTCGATGACAGTAGGCAGGATATTGGCACCACAGGTACTCCTATTCTTTCGTGCGTAAGTTCTTCCTATCATATCTTGTGTTAGAAAAATATGGACCTGTATGTTCTGAATCTTCTTTTAACTATTTTCCTCTTTGTTGACAGTAGTTTTTGTTGTTTGAAACCGTTTTAGCATATGGTCAGTCTGTACGTAGTTTCTGTTACTAATTTTATTGCAATTCTAGTTGGCCTATATGTTTACCTTGATACAGCTGAACATAAAATTGATATTTCTTGCAGTTACCGTGCGAGATCTTTACTACAACCAACCGGTAAGGAGAAAACACATGCAAAACAGGTACTTGCTTCACTTACTTGTACTAAGGTATATTCTTTTTTAGTTTTTTGGTGGACCAAGGTATATATATTAATGTCATGTGTTTTGGCACTTTTTCAGTGATTGCTAACTTTTTTTTTTTCATTTTACCAAAAGTTCAAGGAAGGTCTTGCAATCAGTCAAGAAATGTATGCTTCGTATTGCCCTTATGCATCCAAAAGTATCCTTCACTGTTGTCGATATTGAGAGGTCATTTCTCTTAGATAACCTAATTTTTTGTCATTTTTACAAGAAGAAAGTACATTCAGGATAAGAAATCCACTAGGTTGTGTTTCTTATCGTGTTGCTAACCTAGTTGTCTATCTTTTATGTGTATAGTGAGGAGCAGCTGTTTTCTACCCAACCGTCCACTTCTGTGTTGCCGCTGCTGATCAAAAATTTTGGGGCTGAAATTTGTGAGAATTTTCTTGAATTGAATAGTGCAGATGGCGTGTCACGGCTTTCTGGATACATAAGCGGACCTCAGGATACTCATTCACCAAAGGTTGTGATTTTTCTTTCACATATGACCATTTTATGACGTTTTTATATTGTTCTGTTGTACTCAGTCTCACACATAATTTCTTATTTACAGGCACTGCAGTTCATTTGTATCCATACATGTTATCATGGTTGTTTATTTTTATAGAACCGACTATTTATCTGTCTTACTGTGTATGTACTACTCTGAAAAAAGCTGTTCATTTTTTCCTCAAGCTGTTTTGACTTTACAACGACAGATATAAATTTGCGATATGTTGGGAAGTGCCTTATTCATAAACTGCTGAATGAGCTCGCATCTAGATTCGCATACCCAGATGTATCGACTGTGAGGAAGAGAAATAGAGCTCAAATGACTCCAAGCTACATTTTGAATTTGACATGCCCTCGATCGTTCTATGATTTGAGCTTTGAACCATCTTGTACATCAGTTGAGTTTAAGGTAGTCATAAATCCTTGATCCCATGGTTCTGTCTTTACACATATTATTTATCTTGCTCATTTTTGTATTGACTGTACTTGCTTCTCTTTGTTTTTTGATAGAGTAAATTTTATTAATTAAAAGAGAGTACATTGCTTTTAGATTTTTCATGTACCAACTCCCAACTCTCAACTAAACTCTCCAAGTCCCTACTAAAATCTGCTATTCCTTTGCCTGTACTTGCTTCTTAAGATTAACTACAGTTCCCTGTTTCAATATATTTGTCTCAAGTATTCAGTCCCAAATCGTAGGTAAAAACTTATACTTTCAAGTTTTAGCAGAATCTTTTGGAGTGATACATGTGCTTCATCAGGACTCCCAGTGAATACTCTCAGAAATATATTTATGATTTAGTATGTTTGGCCTGTCTGCAATTTTAAGAGTGTGGGATTTGTTAGACAGATCTGCTATCTAAAGGACGTATATATATAGATATTTTTGGTTATTTACATCCATTATTGTCCTTTCTTGCTTCCGTTATTTTTTCATTGGCACTTCTGAAACATTAAGGGTTTAGCTCGCAAGATGGGTATGTCAATTCTGAAAACATCAGCTTTTGTATGATAAGAAAACAATGTAACAATTAGAAAAACATTACTTTAGCCCTTTTTGTGTCAACATAATGCATTGTACAACTTTTCATTGTATACTACGAAAGTTGAAGTCTGAAGTTCCCATGGAAAAATTGTCCTTCATATTAATCTATTATGTAAATGACTATTGAATAGTAAGACTACTGCCTAAAGTATAAAGTTTATCACTGTGTCTATTTCTTTTTGGTTGTCTGCTTGTAATTGCAAGTGAGGTGTGCTTGGAGTTGAGTTCACCTTTTGCCAGAGTAGGAGCTGTAGCCCGTAAACAACATATATATATATATATATATATATATATATATATATATATTAACACTGCACATTAATACTACTCTTTCCTTTGATCTGCCAAATTACTCTGGCCAATGTTTTCTCCTTGAGCTGGATTTAAAAAATCCACAAGCTATATAATGTAGCTTAAAATCTTCCTCACTAATGTTGATCCTCATGGCTCATGTCCACTTGACTTCTAACTCTTTGCTCTTTGACTTCTTATCTCAGATATTTGGAGTTTGACCTCTTTTCTTCAATGCATCTCCCTATCATTGATATAGAATGGGATAGCAGAATTTATTCCATCAAGCCACTCTTGTTTTGATCAACCCTCTCCTCTATTGATCTTTTTTTGGTTTTATTAAGCATATTCTGTTTCTCTTTTCCCATAAGAGACCAAATTATGGCAACATATAGTTTTTAAGATGTACTTGATTGTTTTGTTTCTATTTTTGAAGTGAACTGTCATTTCTTTGTAAAGCGTGATAATGTAGAAACATGTACAATTTATTTCTAGGATTGGAGTTCTCTATTGACATTTATTGAAAAGACAATCTTGAAGTTCTGGAGCAAAAAGCATCCCGGTATGACTTTAATTCAATACTGTGTTACAAAACTGACTTAAATGAATCACTTCAGTGGCTTCTTTAGCCGAACAGCATGTTTATTCATTGGTGTAGGTGATGAATCAAGAAGTGTAGCAGCATTTGAAGAAGGTGATCTGCTCATACCATTAGAAGAAGGTACTTGCATGTTTGCATGTGACATTACTGTTTAAAGAAGAGGATAAAGTAAAGAAAAAAGTAGGAGAACCATTGTCCATTACTGAATTTTGTATGCAAACAATAATATTATGTTCATAACACTGGATGAATCTTGTGGTTCCATATGTGTTTTAGGGCCTTTGACACAGCAGCATGCTCAAAATGTTGTTTGACTGCTTTTAGTTTGTTCTCTTGCAGATTTGACAACAAAATTTCATGCTTTAGAAGATATATGCTGGATAGAGAATGCCAAGAGTTCAGTAGACTATTTGACACATAAAAGAAATCAGAAACAAGATTCACAAAGTCCTAACACTCCATTTCAATCTTTTATGATCATCAACGACGTCGACAAGCAACAACGTGCCTTTTTCAACAAGCCGTTTCATGCATGGGATTATGACAAAAAAACGAACTGGAGCAGAAAAGGCGACGATGAGTATCAGTGTCCAGAAGATGGAGTGAGCTATTTGGAAGACAAATCTCAGCTATACAGTTCAAATTTGGCAGAAAGAGAGAGTAGCAATGTTAAAGACAATCCTTCTCGAATGGATGGAGACATCTTTCAAATTAGACCCAATACAATCAATAAATCTCGAGGCAGGGTAATCTGTGATGATAACTTCAAGTTCAGAGGCGACATCAGTAACTTCAGCTTTAAACCCTGTCTGCAAAGTTGCTCCACAAGGGCAGGTACATCATTTGACAGCTTGCCATTTGAAGACGATGATAAAGATGACATCTTTATGACACAGAGAAATCATGTCAGCATGCTTGACAGAATGGACGAAACAAAGGATGAGAGTTATCAGAAAAGTAAATTTTCAGGTACCTCAGGGAAAATTGATCTAATTAAAGATGTATATTCTTGTTTTCCTGACAGAATATACAGCAGATATGGAAGCCAGGGACAGTGTGTGGACTTATTTGATGGCATAACAGATGATTGTTTTCGAACGGATAACAGAGTCCTAAGAGCGCTATGGCAAGTTGATCCAATCAGTGATTTGCTCAGTCCACCGCGTAAAAGAATGTGCTGTTCTGCTGCTGATACAGACTATATGACACAATCATCAGAGGACGGGGATCATACTGTCAGAAAACTTGACTTGTCACGCTCAGATAAATGTTCATTTGATATTCAAACCTCAGATTCCATCTATCAAGATACATTTGGTTGTTCAACGGAGTGGTCTGGTCAACCTTCATTTGAACCTGAAGCTAAACGCAAGGAGGGTACATATCATGGTGGTTTCATGTATCGAGAAATGGAAGATGTCTTGGTTGACCATGACATCAGTCTCGGTGACATTGAAGAAAAGTGCTATGACACAGGCCTGGAATTTGAAAATTACAAATATGTTGACAAAGATCCTCCCAAGTATGTTGATAAGCACCATCAAGATGATTGCTGGTTTGCAGAGTGTGCAAATCTGTTTGCCGGTGATGGAAATTTATGTTATGACTCATGCTTTATGGATATTATAAAAGCAAATAGTTGCTCGAAGTCTTCGTTCAATGACATTCCATCATCTAGTAGTTGTTTTGAATATGAAGAGCGCATGATGGAGTGTCAGGCTGATCATTGCAGTCGGCGAGAGCGGATAAGAAGTCGCTCAGCCCCTCCCTTTTTTAGAAGTAAAAAAAAGTTCATTGCACTAAGTGACTACACATCGAAAGAAAAAAACTCAGATTCCAAGTCAGCCATTAGAGCTTCTTTGACTCAAGGTGTGGCCTTGACTTTGTTGCACTTGATACACTTGAGAGACATATTCAACACTGCCCAATCCTCCCCCTCTTTTTGCAGAAGTAAAAGTGTCAGATGGTCCTCCACAATCTTCAGGTGCATCCTATCTACATGCTAAGCCGAATAGTGTGGACTATTTATGCAATGATAGGTACAATAATTTAATCCGCACACTCCTACCTCAAACATATGTGTCTTCACAGGAAACTGTGGAATTTATCTTAATGCTTTTGCATGTAGGTTCCAAATGAAGAGTAAACCAAAATTGGCCCTTGACATGCATGAAATACAAAGGAAGAAGCTCAATCTAGATCTTATTCAATCTAGTTCGTTTGATGGTAAAGATTGTTACATTTAGGAGTAAAATATATATGGCCCTTCAAAATCAACACATTGTCTTTTATGGATGTTGGGTTCCCTGAAAAAAATGACCATTGGTTAGGTGACCGAATGATAAGCCATAAGCCGATCATTCATCATGCAATGATTTATTTTACACTTTCATATTAGATCTCTTACAATTTTTTAATCCATTTCCAGCATGTTAATGTCGATGTAAAAAGCCATGATTGTCTAATTCCTTTTTATGGCATGACATTTTCAGATCCGAGTCCCAGGGAAGTTCAGTCGTCAATAGACTTCAGAAACTTCCACCATGAGAAAGAATCACTTAATCAGCATAATATACTCGATTTATCGTCTGGAATTTTGCAATTTTCTGCCGATTTGCTAGTCCCTGAATGTATTGACAAGGACTGCCTCATGGATGCTAAAGTCCTTCAACAGGTTGACAAGAAATTCATTCCTATTGTAGGTAGAGGAATACTGGCTGTCATTGACCAGGTCTGTTTTCAAATTATCTTAATCATCCGCATCTTCTGTTTAGAACATGGAAAGCGATGATTTTGCTTATTAGATGGTTCTCAAAATTAAATAACTCGTGGTAATTTTTTTTATAAGTCTTGATCACATATTTATGCTGTTAAATTAGAAGCATTACTTTATGCATCAACTTGGATAATTTTTTTTGCAAAAATCTGTCACACTGATCACTTACCTCACTTATATGAATGGCTTACGAGCTTTGTTGTTCATAAGGTTATATTAGTATTTAGTGTATATTAGTCCTTCGACAATAAATAATATTTTATGTATCGGTACATTTTAAAAAAAAGTTTATAAAGCACACACCCATCACACCACTTATGGAGTCGAACCTGGGATGTGAGCTCAAACCATTTGTCCATGCCCTGATGATCTATGGGTAGGTACTAGGTAGTTGAAGTTGAGTAAAAATCTATTTTAAGAGCATTGTGAATGAAAATTCTTATAATTACATAATGGAATAGGTGACAATGTACAGATTTGTGTCTCTTTCTTTCTGTTTTGATAGAGTAAAATTTTATTTATCATGTAGCATAGAACTATGGTTCAGAACAGAGCTATTTGTGGTTTTACTTAATGTATCTAATGACTATATCATACCTCGATAGATCAAGTGCAGGCTTGCCTCCAACTCCCATGGTTCAGGTCTTACGCATTAAGAAAGTATTTATCTACTTTCCGCATTCTTAAATTGAAAGTCTTAAAAATCACAGCCTACACCTTATGTGTTTTCTTAATTTTGAGTAACTGGACATGGACATATCATTTGGGACAGATGGAAGTGGGAACTGGACTTATATTTTGGGACAACGAAGTAATAATTTCTTGTTTTACAGCATGCTGCAGACGAGCGAATCAAACTAGAAGAACTACGTTACAAGGTATATATCAGTTTTTCAGTTGAAACTAATGCAGGAGAAACTATTGTAACTGCTTCAGTAGTTTGTGAATTGATTTTTTGCATTACCAAAATCATGTTTATGGTAATTTTTGTACGGTTATCAGGTTTTGTCCGGTGAACTTAAAAAGACTACTTACCTCAGTCAGGAGCAAGTGATGGTAAGTTATTCATGTATTCTGCCAAACCTCCTTCAGAGTAGTATGGCTGTACTAATGTAAATGTTGAGAATAAAATATCAGGAATTGCCCGAGTTTGGTTATCAACTACTGCACAAGTATGCTACGCAGATAGAAAACTGGGGTTGGATTTGCAATGTGCATGCTCAGGCTTCAGACTCCCTTAAAAAGTAATGTTTTATCCCCAGTCCGTAAGTTTCGTATTATTGAGAGACATTAAATATTCATCATGCCTATCCTTTTTGACCTATAAGCAAAGAATGCATAAATCTTGGTGATCATTGAAGCAAGGACCTTGAAATAGAAATTTGGCAAGATGTGTAGCGTCCCTCCGGATATATAGCTTGAGATGAAATATGATAAAATTGTCTTCTTTTTTATTATCATCAGTGTAACAAAGTAAAATTGTTCACATTTTGGCTTTTGGGATATGTTGGCAGGAATATGAGTCTTCTTCACACGTCCTCAGCGAAAGCCATTCTTCTTCTTGCGGTACGAACAATACAATGATGTCTTAATATGCTTTACATACATTAGCGTACAAACCACAATATATCAATATCATTGTAAGGCTACATTGATTGCAAAACTCAGTATTGGTGATTTCTCATCTGAAAACATCATGCAGGTGCCATGCATTCTAGGCATCAGTCTCTCTGACGTAGACCTTCTAGAATATCTTCAACAGGTACTATTAAAAGTTCATTTAAACTCGTTGTCTTTTAGCCCTGAATTTGTCATTGTTCCTCGACTGGAAATTCAGCTAGCTGACACTGACGGATCATCAACAATTCCACCAGCCGTTCTTCGGATTCTTAATTCTAAAGCTTGCAGAGGTATTTGTTTCTATACAAAAGATGACCCAGTCCATCTGTTGATACTTGAGCTCTTTTACTCTATATGCTGAGACTGTAACTTAGTAATTTGTACTATGTAGGCGCAATAATGTTTGGTGATACCTTACTGCCTTCGGAATGTTCTCTCTTGGTTGAAGAACTAAAGAATACTAAGCTCTGTTTCCAGGTAAGACTTGTAAATAAGTTTCGGACTCCCAGGTTTAGACGACAGTTTGGATAATAAGAACTTAATGCTGTGCAGTGTGCTCATGGCCGACCAACAACAGTCCCTCTGGTGAACTTGACAGCTTTGCACAAGCAGGTAGCGAAGCTTCCTACATCAAATGGTGTGGCAAGTGAGTCATGGCATGGGTTGTGCCGACGTCAAATTAGCGTTGACAGAGTTCAAAAGCAGCTATACCTTGCTAGAAGCTAGTAAGTAGTCTACAGCAGAAATAATTTTGCCTCGGCCTGTATATAAAATAACCACGCTGTAATACAGAGGAAATATAGAATTTTGTAGCTGTTAGCAATCCAAACAGAGTTGCAAAACTATCATGCAAAAAGTAATACAGGCTCAGCCAACAAAAACAGAGGGAAAGCCCAGCACAAACTAGCAAAAACCTCAAACAAAAGACTTGAAAGGAAGTTTCACTCATCTTCTCTCAAAGTTTAACTTGCATCAAGCCTCTCCATAAGAAAGGAAGTTTAAACCTTTGGAGTAGCAGTGGCAAAGACATCTTCATCCATTGGAGAAGAATTTTTACACGAATGTATGACATTTATACACACTGGTCCAGTGGTCCTAGTTATTACAGTGGAAAAAGACAACCAAATTTCAGGTGGGTAAAATAAGAGGTATAAGCTCATACTCTGCTAGTTAAAGTAGCATCTGACTTTCACCCGACCGCACTCATTTCATATTAACTTGATATAATATGGTTTTCTGCATTGTTGATGGTAGCACATAATGCCTTCCAAACCGGAACCAGCATTTTCACTGGAGGCCGCAATTCCTTCAAAAAAGAAATGAACATATTAAGGTTAGCCAATGTAGATATAAAGCACATTCAGTTACGAATGATATGTTGCATCAGTTTCACCTTAAACACCAAAAGAAGCTCTGCTTCCCCGCGCACAATCATAGATAAACTCCAGTAACAAGTAACGGGCGTGACACATTCATTAAGTACAGGTTGCAAAAGCTTGCCAATAGGAACAAAGCAACGGACGACTTTCCTGTCATATCCAAGGATAACGACAGTCAATAAACAATTATTATTTAGCTTTATCTACTGCACAATACGACGTTGCAACTCATTCCAAATAATTATGAGTCCCAATCCCAACTGATGTAAAAACAATTTGAAGACATCAAAAAATTCTAATTGTGAAATAATTATACACATAATTCAAACCTAAAGATGTCAGATACATCAGTTGCTCAAATAGAGTTCTTTTTTTTTTTCTTCGTAGATTCTAATGTTGAGATGAAGAGGAAAAGTATCACAAGAAATGCAAAGAGAAGAACTGGACGATCATCAGACACTAACGCCATAGATCAATCCTAAAACGTGCAAGTATGAAAATGACTTGGAACTTACAAGAGTACCTTCCATAATGTGTTTCTAGTTGAACTCCAAAATCTGGTATGATCAATACAGTTTCTGAAGCAATTTGAGACAAACAATAGTCAGCATAAATCAAATGAACCCACTAATTGGCGAATCCATTAACGCTCGAAGTTCGACAACCAACAAGAAACCATAATCCAATAAATCAACTAACAGGCGAATCCATAAAACCTGAAATTTGACAACCAACCAGCGACCAAAATCTGGTACTCATATACTACTTGCATCCATGATGGATATATACATCAAACTCTGCCACGATTCAAGAACAATACACATACCACAATTTTTCATCAAAAAGAAAGAATGAAAACAGCGAGTATCTTCCTTCAATCTCTCACCTTTGACAACAGGCTTTGACAACAATATCTTGACCAGTAATGCAGCCAAGGGGAAGCTGAACAAGCAGCTGGCAAGAGAAACCGCCTGACTCCAAAAATCAAACCAGTTACTTATTCACTCGATCTATCTCGATTGACAACACAAAATTGAGTTCAATCACAACCACGATTCAATCAAATCCCCAAAAACAAAAACAAGTTCATATAACTACTCTTCATACCTTGGCGAGGAAGAGGTGCGGAGAAATTGTCAGTAGGAGGAGGAGGAGAGCAGTCACGCGTAGTAAAAGCGAAGAGTGGGATTTGAGCGAGATTTGGTGAACGTCGATGGATTCAAATGGCTGATGGATGTACGTGAACTTCGCATCCTCCATTCAACCCTTCTCCGCCTAGACAGGGTTGCGACCGTACTGCGTTTTGAAGGAGAGGATTGTGCTGGTACGGCGTCGTTTTATGTAGAATCAATTATGTGAGTGCTTTTGGAAAAATGTAGAACTTGGCGTTTCGTCTATACCATTTTTGTAAAGATATATCGGTCTTTTTTTTTTTAAGAAATCGATCTTTTAGTTTTTCTTGATAGTTTATACCTCCACGTCTTGAAATAATTGGAACAAAATAGACTAATTTTACATAAAAAATCAGAGACCATCCTAGAAAGATCGATCTCTTATAAATGGACAATAAATAAAATATCAAATCAAGTAAGATATTTGAAAAAGTACAACTCAAAAGTAAGGTAATTCTAAGTTTTCTCATGCTTTTATGGCATGGGTTTACACATTTTAAAAAAATATTTCATTGAGTAAACTATACTGATTTAACATTCACTATGTCGTTATGATTATATTTTATTTGATTCCAATTCCAATGGATTTGAATTCTTCATGCAACCCAAACATACCATTTATTAATTCTTGAAATACCTCTACTTATTAGATTATATTTGCAGTCAAACCAAATTCTATAATATTAAAACGATATAGTTCTATATAAAGAAAATTATGTATATCGAGATTTGCTTTATAATTTTCTATCTTTTTTTATGACAATGAAGTGCATAAATGAAAAAGATGAATCTCAAAGGTGAATTTGGTTTCGGAAAGGGCAGTGGACGTGTGGGCAGCACGGGCTAAGCAGGCGTTTCTGAAATGCGGAAGCCGCTTTAAGGTTTATTTTATAATTTAGGATAATTTATATATAAAAAAATTGAAAATCCTATCTAACTTACTGCTATTGTTCATTTTTCAAGTTTCAATCGAAAACTGCTTTTTAAATAAAGAAACCCTATAGTATTTTTAATAATTATAAATTATATACAGATTTAATTTATATCAACCTTTCATGTAGTTTCTACTTGTTCTAATTTTTTAATTTGTCATTGCCATTCTTCCTGCCCGTTTCCGTTTTCGTGCTACCTAGATGAACACCATATGCTATGATACATGTTCCAAGGTTTGAATGGATAGATGCACCGCCTATGAAATGTGCTGCAATTATGTACTAAATTCTATACTGTAATGAAATTTGAATGATTTGTACAAATTGTAAACCCCTCAATCGAATCAGAAAAAAGAAGATGAATTTGGGTAATGCTAAGAATGATGTGCAATCAAATATTTTTTACCAGTAACATAGGACACTGCCTTACATAGATACATAAGTATGCACACAACACTTCCCTGCCTACTCTAAGTTTGTCAGAAATATGTATGTAAATATCAGATAAAGAATGTGTACCTGTGAAACCAAACCTTCCACCAAGCAGGATCTCCTAATGAGGAAGAACAGACTTAATTAGCTGATTCCTGGAACCATTACACACAATGAATGTCCTTTACAAGCTCTTCAACAAGATCTCCAATTATCAAACACTCGAGTTCTCGTCCAAGAAAATAAGCCTCTTTGTCCATGGATCGCGCCCAGGGAATGGCATGTAGATCTTTGGACACCATGTTGTCCAGCAAGTAGCATGATTTATCTGCAGGAGGCTGCACGTATGGGTGAATAATTTCCCATACGATGTTTAATAACTTGTTTCCGTGCGGAGATGGTAATGTACTGTAGCCGGTCACTTCTCTTCCAAGTTTAGACATGGTTGAGGATGGCATTAGTATGCTGGGAAGTTTTTCATTCAATAAATCAAGTAGTGCCTTGTGATCTACTTTCTTCTCATTTTGATCGTTGTCAAATTCTTGGTTACTTCCTAACTTTCTTTCGACTTCCTGAAAAACCCCAATGTTTATTGGCTTTGGGTCGGAGCTTATAAAATGCTTGTTCGCTGATCCATCGTATAAACCTGAAGCAACTAGCAAATCTCTTATGTATGCTTCCATTGGGTCCTTTATGTCAGCAACATCTTCTGTTAAGAGATCCTCGGACACTGATAGGTCGTCTCTTTCGTTGGAAGCTAGTTGCTTCAGCTCCCTCCGCAGTTCTGCATTTGAAAGAAACAGTAATACTTATCAATGTATTACATCAATTTTTCTAAAGATAGTATGCTAGTGTACTAAAAACTCATAATCATTACTGAATACGAGAACATTAAAGTGTACTAAAAACTCATAATCATAAGGGAGTTAACTTTAATGTACTATTGTTTTTACTTTTTAGTGTAAACTGGTTCTCTGTATTCTAATGTTAATCAAGAAGCTTCAGAAGTATATCAGTAATTAATCTACAAGTTCCTTCTTCCATACCACTTAAGTTTGAACTTATTTCTCTGAACACCTGAGGTACCGAGTCACCATCGACTGAGCGCACATCAGGCGTTGATAATGGACTGGCATAACTAGATGGCCTCCAGAACTCTTCATTTGTACTGCTGCACACAGATGCTGGACTTGGAGGCACCTCAGTTGAGTTTTCCTATAGCCATAGCACAGAAGATAACATCAAATGGTGATGTTTTATTTCAGAACTAATCTATAAGTGGACAAGTGAGCTAAAATCACAAATACCAACAAAAGTTAAGCTTACATGTCGATCATCAAAGTTCATCATCACTGATGGGCCACTCATAATATCGTTCAGAAAATCATGTCTCACATTGCTTGTTTCTGTCATAGATTGAAGCTTCTTGCCAAAGAGCTTCTTTCGAAGTGTGAAATTGTGTCTAAATGTGGAAACCTTGTCTCTAAAATTAAATCTTTCCTTTCTCTGTCTATGCAAACTCACAGCTACATTATTTACATGCTCGTGTTTTCTCCTTATCTGCACACCAGTGACAATATGGCGATCTTCCAGAAGAAGCTTTGCAAAAGATGTCCCTGACACCGGTGCGGATAGAGATCTAATGAGATTTCCAGGGGACGGTTCTTTGTTGATTGAGAAATCAATATCAAGCCCGTACCTTACAGACTGGTTTCGGGTTCTCAATTCTGTTAGATCACTTGCTTTTCCCCAGAAATTTGGCCTTTCTTGATAAGTATTTCCGTTAAGATTAAACCTACCACTTCCACTATGGAACTCGGATGGCATTGAACTTCCTCTGATACTTGCAGAAGGGTCCATTCGTGATTCTTTCTTTAGAACATTTCTGAGCCTCTCAGTTAAGAACCTCCTTGTATCTCTGCTGATGAAATCAGGGGAAGTCGGTCCATGAAATTGACTCTCACTTTTGTATGATCTGGTTGATTCTGATCTTTTCAAGTTTGTTTCAATATAGCCAGGAACGTTTTCTCTGTTGTGGTATGCTATATGACTACCCATCTTTTTAGGATCAGAAAGCTTTTCACTAAAAGGAGTCTCAATGCCACCCCCTCTGACCACTGTGTTCCTTTTCAGAGGCCTTCCTTGCAACTCACTTTTCAGCCTCTCATTCACCTCCTCCAAGAAATCCACTATGCTACTTCTATCCTCTATTGTGGATGAAGAAGTGGCTCGTGATTCATCATCATTGGCAGCCAAATCGGGTCCAGGTCTCAGGATAACTATCCTTGTGGGAGCAGAAGAATTATCCATATTGCAGTCAGAATTTGTTAGTGGATCTTTTTTGGGGCCATGAATGGTGCTCCAGCCTTTTGATGTGGGATTATGGCTTCCGTTAAACTTGGCTCCAGAATCCATGTAGTACTTTTCTTGTTGCGATCCATTGCCCAAATGTGACTGCGCTTCTGGGTAATTTGTTTCCAACTCTACATGTCTTTCCCTTCCTGTTTTATAGGAGTTTGCATAAAAGCTCATCTTTTCATTGTCGAAGTCAGCTTGAGAAATCAAGTATTCAGGAGCATTTTCAATTTCTTCTATTCGTGAACATTCCCTTAATTTGGTTGCTTGCCAAGCTTCAAATTCTTTCTTAAATTTCTGCAGTTCTTCTTCTTGAGGATGCACCCGCCTCTTTGGTTTCTCCAACCAATGGTCACTGTCATCCAGAGCACTTAGTCTATAATCATGATGCAATGATTTACTATTTAGTTGTCGGGTTGATTTAGAGCTGATAGATACGTGTTCAAACGTCCCCTGCTCTGCCCCTTCCTTTTTAGGAAGACTGAATTCCAAGTTTCCATTCTTTTTCACAATAGGTTGAAAGACTAAATTTGTGTCTGATGGCAGTGTGTCCATCCCCATCAGTCGAGCAACAATACTAGGTGTGTTACGTCTTGTGTTTGACTGTTTGGATATCTCTTCACTGATTAATTTCTTCATGGAACCGTCTGAGGGGTAATAGTAATCTTGAGACCAGTCTCCAGTTACATTATAGGATAACTGAAAAGAAAAACAAAAGCAAAATGTTAGTGGAAGTACAGAAAACACTACACCGAAATAAGCATATTCATAAGAAGTAAAACTCAGCTCAAATACATGCTCTGAAATGTAAAAGTTGGCCATGCATGACAGTGGTAAATAGTGATTTTAAAGATAAATGCTCACCGCTACATTGTCCCTTACGTTGCGATAATTCTTTGAACTTCCGTGTGATAGCTCCATACTATTTCTTGGAGGTTCCAGGCCTACAGCCCCATGAACATATAAAAATGAGTAGCAAATTTCCGAAACAACTGGGTATTAATCAAGCACTTGAGCAGAAAATGATCTATTCCCACAATGCATTGACACTCATGAAGGTAAAAGGTCAGGGTTCTTAACAGTAAACTGGTTCCGAAACAAAATCCTGCTCTTGAAATCTCTCGTACGAGTTTACCGTATCTATTAAAAATCATATATAAGTAGTTCTTGATTCCCTATTAACTTCCTTTCCAACTTCATTCAACACACTTGTCAAAACTCACCACCAACATGCCTTTTCTGAGTTAGAAACTTTCTCGCCATGCGGCTGATCGCACTCTGAAAGATAGGCCACAAGAAGATGAGATGCACAGCTTCGACGGGACTGAATCGACTGAATCCACAGATACCCCAACAATTTCAGCCAGATTACGTACAAAATCTCACTCAATCTGCAGTAAAAATCAGAGTGAAGAATGAAATCTCTAGTAAACCATTTCAGTAAACAACAAGAAGCTACTAATAACAGCTTATTCACAGAATTAGTTTCTAAACAATCTAATGAGAATGCCTGAAAAATCATCTGTTTGCCGTAGAAAACTGAAAGGGGCAAGCTATTTACAGGATGAGAAAACAAATGGACTGCCTAACCAAGTGCCAAAAGTTCAACAGAAACAGTCATTGTTTACTAACCTTTTATTTTAACTTTACAGCAATCAAATGGCATGAATTCCATACTGGTCCCAATTCCAAGGATCACGTTTCTTGACATAATTTACACATCATGATAAAATTCCTCAACAAACTTTTTTAGCTAAAGTCCCATTAAAAGAGGATGAGAACATGTTCTGAGAGATGAATAAAGCTGGCATTTGGTCCTCCACTTTTTAAATAAAGCATTAAAGCGGCAATGCATCAAACACCCTATCTATCGCCTCAGTCAATTATTACAATTGAGTTAACTTCTCAACAGGAGTACAAATATAAGGATACAAATTTCTCAAGTGAATCTCATGGCTTCTAAAATTCCACCAAAAAATGAATAGCCCAAATTCCCATAAACTTCCAGCTAAAAATTCACAAAACCGAAAATGTCATTAAAGACAAATCCATAATCCAAAACCTATGTCAATGTCAAGCAACATATGAATGAAAGTTATACAGTTTATTTAACAGGAGTAGCAGTTCAAAGATGGCACAGCGCAGGTCAACATTCGGCAGTTCCCCGATCGAGTCAAATCCACGGAAAAAAGAAACTGTGCTGAAAATGTAACGTTCACACACCAAAACTCTCAAAAAACTGAAGACCGAGAAAGCGATAGAAATTGGATCAGAGTACCAAAAATGGGTGATAATAAATTTAGCATACCGGCGATGGGGGGAAAGCGGGCAGTGAGTCGTTGTCAGATTATCGATATTGGAACTTTTGAGAAAAAAGTCAAACCAACCAGCAGCTGCAGCTGGAGGTTGCAATGAGCTCAACGATTGTTCAGCGGAAAATTAAAGGACGAGAAAATGCGATCTAGCGCGTAGAAGCTCGATCGGAAGTGGAAAAAAGATGTGGAGATCGGAATGAAGGGTTTATTTAGCGAGCAGAGGAGGAGAGAGAGGAGGCATTAATGGAGAAGAAGAATGATGAGGGAATTTTTACAGAGAGAGAAGTGACGACGAGCATCAAAGATCTCAGAACCAAAAAAATACATATTTAATATAAAATATCAAGGAAATAAATATACTTTAACTTCAATTTTTTCTAAACACCAAGCTAATAAAATACAATGTTGAATTCTGATATACTTTAATTTTTTTTTGTTCGAATAAAATTATATCATTTTTGACTATACTGAATTTGTGGTCACAATTTGACTTTGCATGGAAATTAAGAGATGAGTTTTATCATAAATTTATTTAGAATAATGAAATAAATTGAGGACTTAAGCTAATGACATTTTAAAATTAAGGGTATTATTATCACCTAAAACAAACCTAATTAGATACGTTTGATGTAATCAAACTATTTGGATCTAAGATTTATTTTCAAATAAAACAATAGTGAATTTTATTTTGTATGAGAAGAGAGAGTTAAGGAAAGGTGTGACAGCTCATGTAGAAGTGTGCACATATGCATTTTGTACTTGGATGAAGATGCATGTGTAGGTGGGACTAGCTTATGAAAAATAATACACAACATGTCTCCCTCCTTTCCAAAACATTTTCTTATTATTTAAAATATGGACTCATAAAACAAAACACTTAATTTAACAGAACGCACCATAATTTCACTGCTAAATAGTTTTGGACGATCAAAAAAAATACTTTACTTATTTGGTGCATGGAGAAACGAGAGGAAGTGGAGTGGGGCCAAGAAAGGTGGTCATCTGTTTATTTCAAAGCCCACCGTATACACTGATGCCTTGCTTGCTTGCTCATCATGATAGTGACAGAGTATTTCTTTATCCCGACTTATTTTACTTCTTCAAAATTTTGAAAATTTTTTCCATATAATTTTTAAAAAACTTTATTTTTCATTTCATTTTCAGAACCCCATTTGGTTCATGTAAAATTTGAAAGATAAAAAAAATTAAAAAGAAAATAATTTTGTGTGTTTAATTTTGTCATAAAAAATGAAAATAAAATATACATTACAAATTTTTTCATACAATTTTCTATGGAAAAATTATTTTCTCCCGTATTTTCCATTTGATTTCTTTCTCCTAATTTTCCAAAATCCAACTAAAAATGAAGGAAGTAAATGTGGTTTGGGTCCCAACACATGATAATAGCACCTAGCTAACTGGACATGCAAATGGAATCAATCATTTCAGAACTGAACCTGTAAAGAGGGACCAACAATGGGAAGCCAAGACCCACAAAAGGTAATAAAAATACATGTGCTTCATCCATCATTGAGAGTTTGGAACACATTGTCCACAGCGTTTGGCACTGGGTTGCATCATTATCATCTTTATTGCCACCACCACTCCACTCTGTGAACATGTATCGGCAAGAAGGACGGCCATATGGCCAAGGGATGTCCCGGCCGGTTGGTTACATATATTCCACTCCTGTACTTCATCACTGCAGCACATGTCAGATGCATACATAACATGGATATGATTTTAGATAAGGATTGTGTCTGTCACTGTCTCGCAAGACTACCGACCATATGCAGCAGCCGTACATAATCTTAGGTAGTATGAGATTAATGCTAGTTACCTCGCCCGCTGCAACCACCACTGAGAAAATAATATATGATGAAAATTTTGTGCTGCAATCAGTTGGCCTAAAATGACACTGTTGCTCCATGAGGTCATAAGAATTTCCATTTGTCGCACAAGAAATAAAATCGCAACAATCTGTTCTTAGACCATAGTAAAGATGAATTAACTTATGAAACAGAGGCAAGCAAACCAACAAAGAAGACCCATATTCACTAAACATGTTAGTTCATATACTGCCAGCATGCAAATTCAAGCAGCCAAAAAGAAAAGGCCTGATTGTAAGAATTAAGCAAAGTGAAAGAAAAGGAATTTATGCTTCCAATCAAATCCCTCATATGATTAATAAACCACTAGACAATCCATACCATTTGATTTATTGATTGGATAGAAGATTAAGAAAGCTGGTATGCCCTGTCGGCGTCTCCCTTTAAATAAAGGACTTCAAAGTTAAATTACATTTCCAGTACCCTTACAACATGAAAGTTGGCCATCGTATATAGCAATTCATAAGTGCAATACCTCTTTTTTTTAATTAAGATACTCCACCACAGTGAGTTAAAAAAGACGAGTCACAAGCTACAAAATGCCGCAGATCAAGGCAGGAGTCATGGCCAGTCTTGGGATCGTAGTAAAACACCAGGGCCTCCTGAGTACCGCGTAACCTGCATACTGCGTGACAAATTTGACAAAGTTTACATATTCACTACATAATGAATTCTTGTAATCATTGGTGATGGCAAACACTGGTGAATGAACCAGATTAACTGAACTTGACAGATAAAAAGTAATCTTGTACACATTGAGAATTGCACTAGCCATTTTCATAACCCTATTCCACATGCTTGTGTCCCCAGTTGGTTCAGCATACTAAATTAGATTTTACTTCTCTTACTAAAAATTAGTTACGTACCCGCTAGCCAGTATAATATTCCTCAGAGCTCACCAGGACATAAACTAATTGTTTGCTATATATTGAATAGAACATCACTAACAGTAGATCATCATTGTCCCACTAACAATTTCCCATTCAGGTAAAAATTGAAATCAAGTAATGATTAATGAGTTAGAATCAAATGAGAATTAAAAGACCATTGCCTACAGCTGGTTTGTTAAGACAAAGAAAATTTATATTAAATCCATCATCACATCAATTTCTCTCTCCCTAGATAAAAATCCATTTCTCTCTCGCTCTCTCTCTCTCTGACTTTCAAGCCCAACAGTTCAACACCAATACATGCAACTGATTTCCTATATAAAGCCATCAGTTATTAAATAGTATGTGACATAGTTTTCCCATGCTGCCCCACACCGAGACATAATACTTGCATCACATTCAATAATCACTTAGGTAATATCTGATTAAATCAATGAAACAAAGCTGCACAAGTAGCCAATTCCGTCATACCTGATGCAGACAAAGCTCAGGGATGCATCCAATTTAACATTCAGCTGGTTTTCTGGGGAGTTCCATTAGAGGCAGATGAGATGCCTTGTTCGATACACTGAACAAGCAATTGTCGGACCAAACGTTAGAAAGCAATTCAGACATCAATATTAATCAAGACTATTTTTAGAGAGCAAAAGAGATTGCAGATAAAATTATCCATTATAAATAAATTACAAGCAGACAAAAAGCTGAGTAGCCGGCAATTTTCAAATGGAGATTCTAAAACTTATTTTTCAAAATCACAGAAATTCCACACAAATACCAACAACATACAAAAACATTTAATAATAGAATGCACTATCCGCAGAGAACTCCCACTGAGTAATTATTTTAGCAGCGAGGCCCACGTTCTTCATCCCAACCAGTTATTTGGCTCATGCTGCCTCGTGTTCAATTTCGTAACCAATAATGTTTTGAAAACTCATATAATTTCCAACAAGATTCATCTTTTACCGAAAGAAACTGCAGAAAACATAAACTGACAAAACAAAGATATATTTCGTGCAAACATACAATGCCTTGTCCACTGTAAAGTAGCATTTCAACTTAGTTCAAGATTTCAGTCACTTGTCAATGCCTGAATTATTGCTTAAAAGAGTTATTATTTTTCTTGTTACACACTTATATCTCTCAAAAATTGCCAGAGTAGAAGATAGATAGCAAACCTGTAATAGATATCCATGAAGCCAGTCCAATGATTGGGGGAATGTTGTTGCTGATATATTAACAACTGTGAGACCCTGCTCCAACAAATAACATGTTAGAATCTAAAGTTTCTTCAACAGTTCTTAAGATTCAATCATGTCTTCCCTTCAACCTAACAACCCAGGCTGTTGTGTGTGTGGGGTGTGGGGGTGTGGATGGGTAATGACGGGTAAGATAACCCCCAAATATTCATTAATTAGGAAAAAATACGAATGCAACACCCTCATGCTTCCAGTTCTCATACAAAGAAATGAGGACAGACAATTAATTCTATTGCTGTGTTACTAGCCTGAAGCTCATTTTTCCTTACCATCACATATATTGATAATTATGTTACTTTCAGAAATGCATCAACACCAAAAATTGACTCTTGTGAAACAACATTCAAAACAGAAGTTTTCTATAAAGCAAGAAAGTGAAACCTTTACCTGTGACTTGAATGAGCAAAGATAATCTTGAATAACCTTCAAGTTGCTGATCAGCTTGTCCTTGTCCTGTACATCATAAAATGGACCCAATTTTGTTACACAAGCATGATTGTTGACTATCCACACAATAAAAATAGGTGTATGAGAGGCAATCGAATATTCATCTGTCATATTGATAAATGATCTTATGTATATAAATATAATGTCATCTTGATATAGCATACAAGAGCAAAAAATAAAGTGTTTGTCATCTGGGGGTCATAATAAGCACAACCATCAAACAGATGCAAATACCATTATCAGTTAAATGAAACCTTATAAATATAATTTACACTAGAATAGTAACAGTACAGGACGTGTACATGCCATGCTGCCAGTCCAGCATAATTATTCCACACAGTTAACGGCAACCACCTCTAATACTTCATCCACAATGAATGTAGTACAATAAGCACTTCAATTATAAGTATAACGTATCTGAGATGCATGAAGATTGACACTAAGCATGACTATGCCAGTTTAAGTTCCAAAGCATTATTTATTATATACAAAAACACAAGCTATAACATGGTGCACAGTCTCTGTCCATTTGTAAATCCTACAAAGTATGCAGTATGAAAATCTTGCTCAGTTAATTAACAAACCATCAGTTTCCCAACTGATGTTTAGCGTGGGCAGCACATAGACACTGGTGTTTTGTTTTACATAAT
This sequence comes from Umbilicus rupestris, assembly GCA_963678935.1. Classification (NCBI taxonomy): domain Eukaryota; kingdom Viridiplantae; phylum Streptophyta; class Magnoliopsida; order Saxifragales; family Crassulaceae; genus Umbilicus; species Umbilicus rupestris. Next base: position 8,200,492 of record OY787629.1, read on the forward strand.
ATTGGCACAGGCCACAAATTTCATGCATTAGTCGCAGGGAATTCAATAAAAATGAGCTGGTCACCAAAAAGTAAACATATAGTATTGGCCACCTGCACAAGAAGCTTGTCATTGTAAGTACGAGTAGAAATCCACTCTTCTAGCAATGCCTGAAAATGAAGAAGTAATATACTGATATAGCAATTCCAAACAAGCAAAGTGATGAAAATTGCAATAAGAAAAGGGAAAAAAAATTCTGTCAACGGAAATAATACTATTGAAGGCAATCCCATATTTATAAGGTTACTTTCAACCCTCTTCTAGTGTCCAGTAAACAATTTCATTTGAGAACTTTGATCAACTAGGGATCTACACTTCGTTTCCCTTTAAACTTCAATATTGAATTTTTCTTGCGCTGAAGACCACAAGTATTCAGGGATCTCCCCGTTTCTAAAAGCTTCAGTCAAACCCAATCCGAGAAAGGTTCTATATTCCCAATTCCCAACAAAAAGGTACACATCAACATTCAAACTTAAAACACACCTTATGATCAAATTCAGCCATGTTCAAGACTATTGGTATGATAATCGGTTCAGTACCAGGCTTCTCTACACCAACAGGAGGCTTCCTGCCAGTGTCAGATTTTTCACGAGAATCCCCTATATCGAGATAAAAATGTGTTACAAAGATCAGCACGAAATAAGTCAGTGCAAAGATTAGGAAAGAGGGTGACCACCAAAAAAATCATACATGAGAGGAATTAATAATTACAACCTTTGTCATCACAGGCACATCCACCTCCAGGCTTCTGGTGGAAATCTGGTCCTTCTTCAGAGATTATCTTCAGGGTGCAATCGACGTCCTCACCACCATTTACACTGTTACTAACTGAATTTGCAGTTGAATTCGCAAAATTAACATTTGACGCTCTCGGTGCATTTGCATTCTCAGCTTTGGAAGCTACGTCTGTAGGGAATTTGTTTTCTTCATCCATTAAATATATACTTGGATCTAAATGCATTCCCTATGATGAAAAAAAAATTTATTAAGAAAAGTTTCAAACATTTGTGTACCGGAGAGACACAGGTTTGAGCGTGAAGGACTGAAGGATTAAGTACTTCCTGATTGCGCTGTATCTAATGGTATAAGTGGATAGATCTGATATAATTCTGGCACTGACATTTTCATGTAATAGGTGTAGAACTCAAGGAAACAAGAGCAACAAATATAAACTTTTAAATTACTCTATCAAAAAAATGGTTAGAGTCTACCTCGATTATTATAGGTTTTCCATCCTTCATTGCTTTCTTCAGATCACCAGCCAAGCCTTCGAAAAAAGAAAACGGATAAGTAAAAGAAAATACACATACACCAAGCTTGACAATCCGAAAAGCAGTCCGTGGGGGGTATGAAACAACAGTTACCTTTCCTAACAATTCGGCATTCTCTACAAAATTCAGTAATTAGCTCTTCTGACGAACCAAATTCTCGTGCCCATACAGGAGTTGATGCTAGCGGTGCCCTGGTAGCAACAAAAGAAAAGCTTACTAAGATGCTGGTGAAAACATAGTAACGATAATGTTGTGCATGATGTGGTCCACGAAGAAGGGGATCTGAAGATCATCACAGTATGAGTGCATAGCTTGGGCTTGATTCAATATGAAGAAGACCTGGTTACTTTCTAAATGACTCTATCATTTCACTACATCAGTAGCACATTGTCATATATAAAGGAGATAGTGCAATCCAGAAGTTAGGAGGAATTATTTTAGTCTTTGGTACGACTCTTGTTGGATGCTTGCTCAGAAAAAAAGTAGTTATGATTGATTCTTTCTTGTTTTAAAACATGGTTGGATGTAGTCCTCGGTTAATAGCACGGTGGAGAGTAACTAATTTCTGAAAACTGGCTCAATCAAGGAAAAATCAATATAACGCACTCTGTTGACGTCCTCAGTAACTCATACACCATGTCCGTCTGCAAAACAAAAAGACGTTCAATCAAATGAGTCAAATTTGCAACAAGAGGTTAAGAGTTGAGACGATCATTTGGATTCATTTAAAAGTTTAACCTGTAACACGTTAGGTAAGTTCAGCCTTTGCGCAAGTTGGGTGGCGATTGTAGATTTCCCAGCACAAGCAGTACCACACACTAGAATCACCAGTGGCACTCGTTGATGATGAAATCTGATAAAATAATGCAAAATTCAGTCATAGCAGATATAAAGAACTCGGTTAACTTGGTTATTTATCTCTAATTACTTGTTGCATAAGATAAAAGATTTAGAATATGGGTTTGTTTAATTTGGAGACTATTAACAAAAGAAACTTATGACTAGGTTTGAGGGTCGAGTCACGACATCACATGACAATTTAAAATGAGTTCATAAACTTGTATTACGTCCCAAATAACGGTGCATCACCTAAGAACTTGTGACATGCAATTCACATACACATACATCTCATTTTCAATACACCTGACTTAAATTTGTAGTATTCTGAAGTCTTGGGAAAGGAACAAGACCAAAACAAGTAGATTAAGAAACACACTAACCTGGTCATCATCTTATATCGATTTATATATTCTTCACCATAGCCTCGCCTCTCCATGAGCTGCAATGACAATCCCATGTTATGCATATAGTCTGAGCACAAGAGAGACTAAAAATCAACAATCACAACCTTCGAAGAACAGCACATACCTTAAATAGATTAGCTTCCAAATCAGACTGAGAACTGAAAAATGCCAGATTATATAAGGACTAGCAGGCTCTGAATCACGACATAACATACTAAACTGAAAGACATCATCATACACATCTAGAAGGCTGTTGTCAATCAAAAGCTTTTTTAACTCCAGCGCAATCTTAATTGCGACGTGATTAGGGATCTGAAAAGAAGAAAACCATAAACCAAGTTTCAATTTCATATGAAATTATCAAAATTTAAACTACGCTTGGTGACATTGTGTGGTTAAAAATAAGACCTTGGTGACAGTCAACATTCTGCTGAGCAAAAATCTGGAAAGCACATAGTAGTGATCAGCGTTATCTCCCAACCATACTTTGACCTGGAAAACAAAACACTCGTAGTAATTGAAATCCAATAACATAAACATGCAAACTCAATTGAATGCTGCAAAATTACAAACAGGAAGAAGTGGACCGAGCGTAGCCAAACCTTCACGAAATCGTATTTAGATGAGGCGTTTCTGGAAGAGAATCGAGCAATTGGATGCGAATACTCGGATGATTTGTCACCGGAACCTTCGGCAGCGCCAGTGCCGGAGTTGGAATCGAAAACCACCACTTCCTTGTCTCTCATCGTCTTTCTCTCTCTATCGTCCCCTGCGATCATCAAACGTGACCAATTTGTCAATTTGTGGTCGAAGACGAGGGAGGATATTTGTCTTTCCGGACCGTACGGGCGAGCCCATAGAAAAAAAAGAGCAAAACAGCGTCGTTTGACAATAAAACGACTAGTTGATAAAAGATGCGTGAACAAACAAAGAAGGAAAAAAAGAAGTCAAAACTACATTGTTCCCTTCAATCAATTTATATTTTTTTTTTAACATTTTGGGTATGTTCTTTTCGCATTAAGTTAGTTATTTAAATATTTAATTTAGTTTAACTTAATTTTAGTGATTTTAAGTCTATTTAGTTTAACTTAATTTAATTTAACTTAAGTACTTAAATTATTATTCATCATCACAATCTACCACCACAAAAATTCACCACCACCATCACAACAAGCACCACTATCACCACAACAACCCACCATCACTGCCACCACATCCCACCACCGCCAACACCACAACCCATCACCACCACCATCATCACAACAACTCACCACCACATAACCCACTCCACCACCGCCACCACTATTGCCACCAAACAACCCACCACCACAACAACCCACCACTATCCACCACAACCTCTTAATGAATAGTGGTAGTGGTGATGAACAGTGGTGGTTGTGATGAATAGTGATGGTGATGAATAGTAGTGGTGGTGATGAATAGTGGTGGTGGTGATGAATGGTGTTAGAGTGGTGGTGATGAATGATGCTAGGGTGGTGGTGATGATGAATAGTGGTGGTTGTGATGGATAGTGGTGGTGATGAATAGTGGTGGTTGTGATGAATAGTGGCGGTGATAAATAGTGGTGGTGATGAATAGTGGTGGTTATAATGGTGATGAATAATAGTGGTGGTGATGAAAGACGTTATGTATACATGCAGGAATGTACTTAACTTAAGTATACTTAACTTAACCTAAGTGTATTTAATTTAACTTAACTTAATTTAAGTACTTACAAACTTTAAGTGCAAAAAAACAGTGCCTTACTCCACTATTTTTTTCGCAAATCCCCACTAATAATATCGTTTTACTATATTAATATTTAATTCAGCTCGGTGCTTAACATCCGTGTCAAAACCACATAAATTATTATTGTGAATAGCGGTGTGATGAAAATCTAACTTAGCAATAACTGTTTCACCATTCATCTTGGTCAAACGGCTAAATCTAGTAACGTTTCGACAATTACAGCGTTCATAAACATGTTACACTTTAAGAATCAACATAAATATATATAGTGTTCTTGTTAGAAAAATTGTATTGATTGGTGTGAAAAAAAAATAATGGTTCACAACGACGTAGTTTTGTGACAAAGAAAGTTGAACATAAAATGACGTAGTTTTATGGAAAACGAAATTGGGCTTTCTAGCAGCCCTATCTTCACATTGTCGTTCCTATTTGAGAGTGGGGAATCAGTTTCATCCCTTTGAAGACAGTTCCAGCCACGATAAGGGTGAGTGGTTTCCTGATTCATGAGACGACGGTTTGAAGATCATCTCCATAAAAGAAGATTGATTCCTTCTTATGAGACAATCAATCAGACAACAACTACAACTCTCTCATATTCTATTTTTCTGTGAGTTCGATTTGTGTGTGTATTTCGTGATAGCGAAGTCAGCCTGCCTTTCGCCTTCTTCATTTCGGTGCAAGTGAAAGACGGTTCGGTGTTGTATCCTGGGAGGCTGGTCAATTGCAGGTTCACCCCCCAGCACCAGACGGGGAATTTGACTTTAAGAAAATTGCCGAGCAAGTCTCAATGCTAAATTCGGTTTTGTGTCTCTTCTCTCAATTTCCTTAATTTTATTATTGGCCATTGTTGATGCATCTGTTAATTTTAGTTTGTATGTGCAGTATTTGTTTGGTTGTAATTTACTCCATAATTCACACAAAGATGAACTGTCCTGTCATTATTATCTAACATTCTTAAAGTCAAAACTTATTCTTGTAATTGATAGTGCATGTTCATTAGAAACATCTCGTATCTCTCTGCTTGTCCTTGTTTCTTAAAATCTCTGCTAGATATGAGATCCTCAAATTTGAAATTGCTTAATATTTTCACCACCACTAACTGTTTGATAAAATGCCTGAAAGAGCTTGAATGCTAAATTTGTTTACCAAGTATACTAAATATTAAAGAAGTGCAGTATGTGTCTTCTCGGTTGCTTTGATACATTATTGTGTTCATTAACATCTAGCATGTGTTCCGTTAACTTATATAAGTTTATGTCTGTATCTTTAACTTGCATGTAACAGGGAATGCATTTAATGCTTTACTGCACTTTAATGATTCATAACTGTGTTCTTTAATGCTTTACTGCACTTTAAATCGTTTACTGTTAAGAAGAGACTAAGATGTTTGGATTAATACTTGTGGAGAATGCATTTAATGCTTTACTGCACTTTAACGATTCATAACTGTGTTCTTTAATGCTTTACTGCACTTTAAATCGTTTACTGTTAAGAAGAGCCTAAGATGTTTGGATTAATACTTGTGAGGAGAATGCATTTAATGCTTATCTTTATTGCAGTTGAAAGCTAGAGGTGTGTAATAGCTTAAAATAATAATTAAAAAGAAGAAAGCACCTGTCAAATCAAATGATGCTATGCAAATTTACATTTCCTACTGTTTAGTATGCTTATGTATATTGATGTCTGTTCATGAGAAAGGACAAGCTTAGCGTTGGATTCTATCCATCTAAAAGTTGCTAAGTATGCAATCATTTGAATTTAGATAAAAACTATTTATATCGTGGAAACTGCATATTGCCCTAATTTTATAGAGATGTGAGTGGTGCAATGAAGTATGCGTTGTGCATTTTCTGTTTACCATACTATCATATTCACAGAAGTTACAGAAGTGTAAGTTTGTGAAATAATTATCTCATACTTAGTTCTTTCTAATCTGCACATCACTGCTATAACTCACATGAATTATTATTATACCGATTGGTTGGGGTGACTAATGATGCACATTGAGATTGGTAGCTATATATAACTACTGATAGATCTACAGTAATGGGGAACCATATGAAATCTGTAATTCCTATGTTTGTAGTAATTCTGGCTGATCTCATGACTCAACAACATAATTTATTTGTAGTTGTTAATAATCTGGATAATTAATTAAATGTATTGACTTGACTAATTTGTCTTTAGTGTAATTTATATCTCACTTTGATTGCTTCTTTTCAAGCTTAATGTTGATACTTTAGGCATTATTAAATTATTGTATTAACTTGATCTGATTTTGTGTAGACATGACTTCTGAAAATCAAAAACTGAATGTTGATGGAACTGCCAATGTCAGTGATGCGGCACAACTGACTGATGTGTCTATTGGAATGGTTCCAACTGTTGCTGATGTGATAGCCAGGTTGCACCAAACACATATTGATGTGGCTGCCGGAGTGCAGGCTGCGGGAGTGCAACAAGCACCTGCTGTGGTTGTTGGGAATGCACAAGTGGTTCATGTTCCAGCCACACCAGCAGTTGTTATGCAGGGTTTTAACCTAGTTACGGCTGCGGCCGGGAACAGATCTGCGGGTCATATTCCGAGCGGGACTGTGGCACGAGTGCCCCTGCAATAATGCCGGCTGAGAAGCCTGAGAAGTTCAATGGTTTCAATTTCAAGATGGCAACAGAAGATGCTTCTCTATCTGACCACTCTGGGATTGGCTTGTTTTCTTACTGAGAATCCTTCTATGATCAATGAAAATGATACAGATACCCAGAGGCGCATGACATGCATGATGTGGAATGATTTCTGACTATATGTGGAGGAATTATGTCATGAATGGCCTGGCTGACAGTCTGTATAATGTGTACACATCGGTGAAAACGGCTAAAGAGTTGTGGCAGTCTTTAGAGCACAAGTACGAAGGAAGGATGCTGGCTCCAAGAAGTATATAATGGGATGATTTCTTGAGTTCAAGATGGTCGATTCTAAGATTGTGGTGAGTGAGATGCAAGAGCGACAACTCATCTTTCATGAGATTGCTACAACTCATCTTTCATACTTATTCTCCAGTGACGAGAATCACTTCCATCAGGATGATTATAGCAATTTCAGCTCTGCGTAATTTGAAAATTCATCAAATGGATGTGAAGACTGCATTTTTCAATGGAGAACTAGAAGAAGAAATCTTTATGGAACAACCTGAGGGTTGTATTGTGTCATGTCAAGAGAAAAAAGTGTGTAAACTTGTCAAATCTCTTTTCGGCTTGAAACAAGCATCAAAACAGTGGCATGAAAAATTTGACAACGTAATGTTGTCAAATGGTTTCAAAATCAACGAATGTGACAAATGTGTATACATTAAGATACAAATCAAGGATATGTGATCTTATGTTTATATGTTGATGACATGCTCATTGTAGGAAGCAATGATAGCATGATTAAGTACACAAAATCAATATTGAACTCTAGGTTTGATATGAAAGATTTAGGACTAACCGATGTGATTTTAGGAATAAAAATTACAAGTACGACAAGTAGACTAAAATTGATCAGTCACATTATGTTGATAAAATCTTATACAAGTTTGGAAAAAACAGTTCTGGTACCACTAGAACTCCAATCGAAGTTGGACAAATCTTGTCTAAGAACAAAGATGATTGTGTCAATCAGTTAGAGTATGCGAGACTAATAGACAGTCTGATGTACTTAATAAATTATACAAGACCAGACTTGGCCTACTCAGCTAGCAAACTTGCAAGGTACACGAGTAATCCAGGATTAGAACACTGGAAGGCAGTTGTTAAACCGTTGAAGTATTTACGATATACACGTGAATATTCTTTGAATTATACCAAGTATCCAGAAGTCATTGAGGGATTCAGTGATGCCAGTTGGATACCTGGCGTACAAGATTCAAAAGCCACTAGTGGTTACGTGTTTACCTTGGCAGGAACTGTTGAATCCTGGAAATCCTCAAGGCAAACTGTAATAATCAGATCCACGATGGAAGCAGAATTCGTTGCATTAGATAAGTGTGGCGAAGAAGCTGAATTGTCGAGAAACTTTGTTAAGGTTATTCCTAAATGGACAACCCATGTGCCACCAATATGCATACATTGTGATAATCAATCGGTGATTGGTAGAGCACAGAGTGTACTGTATAATGGTAAGTCTGGACATATACGTCGAAGACATAAAATCATTAGACAGCTTCTCTCTACAGGAGTCATAAGTATTGACAAAGTGAAATCACTGTGGGAGTTAGCCACAACCCATTCCTTATCAAACAGTGATTCCCGTACGAGGTTAAGCTATTAGATTTTAATGATTCTTTGGTTTGGAAACCAGAAACTGGGAATACGATATTACCTTATAAAGAATCACATATGTGAGAGAGAAGTATGGCCGCTTCAAGGAGAATTAATTAACGGCTTAATTCTTTAGCAACTCTCGCTGAACTAGGCAGGGGTTTCATGGCCGAAATGATCCCACCAATGAGAAATGGAAGGCTGTATGGAATATATCTGTAGGAGATATGTATTTGTTGACATAAAATGATGAACAGTTCAAAGACATCGCGTCTACTGAAGAGACAGTCAACAATGCATATCTTTCGTAGGGAAGGTTCAAAGGTGTTGCCTACCTATCCTATGCAAGTATGACGTTGAGTCGGGTTTTGTTTTAGTTTTTCATCACTCTATTTTCTTCATATTGAGGATTGTTGGAAAAAATGTATTGATGAATGTAAAAAAAAACAATGTTCCAAAACGACGTAGTTCTGTGACAAAGAGTTGAACATAAAACGATGTAGTTTTATAGAAAACGAAGTTTGGGTTCTAGACAGGACGGAGCGAGGAAGTAGTTCTAAGACCAATTTTTTATTTTATTTTTAGAAAGTTCCTAATACGAAGACCGCAATCCCACTCCCTCTCCTCTTCACAGACCTAGAGCAGCCCAGTGCTCTTCATTCCCGCTCTGTCGCAGTTTCGCAGACGGCAGACCTATTCCTCTGAGTCCTCTCCCTTGCCAGATCCGTCGCAGCCCACTCGCCCAACTCTAAATCCATCTGAAACGTGCGCAACGGGCTCCGTTTCCTCCATCTTGACATTGGTTGCATGTATGTGTTATCTATTCTCTCTTTTCATGGTGTGTTCATACCTATGGTGAGAGGTTTTGTGCTTTTGATTGATGGGGATTAGTTCAATGTTTGATTTTGAATGGTTGGTTGTTGATTTTGGGAACTCATTTGAGTTTTAGGAGCTAGATTTTAGTTTTTGGGTGATATCTTTGATGGGTGTTGCCATGTTGGGGTTTGTTTTTTGATGATGGCTTGAGGTTTGGAACAGTTGACTTCCCAAGTTGGAATTTAGGTTGTTATTTACGCATCTTCTATTTTTGGATAAAAAGTGGGCAATTGTTGAATCAAGTTCAGGTTGAAGTTTAGGCTAAACCTTATTCAGGCAATTGTTAGTTACGTACCTATTTAGGCTCAACCTTATTGCCAATTGTTGAAGTTTCATCACTGAGTTCAGGTTGGGCTAGATTGGGAGTAAGGGTAGGATCAAGTTCGCTTTGATGTCAATGTTTGATATACTTTTCGATTATTTACGCATCTTCTCTGAATTTGTTGTTTGATTCGTTTCCTGCCATTATTGCTCATCTTTCAAATTGTTGGTGCATTGCTCGGTATTCTTTCAAATCACTTTCATGATTAGAGATTAGAACATACTTATACCCTGCCTTGGAGTCTTTATTTGCTCTATGCCGATGCTATCAAGATGATTCTGTTACTTTATCGAAGACATAGTTGGTGCTTGGTATTTAAAAGTTCTTATCATTTTCTTTGACATATTGTTATAGGTTGGGCTAGATTGGGAGTAAGGGTAGTGATGAATTTCTCAATGATCTTATGGTCCTTTATGTAGAAATGACACTTGCAGATTGTATCAGTAATGATGATGTAGTCAATAAATTTGACATGAGCACGACTCCGCAGAGTAAAATTTAGTTAGTATGGTATTTTCTATAATACATTATCTTTTATAACCTATTTTGATTTTGTAAATTATTATAAAAAAATACATTCTTCCATTTGGTTCTAACTATAAAAAAAATTCAGCCCTAGGAACTGATCATTCCTGGCTCCGTCCCTGCTTCTAGAAGCCATATCTTCACATTGTCGTTCTTATTTGACCGAGTGGGGAATCAGTTTCATGCCGTTGAAGGCAATTCCAGCCACGATGAAGGTGGGTGGTTTCCTGATTCATGGGACGACGATTTGAAGATCATCTCCATAAAAGAAGGTTGATTCCTTCTTATGAGACAACGACTATAACTCTCTCCTTTTATGTTTTTCTGTGAGTTCGATTTGTGTGTGTATTTGGTGATAGCGAAGTCAGCCTGCCTTTCGCCTTCTTCATTTCTGTGCAAGTGAAAAAAGATCCGCTTGTTGTATCCTGGAATGTCAATTGCAAGTTCATACCCGGCACCAGACGAGGACAATTTGACTGCAAGAAAATTGCCGAACAAGCCTCAACCCTAAATTCGATTTGCGTCTCTTCTCTCAATTTCCTTAATTTTATTATTGGACATTGTTGATGCATCTGTTAATCGTAGATTTGTATGTGCAGTATTTGTTTGGTTGTAATTTACTGCATAATTCACACAAAGATGAACTATCCTGTCATTATTATCTAACCGTTCTATTTACAAACGTCTAATCTATACCAGAGGAGGGCAATGGCAAATGTCAAAATAGAAACATCATGTTCATCCCTTGCGTAATAAATCTGCTAGCGTGCCGTGGATTTGTTCAGTAACAGCATTCCTATTGTTTGCATCTAGAGTGAAAATAACTGTGCCGGGATAAGTCTGCAACCTTGCAACTGAAAACAAACAGCTTACAGTCAGTCATGCTCAGACTATTTATTTAAGAACATAGACCTGCGATATGATTTAATGGAATGTCAACTTTTATGGAACTAAACAAATAAATGAATATTCAATTCACACCTTCAGGAATTTCTCGACCTTGTTTGGGAATAGGAATTGATGCTAAAACGGGAACATTAGATTCAAGGACCTTCAAGACTGCTGGAAAGAATAAGGGACTGAATAACTCCATCTTACCGACTTCATCAATGATGAAAAGATCTGTATCTTCATTTATCTGAAAATCAGAATAAATGAAGATACAGACTCAGTTTCTGCACGCACAACACAAAACTATGTTTGCGCCACCGATAAATCAGGAAAAAAAACCTGCCTACCTGCAACTCAGGCAGCGCCAATGATTCGAATGAGGCTACATCCACTTTGTATCTCCCAACAGTTGGCCATCTTAGAGTCTCTGCACTGTGAATTACAGTAAGGTTTTAGTAGATGAGTATCGAAATCTTCAAAAGTATCAAATATATCGCACCGATACGTAGTCTGTGACACCATTGAAACTGCCGTAATTGTAGCAACCCCAATCACTCAATCATAGTTTAACAAGAAATTTCTCAAGAATAATCATCCATTGGACTCAACTCTGGGGATAATCATAAATTAACCTTTCAAGGACTACTCAGAATGCAAAAATTAACCTTGAGAGTAAGATTGGAAGCATGCCAGCTTACAAAATGTCAAAAATTAAACCTAAAAGTTTTTGCAGAGGCCAAGGGGCCTCGACGACCATCAAGAGTGACGACTTGGAATCCCACTCGCTCCCGACCTTCTCTAACTTCACCTGCACATGCATAAGCATAACCGATCAATCTGTTAATGGAACATAACCAGACTACAGATTATAAATCAATGAGAGAACGATTGCTGACTGGTGTAGAATCCTTGGATTTTGGGTTTAGGGTTAGATGAGGAGGCTCTGAGTTTATCGACAACGCGCATGATGAGAGTCGTTTTGCCCACTCCCTGAAAAGAAGAATCAGATTTTTAGAGGAATCGAATTGATGTCTGGTAGAAAGAGATGATGATGGGAAGATGATCGTTTACAGGCGGGCCAGTGACGAGGAAGAGCTTCCCTGGTGCCGCCATCCTCCCAGAATCAACACGTCATCCATCGGAAGAATAAATCATCGATTGATGTTAGTGCATATTTTCATACTAAAGGGGTGTAAATGTAAATATATCAAAATTGTCGAACTGATGAACTCTTCCTCTTCCAAGATACAGCTACACCAAAATTAGGGTTTTTTTTATCAGCGCTCACGGGTCGCTACGTCTTTGAAGAACCAGACGCCACTGGAAGAGTCTTAATTCAACCGTAAGCCTTCTCTCGCTAAATTTTGTGCGTTTTGGCATTTTCACGATGCCTGTTGAAAAATGAGTGTTTGGTGATGTGGTTCGAGAGCAGCGTGAGAAAGTGGACCTATATGTTTCTGTAATTAGTTTATGTTGACTTGATAGATACATCTGTATGTGTTTCTAAATCTTGCAAGTCTGGATTAGAAAATGTGGTCTGTAATTTGATCATCTGTTCTCTGTAATCTATCTGTTCTCTGTGTTTTGTTGTTATTGATCATTTTGTTAATTCTAGAAAGATGCCTATACAAGTCTGGCTTTGTTGGCTATCAGTCACTGCGAGTAGGAATCGCTGTTTTGAGAAGATGATGTGATTGTGAAAAGTGGTTGTAATTGTGAAATGCTTGTTTTAGCTGCCTGGATAATATTTTTTTTGTTTATTTACATTTGTTTGAGATTTTTACGATAAGAAAGGAATTGCAACCTGCTAACTGTCAGATATTTCGAAATTGAACTCTTTTTTTGTTGACTTCATAAAATTTGAATTCAGGTATGGCTGTTTTCCGGCTCTGAAGTCTATTAAGCCAGTTACTATTACCAAAGGACTTGAGTATCAGAAACTTGGAAATATCACTAGGATTTTCACACTGAATGGAAGTACTGGGTAAGGGATGAAAAAGCGGAAGCATGCATCAGGCGGAGAGGGATTTGTGCATCAGAGCAACACTAGTTCAAAGAAGAAAAACCGCAATCTCACATGGAGAAGAAAGCCAAACACAAAAGATCACAGTGCAATATCTTTTGTTCAAAGTGGTCTTCATCGCTACAAACTTGGACCACAACAATTCCCTCAATATGATTCTGTACCATCCGTGCTCCGGCCGTACGTCTATGGGGCACATGATATCCCTTCCTATGCCTATGGGGCGCTTGCTTACCCTTCACATGGTTTTGGGTTTCGTTATCATACTCCCTTTAGTAAGGGAAGTTGTGGCCCTCCTTTTCATGGCATTGGAGTTCCTGGACCTCCGTCCCATTGTGTTACATCTCCTGGTCCTCCGCCCCATGGTGTTAAACCTCCGTGTCTCCAGCCCGATGGTGTTACAGATCCTGGTCCTCTGTCGCGTGGCATTGCGGCTCATGATCTCTCTTCCCAAACCTCCAGAGCACATGGTTTCCCTTCCGATGGAGTCATAGCCACAGCTCCGTCTCTCAAGTTCCCTTCTGTTTCTCTGCGTGGGCTTCCCAGTAATTGTAGGGAGATAGACATCATCCAGTTTTTTGATGGGCTCCACATAGTAGATGTTTTTCTTGTTTTTACTAATAAAACATTTTCAGGGGAGGCATTTGTTGTCTTCTTGAGTTCTTCCGTCGCTGATTCTGCTCTTCAGAGAGATAAGCAGAAGCTGGGTGGTGCATCTGTAGAAATTTCTGCATGCAGAAGACAGGACTATTATGTCGCTGTTGCAGTTTCAGTGAATGATGGTGTGAACTTTTGTGGCTCTCGGGCTCAAGCCAAGAGTCATAATAAAAATCACCCGGTTAGGCACACCCATGACGTAAAGAGTAATGTGGTGGCTGACGTGGACTACCCTGAAAATCCTCAAGGTCAAGCAACGAGCCTTTATGATAATAATGTGGTGAACCACACTCACAAGCCGAGGAGCGATGCACCAACTGACAGTAAAGTCCACGGACGACCAGAAGGTGAAGCAAAAAGCTTCATCTTAGAGAAGGACCAGGTGAATCACAAGAAAATAGTCCCTGGTGAAGCAAAAACTCTCTTAGACAAGGACCACTCTATTTTAAAAGTTGGTGGGCCGCCTTATTTTGCAGACACGAACGTAATCATTGGCGTGTTTGGTGATTGTGACTTGAGTGAAGATAGGGTACACATTGTGCTCCATCCGAATGGTACGCCCACTGGAGAGATGTATCTAGAGTTCCTTTCTCAAGAGGATGCTAAGAAAGCCATGTCCAAGGATAAGACCATGATTGGATCCTGCCTCATAGAAATCCGCCCTGCAACTATGGAAGATTTACGAGATAAAAATACTGAACGGAAGCAAGAGAGTGACTGGTATAGTAGGGTAAAGAAATCCAACGATAAGGACTCCAAGGGGCCAGACATTCATTCCCCTGGTAAACCAAAGATATCTGATGATGAGGAGCAGAAAGTATACACCCCAATCATAAAAGTTCGCAATGTGCCTCCATCAGCTGACATGTATGAAATCATTGAATTTTTTGGGGAATTCAGCTTGACATTAGACAGACTACATGTTGTCTGCGGCCGTGATGGGATAGCTACTGGAGACGTCTATGTGGAGTTTGATTCTGTTGAGAATGCCAAGAAAGCCATGTCCAAAGATAAGAATATGATACAATCACAGTGCGTCCAACTCCTTCCTTCATCTCCCGATGAAGCTAGCCGATCCATGGCTGAGTCCTGGTAAATAACTAATCCAGATTCACCTTTCTATCTGAATACAGTCCATGCGAACATTTACAGTTTTGTAAGAGGCTCTCCAATACCAATTGCTCAGTTTTGCTTAGGATCATTCATCTTTCAAACATGCTTCTTTTATTTTTCAAACTAATCTTTGGGGTCGATAAGATGAAAAAGGATTGTCATGTGATCAAGCTGATGTAAATTGAGCATTCCTATGGTCTACAGGGATATGTAAAGCTGCGGAAGCTATAGCTTGGCGATCCCTCTATGTTGGGATACGAATGGTAAATAAATGGGATGATCCTCACATTTTAAGGGAGGGTAACAGGGTGATTGAACACTTCATGTGTCCCTTATTTCCCTTCATTGTTTGGGTATTTGAAGTTACATGCTCTGGATATCTTTCTTTAACTTGATAAAATTCTATATGGATAATGCAACCTAGTAACACGATGATTTGTTCCAAAAGGTGACTGAATGAGTGAGCATTCGGATCAGGTTGTACAAGGTTACATGTTCGAATTTTCCTCATTTATAAAGTTAAATTCTCATCATTGATTCATAGACAAAGGGTGTGTTCTTTTGGACTTATATTTTGTACTTAAATTTATTGATTTACTTATATTTATTTATATTTATTTATATGTACTTATATTTACTTATATTTACTTATATGTACTTATATTTACTTTTACATACTTATACGTACTATTAATCACCATCATCACAAAAACACACACCACCAATAAAAAAAATCTAACTTAACTTATATAAGCTTAGTTTAACTTAACTTGACTTAATTCAAGTAAACTAAACTTAACTTGATTTGACTTTTAATTTAATTTGATTTAACTTAATTTAACTCCACCAACAACACCACCACTCCACTACCACCACCATTATCACAACACCACCACCACCATCACAACAACAACCCACCACCACCACAACATCATTACTACCACCACCACCACAAAAATCCACCACCACCACAATATCAGTTCCACCACACCACTACCACCAGTGCCCCCACCCCCAAATATTTTATAAAAAATTATTATTTAATTAGTTTTAAATAAATATTAATAAATTCATACAATTTTATTTTGTGACTCCCCTATCTCGACTCTCTCGATCCGCCACTGACGACTACCACCATTACCATGACACTTTCAAAATCATAACAATTCACCAACACAAAAATAACACACCACTAATAAAAAATAAAAATTTAACTTAATTTAATTTAAGTTACTTAACTTAAAATAATGAAAGAGATGATAAATAGTGGTTGTGGTGGTGTGTTGATGAAAAAGATGATGAATAGTGGTGATGTGTTGATGAAAGAGATGATGAATAGTGGTGGTGGTTCTGTTATGGTGGTGGTGGTGATGAATAAGGGTGGTGGTGTGTTGATGAAAGAGATGATGAATAGTGGTGGTGGTGATGAATAGTGGTGGTGAGTTGTTGATGAAAGAGATGATGAATAGTAGTGGTTGTGGTGGTGGTGATGAATAGTGGTGGTGGGTTGTTGATGAAACATATGATGAATAGTAGTGGTTGTGGTGATGGTGTTGTTGTTATGGTGGTGGTGATGAATAGTGGTGGTGGGTGGTTGATGAAAGAGATGATAAATAATTATATTTACTTATTTGTACTTATATTCACTGATATTTACTGATATGTACTTATATTTACTTATATGTACTTACATAAGTACTTTATAAGTCCAAAAGAACATAGCCAAAGTTATAAAAAATAATAGGCGCTACTCACGCGGAAAGGGTTTACAAAGATTATGCGCTTTGAATTTTTACGAGAAATAATTATGAATAATTTTACACAGCCGGTCTTAATAAAAACGGCCATCTAAAAAAAAACTTAGTGGCCACTGGTGTGAACATCGACCAGTTAGAAAACCTAACTGGCCGGCCTTACTTACACCGGCCGCAATGAAATTATTCATTGCGATCGGTCGGGTGGGTAGAAGGGTAGGAATGTAGTTAGTTGCGTAGGTGGGTAGTTGGGAAGGTGGGTTAAGGTGGCCGGTTTTGTCATGAGCGGCCACTTATGATGGCCGCTCATGAAACAACCGGCCACACGTCTTTATAAACGAGCCCCCTCTCCCTTTTCCAAGCATCTCCATCTCAAGCATCTTCCTTCTCTCTTCAGTTCTATCCCCATCCTCTCTTCCTGTTGTTGTCGGCTTGGGCTCGTTTGGAGAAAATCGAAGCGATAATTGTATAGTTACATGTTCATATTTATTTATTGTGTGATATTTAGTTACATGTTGAAAATGATCGTGGACAAACAATATACTTATTTGACGCATTGTCTTAGTTAAATATAATTTATGTATTGAAAATTTCAGAATAGGAATACAACAAACAATGGATAACAGTGAATCCGACCCTATGGTTATGTCCACATTGGAGACACTCGAGATGCCGGTGATGGATGAGTATGACAGAGAGGAGATGGAGTGGATTAAAGAATTGGAAGACGAAGGTGAGTTCCGGGTTCCAGAACCCGAACGTGTATGGGATATTCTAGCATTCCACGATGTGTCGGCCTGGGATGTGAATAACCCTGTGCAAGAGTATTATGATGGTAGCACCAGAAGGTCTTCTACACCTGATGTGGAATCGACATTTAGGAGCAAGGCGGAAGCCATTTATGCTGTTCAAAAGTATTTGATTCTTAACCGGGTTGAATACGCCACGATTGAATCTGAACCGCGTTTGCTGGTTCTTCAATGTCGAGAAGGAGTGGAAAACTGTCCGTGGCGCGTGAGGATTGCGATGAAGAAAAATGCCAGCTACTGGGAGGTGAGAAAGTACAAAGGGGATCACGTATACACCACCGACAAGATTACAAATGAAAATGTGCACCTCAATCGGCATTTCATAGCCCGTGAGATCGGGGATATTATCAGTGAATGGTTGCGCCTCACCGTCGGGGAAATTAGAGCAAGAATCTTCAAAGACTACGGTTGCGAAATCAAGTATTTGAAGGCATGGCAGGCAAGACCACAGGTGCTGACGAATTTGTTTGGGGATTGAGATGAATCCTTTGGCAAACTTCCCTTATTTATGCAAGCACTACAGGATTCTAACGATGAGATAGTTGTGAGATGGGTCCAATACGGGGATGACGAGAGTGGTCATCTGGTCTTACACCGAGTATTCTGGACATTCGGACCATCAATTAGAGCTTTCACACATTGTCGTCCTGTTCTTTGTGTACACGGAACCCATATGTATGGAAAGTATGAGGGGAAGTTACTTGTGGCGGTTGCTCTGGATGCAAACAACCATATTCTGCTTGTTGCATTTGCCCTAGTTGAGAGTGTGAACAACAACAGCTGGAAATGGTTTATGCAGTGTATTCGGGAAGGCGTAACAGATCGAGATGGAATCTGCGTTATTTCTGATAGACACAAAGGAATAATAGCCGCAATGCAGGAGCCTGTTTGGTCCCCGCCTCGGGGTTATCACAGGGTGTGCATCAGACACTTACAGAGCAATTTCAATATGAAAGTGAAGGATTCTACACTTAAGAAGAAAATTGGGCACATCGCACATCAAAGGCAGCAGGTTAAGTTTGACAAAGAATATCAAGAGCTTATTGGATTGCTAGGAGATAGGCCGCGGGTAATTGAATGGCTAGAATCTATTCCTTGGTCGAAATGGTCCTTGCTTATGATCAAGGTGGTTCCTTATGGGGATCAATGACAACGAATGCTAGCGAATGTTTTAACAATATACTTCGCGGTGCCCGAGATCTACCCATATGTGCTGTCGTTCTGTTTACATTTTACCAGTGCAACGAATACTTCTACAAGCGCCGAGAGTTGTATGTGAACTCACCTTCAATCCTCGCACCCAGGATAGACTTGATTTTGCGGGACATAAGGGACAAAGCTTTGTTTCATTGGGTTACTGTGTTCGACGCTACACGTGGTGTATTTCAAGTGCTGACCACTCGGAAGCATCACATTCATGAAGTGCGGCTCGAAGATGGTAACTGCACTTGTGGTAAGTGGGTCGCCTTCCATTATCCGTGTTCTCACGTGATGGCTGTGTGCAAGAGTCAGAATATTTCGTACACTCAGTTCGTCAGCGGATACTATACACTGGAGACCTTCCACCAGACATGGAGCTACTCATTTTATGTCATTGGAGATGAGTCACGCTGAAGGTCGTATGATGGCCTTAAACACGTGCCGGCCCACGGATTCAAGCGATCAAAGTTGGAACCCTCTGTGCGTAGATCAATCTAAAAACATTCGTATTTCTCCGACATTCTATCCAACGACAAATCCAACATCACTATTTCTCCCACATCAATCTAACAACAACAAAAATATAACAAAAACACCAATCTAAAAATAACAACATACTATCCAACGAAAAATCCAACATCACTATTTCTCCCACATTCATCCTACACTTCGCAACAATCAAAAACAACCCATAACAATTCCAACAACAAACCAATAACAATTCAAACAACAATATAACACTTTTCCACCTTTCTCCAACAAGAACACATTTAAACCCTACCCAAAACAATAACACTTCCAACAACAATCATATTTCTCCCACATTCATCCTAAACTTCGTAACAATCCACCACAATCCAATAACAATTCCAACAACAATTCCAACAACAATCCAACAATATTCATATTTCTCCAACAATCCCACAATTAAACCTAAACAAACCCTAAATAACAACAATTCCATAACTTTCCAACAACACACACATCACAATCTATCCCACACAATTCCAAATTCGGTTGCAATCCACCAGCAATTCATATTGCTTCACAATCCAACCAAACCCTAAACAACATACCCTAAACACAATTCAACTGTATCAATTCTTCACTTCACCCTAACCCTATCGAAATCAAAATCAAACTATTCTAGACATACCTGAATAAGCTGTGTGCGTCGCTGGGGGGTCAGGGAGGTCGGGAGGGTGGCGCGGGCGCTGGTTCTAAATAACGCGTGGCCGGTTTGGGTATAACCGGCAGCAACACATGGCCGGTTATATTTAAACCGGCCACCAAAAATTACTACCAACACACAGCCGATCACATTGAATGATTTCAATGTGGCCGGTTGGAACATAACCGGCCAGTTAGAAATTCCAACTGGACGGTTGTTATGAAACCGGCCACATGGAATTTTTCATCTGCCGGTTTTAGTATAAGCGGCCAAGATAAAAACACGGTAGATCATAAACTTTATTATCAAACACGGCAAAACATAAAACAGATTTCAAAATAACGGCAGTTCTAAATTTTTTTCAGTTATTCACAGTAGATTAATACAAAATAAAGTTCGCAAGGGGAGTATTTAAGAATCTCTGAGAGAGGCATACCTCAACACTTGCATTACACAGTTTTCCATCGGGCATAGATGTGAAGCAAATAGAGCCAAAGGACCCTGAAATAAGGAGTGTCCCACAGAAGGATTAATAAATTACTAAAATAAGATCCGAATAATTATGCTTCTTGGGGAAATTTAATGTTAACATAAGATCCTCATTGGTTCACAACATACATTAACTAGGTGAGTTCCAAAGTCCAAAACCAGGCTGGAAAATTTGGGTTTTAGACTAGACCGGATTCGATTCTGAAATTACGATGCATTGCTGAGTGTCCTGTTACAGTAAGTTCCTATAACAACCTTTTGTGACGCTTGCAGAATTTTTTTGCTTCGGCCGAACCTGAAAGACTCAAAAGCTTTGGTTACCCAATTCGCAATTGCCTACTTATGAGGAGGACTTCTCTCAATCCTGAAGATTCCACTATCACGGTTAACATACAAAGGATTACAAAACTCAGCCTACACTAGTTTAACCTCAACTTCTAACCTCGTCGAAATCTCAGCGTAGTCTGGTCACTCAGACTATCGTACATTGTCAACACAGTCCAGTAGTAGAACGCTATAGCTTTGATCACACAGATTTATGCTATTCTAAAACAATGTGTTACAACAGATGTTATAGCAACTTACTCTGTCAAGTTGCTGTAACTTCTGTTGCTATAACTTCTGTCCACAACTCTCCAAGAACTCTCTGCTGAGCAGTCGGACCTTCACGAGTTTTCCTGACTCAGGCGATGCTCCCCCTTGAGCAATGACCTCCTATCAATATCTGGAAACTCTGCTTTGATCTCAGACAGTTCACGACAGCTCCTCTCTAGTGTAATCATATGAGAACTTTATCAATATAATTCATGTGTGATATATCTAAGATACCCCTTTAAAGGTCTCGATGCATCTTGATTTCAAGAACAAAGAAAGCATCACCGAGGTCTCTCATCTTAAAATATTTTGATAAAAAATCTTTGGTATCACGCAAAGAGCTCTCATTTCATCAGGGACGGACCCAGTCACAAGGTTACTTGGGCTATAGCCCAAGTAGTTGTGGTGGAAAATAAAAACTCTTACTTTAGATAAAAATAATATTGATTAGATAAAAAAACTATTAGATTAGACGAAAATAGTTTTGCAATAATACATAAATGCAATAGGCGCGTTTAATTATAATTATAGTGAGTTGTATCCATTATTTTATTTCGAAATGATGGACTGCACTTGTAGAAGGCACGGTCTTTGTAATGATTCGGCATAATAACACTTAAAGCGTCTCCTATAATTTGAACATAAAACAATGCTTCTATTAAAAAATTATCGTTTATTATTGAACATAAGACGGTGTTTTTTTCATGAAATGTCATCATATGTTCAAGTATGGATGTTGCTTCACCAAAAGTGTTTATTTATTCATCATGAACGTACTATCCTAGGTAATTGTCCTCTATACTTTCCTCATAACATTACATATTTTTAAACAAATTTATAAATGCCACATTTAAGTTGGTGATTTATAAATTACGTAGTATAATATAGCATTAGATGTCATTTATATAAAAACCATTATTGTACATGATTATTAGAAGGCGGAAGGAAGAGCCTCTCCCTCTCCAAACCTTAAAAAAATAATTCAGCTCTACATAGTATTAAATCCCGACTCCGTCCCTGTATGTCATCGACATGTAAAATCAAGAAAATATGTCTCCCACCACTGAACTTGTGATACACACAGTCATCCATTGGACTTGCCTTAAAACCACACGAGACAATAATTTGGTGAAACTTAAAATACCACTAACGAGAAGCTGGCTTGAACCCATAAATGGATTTCCTCAACTTACAAATCATATTCTCTGCATCCTTTGAAAAAAAGTATTCTGATGTATCATATAAATCGTTTAATCGATGTCACCATTGAGAAATATTGTCTTAACATCCATTTGATCCAACTCAAGATCTAAATGTGCAACCAGTACTAGGATTGTTCTAAAAGAGTCATTCAAAGAAGCAAAGGAAAATCTATCTTTAAAGTTAATCTCTTCCTTCTCAGTAAAGTTTTTAGCTTCATGACGAGCTTTAAATATTCATTTACTACCAATAGGTCTTGCACCGTCTAATAATGGGACAAGTTCCCAAATTGTATTACCTTCTATAGACTTGCACTCGTGACTCATAGCATCTATCCATCTATAAGAGTTGGAGTTCCTAATGGCTTGTTGGGAGTTGATTGAATCATCTTCCAATAATCAATTTTTCCCATATTCCAAAGATATACAGTATAATCATCCGAAACAGTATGTTTCCTCTCTCTAATGGATCTACAAAGTGGCAATAATAGGTTGTTGAGTTTGACTACCAAAAACATTTTCATGATCCCGAATTACGGGTTGAACAACATTGTCACTTTTGTAATTAAATACTTAATAATGTTGGTTCCCAAAACTTATGCAACTAAAATTCCTAAAAAAATTAAATTAAATTATTTAATTTTATCACAATAATAGAACACATAATTATTTAATTACAAATTCATTCGGATAGCCATAGAAGCAAAATATGCAGATACCATAAGCCACAAAACTTTATGCAGAAACTGATGCTGAACAGCAAATATTCTCCATTGTTTGATTTGGTAAAAGATGCTAGGAACCTGAAAATGTTGTCCTCAACACCCGCCCACCTGCATCATATCGATATTGTCGGTCGCTTCTTCCGGACATTGAATCTGCATACCGAGCTTCTGATCATGATCCGTATTGAACGGTTTGATTCATCTCCACGTGTCATCTTCTGCTTCTGCTCCAAGTAGAAGATAAAACTAGCTTATGTAGAACAAATACCCTTTATTCCATGGATAAGAAACTTGAACTTGAATTCTCTTAAGGAGCTGTAACCCTGCAAAAAAAGTTCCCTGGCCGGTGAGGGATGACACAAAGTTCAGAAAGCTAACTTTAAAGTCGAGTGTGAACACTGTCTTTAGCTTGGGATATGCTCCTTGCTGATTCTTGACTCTGCGACAGTTCATTGATCTATTTAGTACTCCCACAACGGTCGTATTTGCATGTTGAAAATGTCAAGAAAGAAAAGAGGAGTCCAGTTATTTCCAAGTCTTGCATATTTTTTGTTGAGTAGTGAAATTTGATTTTGTCCCTTTGATCCTTCTGGTATTATAGAGAGCTGCTGATCAAACGGTAAATAATTAGGGTTTCACATTACAATATATGTGATGTAAATTTAGTACTGTTATGTATCTCCTCAAAAAGAAATAAAACACATCTCTAATTCGGCCGTTGACGTAGCTTGATCACACCGATCAAGTGATAAATAGCGAGGATTCCCATATTAGTTTAATTACATCTGATAACTCTAATGGGTACAATCTTCATAATTCCTTCTTATCTTGAGTTCTTGACGTAGTGGGCGCAGATGTGTATATATATAGCTGCATCAATATTTGATCTCACTACAAATTCAGGCTTTGAAAAGTTTAGGGACTTGGGAGAGAAAGTAGCTAGAGATGGCTAGTGGTGTAAGGAAAGGTCCATGGACGGAAAAGGAAGATGAGACGCTAAGGAGCTACATAAGGAAGTATGGACAAGGGCATTGGGAAGCTCTCGCGCATAGATCAGGTACGCAGCTAGCTCAGGTACACCGTAGATCTTCTCAAATGCCGAGCCGGACGCCTTTTCTCTATGCATTGCTTGCCATAAGTTATTTTGTATGGTATTTATGAGTAATGAAATTGTGACATGCATGTTATGTTATGGCGGTGGTGATCAGGGTTGAACAGAACAGGACAGAGTTGCAGGTTAAGGTGGTTGAATTATTTACGACCAGGGGTTCGGCATGGAAACATTACTCTTCAAGAGCAGCTGATAATTCTTCAACTCCATTTCCGGTGGGGCAATCGGTACGTGAGATCTTCATAAGTTTCTGTCACATGCAGCATCTCAAGAACTGAAACTCTAATTTTATTTATTACTGTTAGAGATAAGCACATGAAGAATTATCACATCACTAATTTGAAGGATAATTTGCTGTAATATATTAGACTACAAACCATGACTCTTGAACTTAATCTTTTGAGTCACATGAGGTGTGGTACGCTATAACTAACAAATTCACAATTACTAATCATTTTGCTTGTGCGCATATTCTTTCGAATTCACAAGGTGGGCAAAAATAGCAGAATGTTTACCTGGCAGATCGGACAATGAAGTAAAAAACTACTGGAGAACTCGAGTTCAAAAACAGGCAAAGAAACTCCAGTGTGATGTAAAAGAGATAATGCACCAAGTCTGGATTCCACAGCTAGCTGAACTAATCCAAGCACAAATCAAATCCTCATCAAGCACCCATGATTTAAATGTCATGAGAATCCGGTCGGTTTCGGATCCGGTGTCCCATCAATCGTCAGATGCTTGTGATAGGTCCAATGAAAATGTCAGTGGTGATACCTTGGCAGCTTGGATTGGTGCAGGATCTGATGGTGATCATGCAGATCAGACATACCTGGGGAGATATGTGCCAGATGAGGATTATGTTCTTTGGATGAAACAAGGAGTGGAAGTTGATGAAGAACAGGAACTTGCAACCGCCTGGGACGATCCTGGTAGTTGTAACTTGGGGAATCTGTTGAATGATGAGGATATGGTGTTCTTAAGTCAGCAACTTCTTGATGACCATCAAGCCTGAATACTGTAACAAAAGTTTGTATCGATGGTGTTGGATTCCTAAAGTTTTGATGATAATAAATACTTAATTAATTAATTAATCTAATTAGTGTGCGGAAACAAAAGAACAAAGGCTTACTTAATACTAGTAAAGCGATAAGTCGAGGTCAAATCCATAAGGAACTGATTCTTATAAAATTATTCGTGTAACAGTGATGAAAAGGGGTATTGTGAATCAATCAGGACACAAGAAACAAGTAGGGTGATTTCAAAGTATGAGACAATCTAGAATAATCATTTGTGAGTAATATTTATCGCATGAATTAAATAGCTTATGTCATAAATCTTGTAGTCTACTCTGATAAAGATAATACACTAATTATTACATTCCGACAAAGATGATATATGTTAGATGTCTTAGGCAGACATATCTTCGCAAATGTGATAATTGACATAGTCGTTACTACTTGTATTTACGAAAAATATTTCAATAAGTATTAATTACAGAAAATAAATCAAAAGATGGCACTCATGTATCCATTAAATCCAGTGTTTAAGATCATACAATAAGCATAGGTAACTATTACCAGAAAAGATAACATGAAAATCAAGCCTTAAAACGTGTGTTACCACAAGGGCAAGCGCTGAATTGAAATTTGTAATTTAGTTAGACATGTCATAACTAGACAACGATAATCAAAGGAAAAAGAAAGGTGTAGAGAAACATTATCAAAGGGGAACTCAAAGACTTTGTCGCTATGCCCTCGGCACTCCTCCACACTCTTAACTCTCTTGTATGACTTATATTCTCGTTTTCTTGGATGTTTATGCTATTGTAGGGGCACTCATTATATAGATTCAAGCTTGCCAAAACTTAGAGAAAGTATGATTTCTTTCCTGAGTATTCTTCAACTGTTTTGAAATTATCTTACTCTTAAAAATATTTTTAGGATTTGAATCATAAATTATTAGGAACATAGGAAGATTACCACAACTTAAAATTACAATAATTATTTTGAATTTGCTACGTCATTGATGACGTCATCATTCTCGGTTACTGACGTCATCCGCAAGCAAAGACCAAATTTGGACCGCACGCACAAGTCAATTTACAAGCTTGCGCGCTGTTGTAAAGTCTTCTTTGTAGCGGTTCCCAGTGAGATGGTTGTCAGCGATTTTGTCTTTCGTCATTATTTTCCCTCCAAACGTCAGAATCATCAACTAAAAAGTTGTAAGGCATCGAGTTAGCTTTATAACGGTGTGCAACTCATCTTCTTCAGATCATCCATGAATGTGTCAGATGTTGTTCTGCCTTGTAATGATTACCGATAAAATGATTATTTTGGCTTGTATACTCTCTTAGCATTCAGAATACACATAAAACTCAAAACTACATGAACCGAGTAATCATCGACATATAAATGTATAAAATGCATGTATTAGATAACTATA
The DNA here is from genome assembly GCA_963678935.1 of Umbilicus rupestris. NCBI lineage: Eukaryota > Viridiplantae > Streptophyta > Magnoliopsida > Saxifragales > Crassulaceae > Umbilicus > Umbilicus rupestris. The sequence goes on from OY787629.1 coordinate 8,226,992, forward strand.
TGAACATATAAATACGACTCATCAAATGTCATCTTATGTAACCCTAAACCCTATAACTACACCATTTTGGCATCAATTCGTCTTTACAAAAAGCAACTTTATGGCAAAAGTAAAAAATTAGAAAATTCAGTTCAATTTTTGAACTATGACATTTTTTCTGATTTATACTTCAAAAACATTATTATGATTCAGCCTAATTGACTTGTTGTCCATTCAAAAATTGTTAATTATGTAAATATTGGGAATTTGAGAAAGTTTCAAATAAATATTTCGTTTACGATTAGCACACTCTAAATTTAATATTTTTATTAAAAAATAGTTTTAAAATGAAAATGTGATATTACTTCTTATAACTCAACGGAGACAATTATAAATGGAAAATCGTGCAAAAGCTCGTACATATCTACTGTGCTGCGGAAACTAAATGTAATCGTCCTTTAAGAGGAATTCTTGCGTCAGAACCTTTTGCGAGATAAATGATAACTTCTTCTGTCTCAAGATAGATATAGCTACTGGTGACTTCATACCCCTGATCTCAACTCATTTCACCATCAGGATTGTAACTCAATTGATCTGTGCGTGCTCTAAAACATCTTGGCCATTAAAATAAAAATCGATGTAATATTACAAATAAAAAATTATATTTGTTATACGCACGAAAGATCTCGTTTTCAATAATCAACGAGAACACAATTATTTTGTGGATTGTCGTCGGTGGTCGGATATTTTGATGGAACGTGTTAGGTCAAGAAATCTCCCACTGGCCATGGAATCAGACGCTCCTCTGCATCGTCGTCAATGCCTTCATCTACCACTCTCTGCTCAGATTAAATTCCAACCCACGCCAATCGGATTCCCTGCATTCTGATTATCATCATTCACACTGTCCCCTGCAATCCAATCCATCTTCCTGGTTTCTCACAGCTCGGTTTTATGTACTCAACTTAACACTCTTTGATTTGGTCGATCAGGAGTTTTTGACACTCATTTTTGTAGTTTGATGTTTTGTTGGAATATGCAGGTTAGGTTGACTTGAGGATCAAGTGGGTTATTTGATCAGTTTGGTGTGCTGAATTTAAGGATTTTCAATCGCTTGAAGGTATCTGCTGCTTCGGATTTTTGATTGAAGGTCTGCACTTAAGTTAATGGATATTTGATATTTGATGAAAGTTGAGATTTGGTGGAAATCTGTACTTTTCTTTCGAATACCAGGAGTCAGCAATGTGTCGGTGTTTCGATAATAATTCGTTTTTACATAATGTTTCATTTAAGTTGTTTGGGTAAAAATGAGAGTTATATTGGAATGAGCTTGTGAGTTCCGACCGTGTCGTAGGTGGTTGATATATTTCTTATCACAGGCAGTGGTCTTTTTGGGATGGTAACTCTAAAATGCATGATATTGTTGGCTCGTCTCTATTTTTACGTGCAATTGCTGACTCTTTTAAAAACTTGTTTTCTTATCAGTTGGGTGGTTCAACAACACTTTTTAAAGAAAGGACTTGAGATCTGAAATGGAGATACGCCATGCTGATGATGGCATTGTGGTACAATTTGTCGAGATCGTATGTAACTTTATGCAGCGATGTTTGTTTTGGATTCTATCGTTTGGTCCTATACCCAGTCATATTGCTTTTATAATGGATGGAAATAGAAGATACGAGAAAACTCATAATCTAGAACCTGGGATGGGTCACAGGGCAGGGTACATATCGCTCATGAGCTTACTCAAGTATTGCTACCAGTTGGGGGTTAAGTATGTTTCCGTTTATGCCTTCAGTATTGATAATTTCAAAAGGCAGCCAGAAGAAGTTCACAAATTGATGGATTTGTTGCAAGAGAAGATAGAGAGTTTGCTGAAGGCAGAAAGCATTGTGCACGAGTACGGCATCAGAGTGCATTTTATTGGAAACTTGAAACTTTTGGATGATTCTGTGAGGGCTGCTGCTGAAAAGGCCATGCTGACTACTGCCAGCAACGACCAAGCTGTGCTGTGTATATGTATAGCATACACCTCAACCGACGAGATTGCACATGCATCAACAGAAGCCTGTAGAAATTTATGCGCTGAAATTCAGACTACAATTACTGATGCCGCAGATAGTGATGATAGAATTGAATGTGATCCACAAACACAAGATGTTCCTACAGTAAATTCTGTAGACATTGAAAAGAACATGTACATGGCTGTAGCATCGGAACCAGACATTGTGCTCCGAAGTTCCGGTGAGACCCGCCTAAGCAATTTTCTCCTGTGGCAAACTTCGAGCAGCCTACTGTATTCACCTAGCGCTTTGTGGCCAGACATTGGTTTCAAGCATTTGGTATGGGCTGTTTTGATTTTCCAAAAAAACTACTCCTACCTGCAGAAAATAAGGAAGCAATCGTAACAAGGTACAGTTACTATTTATTTGAACCGTTTTATACTGATGCAACTATGCCCTTTAAAAGGTATCATGTACACTAGTGTATTTACAGCCCTGATAGTGTTACTATTTTAAGCGATACGCATGAAAACTCTTGAAATATATGGCCTGTTTTGCCCGAACAATATGAATTTTTTTTGTTAATTATTTGTTCGCCTACAGTCTTGTTCTGTACTGTTTCCAGTTATTGGAAAAGCATCAATTCAAAAATATGTTTCCAGTTTTTTTTTCTGATAGAGTAAAAATCAAGTGTTTACGGGATGATTCGTCCCGTAAGAACTGTTTCCATTGTAAGATCTTAGGCATATATTGTGTCTCCCGGAGAGTTTTGGAAAGTGAGAAACTTCCAAAGCGAATTACCAAATTGACAAGACTCAGAGTCCATCTTCTGTTTTTGCTCAGCATCATGAACCTATAACAACTTGGTATATCTGGGAAATAGGATGCATTGTAGGACTTGGTCCCTGATAATAATAAGTTTACATGAAAGCATTTACAGCTGATTCAGCATATCCAGAGAAATTCTGTATACAAATGGTTATCAACTAGCCGAAGTAAAAAGATTACTCGTGAAAATGTATTTGTTGAATCCATGACCAAGCTCTGTGTAAGGAATAGCAGTAAGACGCTGCCTTTTTTCCTTTGTTAATATTTTCAAGGAAGAAAAGGGTTGTGAGAAGGAAATGATGCCTTTTGCCTCTTATATGCCCTGCAATAAAAGGGAAAGTCAGAAGCAATTTTATACACCTTATCTCCTATATGCTCTTGGCATCGTTTTGCAAGTTACAAATTAATTACCTTGAAGCAATGAAAGCACCAAGGGAAACAGTCCCAAAAATAATGAAGAGAAAGGGGATTTTGACGAGTCCTTGGTATTTTGATCCTCCTTGAGATCTTGGAACTCCGGTTCTCACAACATGACTATCTGAATCAACCAGCACCAAATGCACATCAATACATATACAAATGAAGGTAATCAGATGTATATTCGCCTGAAGCGCTATTACCTGTACGGGCATAAGGGTTTGCTCCTCTCCCACCTAAAATTTGCAGAGACAAAAGGAAAGAACCTCGGGTTACTTCTGCATCTTTTTGAATAAAACTCACAAAAGGCTACCTGTGATGTGAACTGTGAACACAAAGTACACTACACAATGAACATAAAATGTGCGGAAAAAACAAATGAAACGCCACAAACAAGTGCAAAACTATGGCTAAATTCTAAAACTAGTTTACAAATACAAAGAGAGTAACATATTTCCGAATTTCGCGCAACAAATCATTTCAATAACGGTCAACAAAAGAGAGTGTAGCATTGTTCACTATGATTCGGCCAATTAGTCATCATAAGTTGGCAAAGAGAGCAATTACCAGAGGTCTAGGAGTTCAACTTCATGATTGTTATTCACCAAATCAATACTAAGAGTGGGAGAATAGGAATCCAAACTATAACTTAAATTGCTAATCTCAAAATCTGCGGCTGAAATATGGAGCGTACGCCTTACTGCAAATGGAATGTACATCTCCTATCTTATAGAGCATTGTAGACAGAAAAAGCTGAGTTAACCTGTTATACTTTATCAAGTATGCATACGTTCTTGTAAAATTGTGACCGGAATACACACCAGACCGTTCATATTATTTCCGAAATTTAATTTTTTTTCAAAAACTAAATGAATGTATATAATTTGGGCATCATGGCATATAAATCTGCCGCTGTCTAGACCTGACAGACTTAATACTGGCGAGCATTATCACTTTCAGAGAGATTTACATACACATTAAAATACAGCTATCTTCCCACCATAATTATAGCTTAAATGCTGAAAAGTTAGCTATCTTCCCACTGAAATTGTTACTTATGTACTGAAACATAAGCGCCTGATAATATTTTCTTATCGTGCAACCAATTGAAAAACAAGAAGCACTAGCCATGGGTGTTAAATGGCATACTTTAGCTTCTTAAAGAGCGGAAACCAAGGACATTTAACGCAGCTATAGACGGAAAGAAACACGGCCATCATCAATCACACTCAGTTCAGAATTAAGAATCATTCTAATGAGTTCCTTTAGGAAATCACTTCACAAATGCGCAACTTATGAGTGGAATTACCTGACAGCATGCAGTTGTATGCTTCAGAAATCTGCAAAAGACAAGATGAAAACATTCCATAAACAACAAAATAAATGAAATTGAAGAAAGAAGAAATGGTGAAGAAGGGCATACCAGTTTGAACCGAGACTCAGCAGAGGGTTTCTGGTGCTGAGGAAACCGATCAGGATGACACTCCCATACCTTCTTCCTATAAGCTTCTTTAATCTACCAAAATGACAATCATCAATTTTACTCATCTCACTGAACAATAGATCAAGGAACAAAATTCTCAAAGTGTGTCAAATTTATCAATGAACTGATGAAACTGAAAATGGGAAATTGAAAAGGAACCTGAGAGTAAGAAGGACGAGAATCGGGAGGGAAGCCGAGCAGGTGTCTCGCTTCGTCTCCTTGCATCTCTGTCTTGTTGTCGCCGGTACTTCCTTAATCCTTGTCGGCTCGATTTCCGAGGCGAACCAACCGGAGACAGAGCTTGCCGACGTGTTCATCCAACCAACCACTCTTTACAAAAATCTGTACGATCATTTTGCAAGTACAATTCAATTTGTACTATTCTTAAAATAAATTTTCAACCCGAAAATGTAAATTTTCTTTATATCATTCGATGTCTGTCTTTTTCTTTTGTTTATTATTCGACTCTGTTCCTATCAGAAATCGAACTCTACTCCTCCCTTACCCAAATATTTACAAGCGACAGAGCAGAGCCCAAAACTAAAGTTTCATATACATGGAGCAATCACTCTACAAGAGGACTCAGCAACAGGAGGCCCCAACAAGCCATACGCTGGTAAATTACAACAGCACAACACATCTATAGGAACAACTGACGAGCACAGAAAATCCTAACCTCTGAGTTTTCTGTAATTCATTATCAAGATCTACCAAAGCCGCAACCAGATCACTTATTTAACCTCCCATAGTGTCTTGAAGTCTCGACATTTGCCAACCGGATAATGCAGTACTGAAGCGTGGCTCAGTGCGAGGCAAAGGTGCGGCGTTGCCTGCAGGAATTTTGCTCTTTGCTTCCTCCGGGGCTGTAACTTGGTTGTGTCAGCTCGCAGGAGTTTCCTTGATCTTTTCTGCTACAGATACTTAACGGCATGTTCTGTAACTTAATTCTAGCTCTATTTTTACCATTTGGATATGAGTCGTCAGCTGTTTCCGAGCTTTTCTCCTTGAAATGATTAGATCCTTGTACTATAAATGTGATTACCTCGGGACTAGAACCTTCGGTATCTAAGGTACCATTTTCATTGTAAATAGCTTGTGAATCTTCCTTCGGGCTTTTGCATTCTGCAGATAGCGAATGATTGGAAATGTTATGCGAGTTTCGTGTTATTTCATCATCCGTGATGTCATTGTCAACTTCATCATGCTTGTTGTATAAAGACTGTACCGTGACCTGTTTCTTTGACTTGCTCTTTTTTGAGCGTCCATCCCTTCGTGACGTTTCGTCAGAAAACGCAGCCACCAGTTCCAAAGCACTCTTGGCGGAAGCTATTGCCCTTGCTGCACCGGCAGCCTTCTCCTGAACTGTAACTCTGGCAGCCTCTGCAACTTCAGCTGCGGCTAAAGCTGCTTTCTTGGAAGACTCGACTATTTCTTCAAGCGACGAACTACTAGTAGCACTCGAATAGGAGCTTAACAGTGTTTTGAAATAAGTATCAACTTCAGATGGAGTTGGAGGTGAAGCAGACGTTGATACATGTGATTGATCGTTACTATTTTGTTTCTTCATACCAGCCAAAAGCCTTTTTCTAGGCGGCATAAGGACATCATCGTCCAAGTGGCTGCCATCACATACATTGCCTTCCATCTATAACAATCCGGAAAGCAAACCATTCACATCGACAGGCGTAGAACACTTCCACTGCATCAACGCATAAAAAGAAACAACAATCAGCTCATTAAAAAATCTTCATCGCCGCATTTAATTCCACAATTCAAGAAGCCAATATATTCAAAATCTCATTCTTTCCCGTCAAACCGACGCTGACTTTCTCCAAATACAAATTCATAAATCTAACAACATATATAAGAACCTACTGAAAACAAAAACAGCGAACGAACGATCCACATATGAAAAAGGCCGTGCGCTGACAAGAAGAAAAAAAACTCCCAAACCAACCAAATGTGGCATGCCGGCAGCTCGAATGTTAACTGATCTCTACCTCGAACAACCCTCCAGCTTTACACGAGAAACAAAACCGATACAAGAACTGTCACAGTAGAATGTGGTTTGATATTTCAGATCTTTCATACCTAGATAACATATCGAGTACTAACAAAAATCCGATCCCTAGTAAAGTCCGCACTGCTCAAGAACCCTAATCCACAATCCCTAACAGCAAACTGGATGTCAAATTGGCACCATTTTAGTTTCAATCTCCTTCCAACCAATCTTAGACTTAATTTTTTTTCTCCTACAGCATTTTTAAGGAACTAAGCAAATTAGGGTCAAACAGAAATTTCAAGGCTCAAATCGGAAAGAAACAAAAGTAACTGACAGGAATCCATCAAAATCTGCAACTGGGCGAATCTCCATAATTCAATACACCGCCTGACGGAGAGGATGGAAGAAGAGGGAAACCATAAATCCTGGGCTGCGCCTCGACGACAAACAAAAGTAAAGATGCGATCTTTACCAAATTTGGTGTCATTGCAGAAAGAATATGAGAATAGAAGTGGAATTTGTTGTAGCTGAGCTGAATTGGGTTTACCTTGAAGAAGGGCATGGATGAACCGGACGAGAAGATGAAAACCCAGAAATGAGCGGAGATGAGTGTTTTGATTTAGGACCAGACGACCACTCTCTCTCCTCAAGCTCCCTTGCTCATCCGCACGTGTGATCGTCACAGTGTCAAAATAGAGAGAAATAATTTCAAAAATTAAACTTAAGTATTTTGGCGTTTCTCACTATTGAAAAGTTAGTGACACCCTTTGCTAGTATTAATAGTGCGTTCTTTTATATTTAAATTTATTATTTTATTTATATATATATATCTATATTTATTTATATACTATTTATTACCACCACAAAAAGAACACACCATCAATAAAAATAATAATTTAATTTAATTTAATTTAACTTAACTCCACCACCAATACCACCACTCCACTACCACCACCATTATCACCACACTTCCACAATCATAACAATCCACCACCAAAAAAACAACACACCACCAATAAAATATAATAATTTTCAGAGACGGTGGAAGTGAAGAAGTGACAATCCTGAAATAATTTTCAGAGAAGCATAGAAAATATTCTTTAAAGGTACCCTCTTTCAAAAAGTTTCTTTCTTTTTTATCCATAGTTAGAAATAGCGCTTTTACTCAAGTGTATTGTTCCTCACAATACCTCTTGCGTCAGCTTTTTTTTTGCAACGTCAATGTCACATAAGCAATTAAGACAAAGGCGTTGTTAGAAGCAACCCGTTTAATAAAAAGCGTTGTTTATAACATCGTATTTTGAAAAAGGATATAACCCAAATGTTTTCAAAAAGTGGAGCAAAAGGAGAACATCTTTGTTAAAATAAGGCAAATTTTTTTAAAAAATAGATAAATTATATTAATTTTTATAACTTAATATGAGACCACTACAAATGGGAATCACAAATAAAAAAGCATATGACTAACTAGTCGATCATCTCGACTCTGCAATAGAGGCAATTATAGTCGTTTCTTAATAAAAACATATCCGCCAAAGTCTTCTGCGTCTCCATACCTTTGCCATTAGCCCACCTCACCGCCACGGTCCTGACCAAATGGTCCGCTCTCATCTAAAACCTCATAAAGGTTTAATGATGAAAGGCACGAACAAAAACTCATGGGCTAAACAACCAACTCCATACTTAGAGATCTTCCTCTCCTCTGCTCTCCTATCTGTCTTTCTTGACTCCAGCCACACCCCTCCTCCAAGAAAAAGGGACAATGGAAACATCCATACAAAAATCTCTACCTCCATCCCACGTAGGTACTAAAATGTCTGCTGACTTCTCTCCCCAGGCAAGAAGAACTGCCACCTCCAGCCTAGGCCCTAGACTAGTCTTCCTAAGAAAAGTGAACAACGCATCTCTTACCGCATTATTTCTCTGAATCCTCCTCCAACTCTCAGAACAATGAGAGTCATGATCACTGCCCGCGTCAGAAGTGTGCAACCCTATATAAGCTGTACAAGTATGAGAAACAGCGAATACGTCGTGCATGGTACGATACTTGAGGGCCAAATGACACACCGTCAGTTTCATACGAAGCCAAGAGAAAAGGCGTAGGTATCGATATAGTCCAAATATCGCTCCCTGATGCAGAAACTGCATTCACTAGGGTCTTTACCCAAGTTTCTCCTCGTCTCTTGATCTCTTTCCTGATGACTTTTGAGGCCAAATCGGTAAGCCACTGCAGTGGATTAGCCTTCGACCTTAAGTCCTCCAAATCAACTGGGGAGGTGGGACGAAACTTCAAATTACACTCTTCATGCAAGACTCCGCACCTTGATAGAATGAATCCATTGTAAGCATCTCCACCTGCCTACACCCAGGAAACTACAGTAGCCGAGAAAGCCACATCGTTACCTACCAATGTACCTAGCTCACTGAACCCTAGAAGCAAACCAACCAACCTCATTTGCTCCATCATGAAATCCGCGTTCTATATATGCACCAAACTCTAACAAATTAAATATCATCTTTGGCATGCCTACGCATGCCCGCAAAAGTAACAACTTCAACTGCGGATTATCCAACTTAGACCCCTCAGCTAGGATGACTTGAATACCAAGAACTCTCTGTCCTATAACATAATCAACCCCTCTCCCATCCACTGAAACTGGATTATTCAAGACAGATAAAAACCGAATAACCAGAGATAACAAACCCATCTAGCACCTCAGGAGGCAGGTCTCGGTCTCCACGTGGCCACACCCACAAGGACCCCAAACGCTGTCAACAATTCCTCTCGATGATTCATTAATAAATTGTCATTAAGGTATCAAGCGTTGCGCACCAAGCGAGAAAATAACTCCCCAATCCGACATAGCAAAGGCTGCAAAGCGATGGAAAAAAGCAACGGACTCCCAAGATCACCTTGTTGCACCTGACGACAACAAAAAATAGTTGACTCTGCAATAAACAGCAAAGCCTGAAATTCATACCAATACTCAACCCAAGCACTCATAGATGGGAAATGAGTAATGACGCGACATTCCCTCCATGAAAACCTCTATGCTGACCAGATTAAAAGCATTCGTGAGATCCACCTTCAAAACTCTAACCTCTCATCAACTGAATGCTTCGCCACCAAGTTGTTCAATGAATGTGTAATAGCCTCTACGACCCCTCTCACTCCCACATCCAACTGAAAAGGCAAAAAATGAACCATTGTTAAAGCTCGAGTAGCACTCATAGCCACTCTCAAAGTAAGACTACGCCAAACCTCTCCCACTACGACTGGCTGAACTCCTTCGGGTTTATCAAGATGAATAATAAGAGAACTCATAAGAAGCGGAGCCAAACTAAGTTGCGCTCTCACACTGAGCAAAAGCGCTACATGGGCTGTAAAATCCACTATAACTGAACCTCCTCCACAAGACATGCGATTCTCTGAACCATGTTCAACAACAACTGCGACTTGAGCCCATCCCGCCCCCCGGCGGAACCGCTTGGAAAAGATTGAAGAGCTCGCGACATCTCATAAAAATACACAAACGAAATTGGAGGCAGCCCCGAGAGAACCCTCGGAGGTGGAGAATACTGGTGCTTATAAATGAGTTCATCCATCACCTCTTAAGACCACGAAAAAACCCCTTCACTAACTAAAGCGCCCACCTCATCTCCGAGCCGACCAATCACCGCCAACTTCTCGCACCGCTTCACATTAATCTTCCTCTGGTCTTCCTGAGAAAAAATTGGCGCACGCCTCCCAGACACCCCCTTGCCAACTGCCTCATGTCTAAGGCAACGTTGACCATCACCTCCCTCTTCCAACACACCCAACCTACGAGCCACCAAATCAGCCAAGGAGATGCCACTCATTTCTTCTTTTTGACCGATGTAAGAACTGACACAACAATTACATGCATGATCCCCATCGATTAAGGTCACTAGGACATTCATCTACCGCTTTAGTTGCCTCATCATAATACTTAGCCATACGTCTCCTACAAGATCTTGGAATGAATAGGGATCGCCGCGCTTTTCAATTTCAAGAGTACCTCAGGATCTTCGTCAACAAGCTTAAAAACATTAGATATATCTTCTATGCCTGCGTAATCCTGCTACCAACCACCACCTCACTTAAACGCCTTATTGGAATGTGATAGCCACCAACGTCTCTCAAAAGGTATCCCAGAGATTCACAATCCTGTATACCCCACATGCCATTTTGGATTCACCACCTGATCATGATGTGCAATGTTTCGAGATACATCAACAGCTTCATGTGAAAATATCCATAACTGAATCCGACTTTAGGCGCAGCAAATCCGCTTCCGATCGAGCTCTTCTTCAAAAGGACAAGGCATCGATTCCATGCCAAATGGCGTCAAGCTCTTCTTGACCAAGGCGCCGAGCACTTTTTCAACTGGGAAGATGGTTGATAAACCCTTTAGATAAATGAAACAAGTTGGCAAGTTTTACAAAAGGGAAAAAATGTCATAAAAGGAACCCTCCCCAACTTCATTTTAAATACATGTAGTTGGTGTAACATTTGCTTATCAATATATTATTGAATCTTTCACACCAACTACATGTAAATATTTACCCCTCCCCCACCAACTACATATAAATATTAAATACATATATTTTTCACATCAACTACATGTAAATATTAAATACATATATTTTTCACACCAACTACATGTAAATATTTACCCCTCCCCCACCAACTACATGTAAATATTAATACATATATTTTCCTTATCAATACATTATGTAACATTCAAGGTTAAAAAGTTTATAAGAAAAATTCATAATGTAATTATTGAAATGTGAAAATATGGAAAAAAAATTCTTTGCCACTTGTGTTAAATTTACTCCAATTTCTACCATTGTTCCTGAAAAGATTCCACATTTATCATCTTTGCACAAATCACTATCGTCAGTTGCGATTTGTTATATTTTTTTTCCACAAACTGTTACTAACAATATGGGTTTGCTCTACTAGATGGATATATGGACGAGTCAGATCCTATCTGGCATCCGAATAGGCAAAAATATCAAGCCAAGCTCAGTAGCAGCTTGACCTTAAAACAAGGTCAAACCGTTACTCCTAGTAGCGGCTTGTTTCGTAAAACATCGGAGGCCACTGAGTTCTTTCAACATATCAAACCGTTACTGACAATAGCGGCTTGACTCAAAAAATGAGCAACTGCTACTGATAGTAGCGGCTACACATTTGGGGTTACATATCTTCGGATCGACGTCGCCTAAAGAGAAGACTCTGCCGCGTAGAGTAGAAGAAAGGAAGGAGAAAGAGGAGAAAAAGCTTGATTGCGATTTTAATTCTAAAACAAACTACTGTGAGAAACTTGATATGCTGAAGGAACTCAGTGGACTCCGATTTTAACACAAGCCGTTACTCAAAATCGTGGTTTGTTATTTTGCCTATTCGAATGAAGTAGGATCTGATATGTCCATTTATCCATCCAATAGCCCAAACTGTTACTGTCAGTAGCGGTTTATACAACAAATGATAAATGTGGAATTTTTCAGAAATAGTGGCAAAAAATGGATTAAGTTTAACATAAGTGACAAAATTAAAAAAATACGAGGCTCAAAATTATATTGAAAAATGAAAACCTAAAATAAAATTGGTTTCAAATCAACCTCACTAAAACGACGTCGTAACCGCATTAAGCCACCACCAACCACGATGCTCTGAATATTCGCAGCAGTGGAAAAAAAAACCATAAATACAAACTCCAACCCAACAACCCCAAACTCCCCAGATCTCATCGTTTCTCCGACAATTCCACGAAAATGGCAGCCGCCGCAGGAGGCTCATCCCCCTACTCCCTCCTCCTCAAAAACCCTAATCCCATCATCTCCAACCGCACCCCCAAAATCCACACCCTCAACCTCAAATCCACCCACCTTCCCACCACCCGCCGCATCTCTTGCGCCGCTCCCTCCACCAAGCCCCTCCACACCATCCGCTCTGATCCATCCCAATCCTCAGATCGGGTTTTCAACTTCGCAGCCGGGCCCGCCACGCTCCCCGAATCCGTCCTGCGCAAGGCCGAGTCCGAGCTCGTCGACTGGAATGGATCTGGGATGAGCGTCATGGAAATGAGCCACCGAGGTAAAGAGTTCCTATCAATCATTCACAAGGCCGAGTCAGATCTCCGTCAGCTCCTCGAGATTCCGGAGGAGTACGCCGTACTGTTCCTCCAAGGCGGGGCCACAACCCAGTTTGCGGCAATTCCATTAAATCTGTGCACTCCTGGGGACGAGGTTGATTATGTCGTCACTGGTTCGTGGGGAGACAAGGCGTTTAAGGAAGCTCAGAAGTATTGTAAGCCCAATGTGATCTGGTCTGGGAAATCCGACAAGTATACGACGATTCCAGCTTTTGAGGATTTGGATCAAAATGTGCACGCCAAGTATTTGCATATATGCGCCAATGAGACCATCCACGGCGTTGAGTTTAAAACTTATCCCACATTGAGAAACCCCGATGGGATTTTGATCGCTGATATGAGCTCTAATTTTTGCTCAAAGCCGGTTGATGTGCGAAAATTCGGCATCATCTATGCCGGAGCTCAGAAAAATGTGGGACCTTCCGGTGTCACCATTGTTATTATCCGTAAAGTTTTGCTTGGCAATGCGCAGGACATTACGCCTGTGATGCTTGATTATAAGATCCACGCTGATAACAATTCATTGTACAACACTCCGCCTTGTTACGGGATTTACATGTGTGGATTGGTGTTTGATGATTTGATAAAGCAGGGCGGGCTGAAGGAAGTGGAAAAGAACAATGTAAGAAAGGCGCAGCTTTTGTACGACGCCATTGATGGAAGCAGAGGGTTTTATAAATGCCCGGTGGAGAAGTCTGTTAGGTCGCTGATGAATGTTCCGTTTACGTTGGAGAAGGCTGAGTTAGAGGGTGAGTTTGTGAAGGAGGCGGCGAAGGAGAAGATGGTTCAGCTCAAGGGCCACCGCTCGGTTGGTGGTATGAGGGCTTCTATATACAACGCCATGCCGTATGCTGGGGTGGAGAAATTAGTTGCTTTCATGAAGGATTTCCAAGCTACGCATGCCTGATTTTGGTACTTCTGATCCAAGATTTTGTGTCTTGTTTTTTCTTGCTCGGTCAATCGATGCTGTTTAAGAATTCTGGTAGTTTTATCTTTTGGCGCGACGACGCTGAAAAAATATCTCATGGATTGTTTTGGTGTTAACACTTGAAAAACCATGTATGGTTATGATTTTCTGCGAATTGAGAGTATGGAGGCTCAAGGAGGCAGCAGTGATATGATCGTTTTCCATTGAATAATTCCTCCATATGTTTCATTTTGAGTTAAATGTTTTTTTTTTTTTGAATAAATTTGATTTTCATTCAAAAAAAGGGTATCCAGCCAAAACACACACAAAATAACCTAAGACTAAACCCTAAATTTTCACAAAGAGTATGGCAACATTCTCCCAAAACTAAATCCAAGGTACGCTCTCAAATCGGAAAAATATAATTGTAAAACTGCAATTTGGTCCTCGAACCACGAAAAACGTAGCGAGCGGAACTATTGAACATGATTTTCAAATTTCGTCGTTAATACCTATATATCATTGAGCTTGATAGATTGATAATAGAAACAAAACATCCCTTAGTCAGCCCGCCAAAATAGGTCCAAAATCCTCTTATTTTTCTGGCGAAGTGACTTTAGGAATTTACGCTGAGTTACCGAAAATTGGCCGTGCTTATATTATCGCCCTGTTGCTCTAACGAAAGTTTTTTTTTACTTTGCAATCAAATGTAAGAATTACGGAAGCAAGCGAGTCAATACATTTGTGGCATGTTCACAAATGTATTTGTTTCGGTAACTTTCGATAATAAACGAGCCAGAGTTCAAGAACAAATTTTGATCTGGTTAAATAAATGAACCGAATACGAGCATCGAAGAATTTGATTCATTTATAATAGTGTTTTTTGAACATCTATCGAGAACGTTCTAATAGCTGTTTTGAACAACTATTGTTTTTATGAGCTATTGAAAAATTGTTATAAAATTTATCAGGACGTGATCTATTAGCAAATGAGCGATCAGATTTAAACATATTGATTTTAAAATTAAATAAATACATATTTCATTAAACAGTGATAATTTTGTTTCAGAAAAATAATGCAAAAAGAAATATTCGCTTGTCTTCTGGCGACATCTTTCTTCGCCTTGTCCGACACGAATTAATAAAAAGACGAAGCAGCTACCTTCGCTCCGGGTTCGCTCCCTAGATTTCCGATCCATTTCGGCTCCGCGTAGTCAGCTAGTCAATACAGCACATTTGCTTTTCGGTACAATTTTTATCAGTTTCCAAGTTGATCTGCAGCTGGGATTTGTTGTCTGGACACCTGCAGATCTCCCTGGTATTTTTCATCTTCTTCTTGCTGGAGATTCTTGCTGTTTCGGACGGGCTCGTGCCAGATGGGCTTCATCAATTTCGCCCCTTTTCAAGAATTATATTGTTGATGGCAATGGGCATGTTGTTGATTTTGACTTTAATAGGAATTTGATGTGGTCAAGTTTTAGTTGATTCTGTTGTTCGGTTTTTGGTCTGTGCTTTCATTTGATTGATCCTTTCAGGCCAGTGATTGATTATTAATGTCTATAGCTTGTGGCGTGCCGCTCATCGAGTGTGTGTACTGTCTGGCTTGCACTCGTTGGGCGTGGAAAAGGTGTCTTCATACTGGTGGACATGACAGTGAGAATTGGGCAGAAGCCGCCCCGGAAGAGTTTGAGCCCGTCCCTCGCCTTTGCAGGTACATTTTGGCGGTATATGAGGATGATCTTCGGACGCCGGTTTGTGCGCCGCCAGGAGGGTATGGAATTGACCCTGATTGTGTGATTACAAAAAAGAATTATAAAGACACTCAAGGCCGTGTCCCGCCTTACTTGTTGTATCTCGATCATAGTCATGCCGATATAGTTCTTGCAATTAGAGGCCTAAACCTTGGATCTCAAAGTGACTACAAAACTCTGCTTGACAACAAACCGGGACAAAGGAAATTTGATGGAGGGTATGTCCATAACGGGTTGTTGAAGGCAGCGGGATATGTTCTGGATACCGAGTGTGATACTCTGAAGGAATTAGTTGAGAAATATCCGAGTTACACTTTGACTTTTACTGGTCATTCGCTTGGATCAGGTGTGGCTGCTTTGTTGACTATCGTTGTGGTGAGTAATCGCCAACGGTTGGCTAACATTGACAGAAAGAGAATCAGGTGCTACGCTATTGCCCCTACCCGGTGCATGTCCTTAAACTTGGCTGTCCGATATGCAGATGTGATCAACTCTATCGTGCTTCAGGTAGCGGAACCTTGCTTATTTTTTGTCGCTATCATACACTATTTATATTTAATGTCTCAGAATAATCTCGTTTTCTTAACAGTGCGCTTACATTTTTGAAGTGCTTACTTATAGAAAATCGATGACCTAGAATTGCAAAATATGTTTTTTAGAATTTTATACACGCAGCAGGAAATTTAGTAAGCTAATAATACACTTTTAACCGGAACATGGGACTGGCGTGGAATAGAATATTTTGCTTCTGAATCAAATTCTGAGCGTTGGGATTACTAAGCCTGCAAAAATACAAATAGTATGTGTTGACGTACTTTGTTAAATTGTATAGACATTACTCATTCACATGTCGGATTAAAGATAAATGGTATGTGTTGCGGCTTACTGACTTATCTGAAACTGTGCCAGGATGATTTTTTACCTCGAACAGCTACGCCTTTGCAGGACATATTCCGTTCACTCTTCTGGTATGCTCTCTTACTTAAAATGTGCTTGTCAGCTTACGGGTTATGATATAATCGTAGAGTGAAATGTATCTGATGTGCGATGTGTTAAGCCTCACTGAGAACTTGAATGTACTATTGAACAGTTTTCCTTGCTTATTATGCTTGGGATGCATGAAAGATACGTGCATACCAGAGGAACATTTCTTGAAGGATCCAAGGAGATTATATGCTCCAGGCCGCTGCTATCATATCGTGGAGCGAAAGCCATTCAGGTTGGAACTGTCTTAAATGTACCGAGCTTGAACCTGTTTTTTGTGTACGTGGACCTGTTTCGTCAAATAAATGTAAACTCACTAGTATCAACATTTTGTCGGTGGATTTATACTCGCTGTTTACTTGATTCTCTACCGAGCTGCCTATCATTTTTCTAATAAAATGTACGTGCTGGGTTTGCAGGATCGGAAGGTTTCCACCGGTGGTGAGGACAGCCGTTCCTGTTGATGGAAGATTCGAGCACATAGTCCTCTCTTGCAATGCCACGTCGGATCATGCCCTTCTTTGGATCGAGAGAGAAACCCAAAAGGCTCTGGACGTAAGTTCTCAGTTTTTATTAACCAATAAAACTTAATCTTATACTTACAATGGTAGGACGACATGTTTCCAACTAACTTTTCAAAATCAGTTATTTAAGGATTGAGAATTTTCATAGCATAACGGATGAAAGAGCTACTCGAATTATTGAGTCTTCTTGAGATCACTTGGTCGGGCTATGAGCGAAATTTTCTTGGAACTTGTAGAATAGTGAAGGATTTATCTAACTGTTCGGCGTTGGTAGATGTTTATGTCTTCTTGTTTCTTTACTATTTTCTTTGTACATGATCTCAGTTGATGCATCAGAAAAGTGAAACCATGGAGATCCCGGCAACGCAAAAGATGGAACGGAAAAAGACGCTAGCCAAAGAACATAATGAGGAGCACAAGGCTGCACTCCAACGGGCCGTCACATTGGATATCCCGCATGCCTATTCACCCTCAGCAGATGAACAGCAGAATGACTACGTGCCGGCCAGTACATTCTTTGAATCTTCTTCCTCGTCTTCGTCGGTTAGTTCCACAAAAAAGCGAAACAAGTTATCAGGAAACTGGGATGAGCTGATCGAGCGCCTTTTTGACAAAGATGACCATGGACAGATGCTTGTCAAAGGAGCTGTAAAATAACAGCATAAATGTAACTTGCCCGAAATCAGATGAACGACAGGAACTCGAATACCTAGGAGGTTGACTATTAAGAAACTTCTCATAAATTTAAGGTTTTGGCTACCGAATTTTTATTAAGAAACGACTACAGTTAGTTTCTGCCGCAGTTCTTTTTTTTTTGCTTGTGATCCCCATTTGTAAATATCTCATATTGAGTTATAAAAATTAATACATTCTACGAGATTTTGCTTTTGATCTCCATTTGTAAATGTTTCATATTGTGTTATAAAAATTAATACACGAAATTGATTGATGTATCTTTTTTGTAATGTCAAAAGATGTTTGCTGTAAGCTGATTTTTCTGGTGTAAAATTCAGCCTGTCCTCGGACAAGGTTGTTACATTACATAAAAGATATTATCCTGTCCTCCGATCAGGTCGTTACAAATACATATTTCACTTCCTCGGAGGAACATCACATAAATATATACAGAGGTTACATTGAGGTTGGAAGGAACAGGTTATCATCTCATCAATTAGATTCCCAATTGATGAGATTTGCAGAACACAAACTGGACATTTACCACTAGATATGGTCAAATGCTGCGGTTGGGATGGGATTCGGTCATTTATCTATCTATCTATTTATCTATGTTTCCATTCATGGCGGCTCCTGAAATCGGTTGGCTGATATCGTCAGGTACTTGGAAATATTTCCACATGGATCATTTTTAATCAGAAAGGTTGGAATTTAGAAATCGGCTCACCTAAGCATCTTCCATTGTTGGAGTTACTCGCTACTTGTTCAAAGAATCCTTTGCTAGCATCTGCGCATTTTCCACAAGATGATTCAAAATAATTAGAGCGGCTGCGAAACAAAAATGTTAGATAAAGAACCTCGATTTTTTGAATAGCTTACCATGTTTCATTGTTAGTGACGGGGCTTGCTCGTTAATATATCCGATCACCTTGGCCGGTATCCCAGCAACCATGCTGTAGATTGAACAAGCGAGAACATGTAAAGAGTCATTCACTACCGACTGATATTTAGTTGGGAAGATGTAGCTACCTGTGCGGGGGAACACTCTTCAGGACGAGGGAACCGGCTGCTACCATTGCATTTCCACCAACTACAATATTACCTAGTATAGTAACACCGGCTCCAATGAGAGCACCGTCGCCTACTTTTGGATGTCTATCGCCAATTTCTTTTCCATTACCTCCTAAAGTTACACCCTTCAGACAAAAAAATTTCGTGAGTGAGAAATATCTGCTGAAAATAAGCGGCAAAAGAGGTGAAAAAAATTAACTCACTTGCATTAGTGAAACTCTGTTTCCGATAACAGCAGTTTCGCCGATCACAACTCCTGTCCCGTGATCAAGCAATATTCCTTGTCCAATTTTAGCAGCTATATAGTATAACCGTAAATAGCGTGTCGGTAAAACGTCAAAATCTGAAAGTTGATCCAAACATTTAAATGAAAGAACTCGCGCAGAAATTACCTGGATGTATGTCGATAGCGAAAACCTAAGACGGGAAATGAATGAAATCCATCAATACAACATCAATAATCGATCACGATACATGCAGTGATATAGATAGTGGAGGATTCGAGGAATAGCTGACAGTTACCTCGCTGACGAGGCTTTGCAGTGCCAATGCCAACACTTTGCGACCCTGACTCCACAAAGCATGTGCTATTCTGTACGTTTGGATAGCTTGAAAGCCCTGGAAAATTATTCCAAGACGTCACGGATTAAACTCTTTTTGAAAGTTAGCACCGAGTAAGCTATTAATTAAGAACCCAGGTCGGCAATATAAGTGTACAACAGGGCGGCAATACCTTCGGATATAGCAAGATCGAACAGTAGGATAAACAAGAAGGATCGCGATCCTTAAATGCCTGTGAGCGAAAGTCGAAAAAAAATTTAAATACCTTAAAGCTTAGCACGAACAAACTGACTGATGTAACAAATTAAAATGTTTATGCTCGACGCCTCTTACCTGAATATCCAAACGAATTGACCGTTGAATTCCCCTATCCCGCAATATCACATTACAAAATATATCCATCAACTGAGTCGCCAAAAGAGTAGGACTCTGAAGTCGATTAGCAAGAACAAACCCTAATGCTTTCTCCAAACAATTATGCGACACAATGCTCGCATACAAGAAACTACTAAGAATAGGTTCCTTTTCCGCCTGTATGAGTTAGTAACACCATCAGGATAGCTCTATCAAAATACCAAAACCAGAAAGAAATTTCTATTCGACAACGGAGAAAGATAAAATGGATTTCAACAGCAATTAACATCT
The DNA here is from genome assembly GCA_963678935.1 of Umbilicus rupestris. Lineage (NCBI taxonomy): Eukaryota > Viridiplantae > Streptophyta > Magnoliopsida > Saxifragales > Crassulaceae > Umbilicus > Umbilicus rupestris. Next base: position 8,247,007 of record OY787629.1, read on the forward strand.
CTACCCTTCAACTTTATCAACTATTCGGTAAATCCGCTAACTACCCAAATTAGAAAGGAACTCAATACAACCAACAACATATTAAACATATACAATCAGTAGTTTACAAACAGAAAGTCACATTAAACTCCGATTTTTATACAAAAACCAGGAAGCCGCTAGAACCACGGAATATAGCATTTATGGAAAAACAGCCTCTAAAAATCAATTTGGCGATTTTTTTGCTGAGCGAGCGGCAACATATCGCATAAAAGAAACTTGCAACTTTGAAGCCCCATTTCTCATCCAGTAAGATTATCAGCATCAAGGCTTAGTGATTTAACAAAACGCGCTAACGCAGCCTCCAAGCGACAGTTCTAGATGCCATTCAAAATTGTGCAAATCTTAGTCAGATGCCATTAAGACAAAGAAATCGACAAGACATGGTATCAAAATCAAATTTCTGAAGCACACACGCAATTCCAAAGCGAAAATCCAACCAACAAATCACAACACCTAAAATCAGTTTCTCCGCCAACCCAATCATTAATCAGTTTCACTAGCTTAGCTCAGCCACTACCTCAAGTTTAGCCTCGTCTCTAATGGCATCCCAAATCGGATCAGACAACACCAAACCGGGCACAACAGAATCCTCAGCCTCATTCTCGGATACCCCCATCGCGTATACTGGAAAAACCTTCTCCGGCCGATACACCGGCAGCTCGTCCCTTCTCAAACACTCCATCTCACACTTTCAAGAAATGAACCAGAGCCCAGCTAGGGTTTCAAATTGAGACCCGTCATGACCCAATCGGATAGTGATTGTGAAATTGGGGAGAAAGGGAGAGGTGGGGTATTTATACATGATCGAATGAGTGAGCCGGTGGGAGGTGATGCGGTGTCTGGTTGATGGAGCACCACTGATCTCCTATTTTTCGTTTATTTAAATTACTATTTTATTGCTTTTTGGATATTAAATTGTTGTTCATGTCGGACGGTTTTGTCGTTTTGCTGATCCTCCGCCCTCCGGCAGTTAAACTTTTTTTAGGACATACAAAATCGAAACGCTTCCTCTTGATTGAAATCAACAATATTTATGATGAAATTAAATTATTATATAAGTGTGGATACAATTTTTTATATTATCCAAATAAAAATAATTATTTTGTTAATAACAATTTATAATCTAAAGACTTCAATTAATTATTCCAATGAGTGTGAATTAAATTTTATAATTTAATGTGAAATAATAACAAATGGGATTCACAATAGCCAATGCATCTCAAATCTGACGAAGAGGCTAAATGTAATCATTTCTTAATAAAATCCGTCCGTTAAAATCTTTTGCGAGACAAATGAAAACTTTTGCTTCACTTTGGCCTCCACACACCTCATCGCCACGGTTCGATCAGTTGATCTGCTCTAACTCCAAAATCTCATAAGATTCAATTATAAAACGCACGAACACAAGTCTATTGACAAAACCAGCACCTCCGTACTTAGAAATCTTCCTCTCTTCTGCCCTCCTAGCTGTCTTCCCTGACTTCAGTCACGCCTTCCCTGACTCAGTTAATACTTCTAAATTTTAAGGAACGTACATAGTCATAGAAATTAAGCAATCGAAAAGAAATATATATATAAAATCCTCAATTTCTTATTTGAATTTTTCTTCCTTCATAGTTTTATGGCATAGAATTTTAACTTTTTTCCAAATGTCTATCATAAATATATATCAAAACTTTATTATCAACAATTGGAAATTAGGACTAGAATTACTCTGTCAAACCACGTCTCAATGTTGATCAACCCATGCAAAGATACAATACCAATAGAGCTGGTTTGAGATAGAATAGGTAATAAAATAATAAATTGTAATGAGGTCAAAAATATTACACTTGTAAGCGTGTTTGGTAAAATTATATGATTTTTTTTTTATCAAATCACATGTAATTTTAAAATCTTCAACAAGTTACATATACCATATTATTTTATTATTTATTTAATTTGACTGTATTAAATTTGAATCGAAGCACGAAAATAATAATATAATAAAACAATTAGTTTAATGAAACTTCAAAGTGCACTCTATACTACACAAGGACGGAGCCAAATGGAGAGATATGGGGTCAAGTGACCCCCTCCTTTGCCCCTCTTCTTAATATTTTCCTTGCAAAATTTACAATTCTTGTGATTTACATTTTTCGCTTTTAAAATGTTTTGATTCCATCTAAAAGTATGTTTCGAATCATTTGAGTTACATTTTGAGAAATTATTATGAGTCTCGGTTCAGTAGACGCCTTAATTGTGTCTAAAATATCATGTGAGCGTTGAGTGAAATAATAATGGTACGTCTGAATATGAAAGTATTAAACAGTTCATATATGAGTAAAAAAAGTGCATTTGCAACTTTGCAAGTGCATATAAGAAAAACATACATATGGCTTGTTGCATTATCATATGGCCAAAGTATGGTGCACTAAAAGCGATTCGCATCAAATTATTTTTTAGTTTTTTATCTGTCAGCGGAATTGGGATAGTGTAACGAGAAAATATCAGTCATCACTTCTGATCATCGCTTCTGATCTACTTGCATCGTATCATATAGAGTAATCTGATTGGGGTATGATGATTGATTAGTGGACATACTTTTCCATGTTATACGCAAAAATAGAAGCCGACTAGGTGGGAATGGATGCACATAGCCGTTATTGCGTCCGCATTCACAAGCATGTATCTAAAGCCTTCCCCTAACCCACCATCACAATAAGATGCTCACTTTATGTCACGCCTGCATATTCTTATTAACTATTACATTCTTCTCATTTATGCTTGGCATCAGAGCAACCAAACCACTGAATTTTACCTTCAAAATTTACGAGTTGATTGGATCATCTTACAACGAACAAACGAATAAAGAATGGCCGGGTTTGGATATTAGTTCTTGAAGATTAAGACGAAGAACCAAGGAAACTTTATCTGCGCTACGGAAAATATTACCGGGGGAGACGGACGGTAAAAACTTGAACTGATTATTAACGGCCAGGACAGAAATATTTGCTGGGAAGTTCCCTATAGGACATTGAAAAAAATGTCTTATAAAGCTGGAGCAGAAATTTTCTTGTGGAGTTTGATGTGGTAGCCTTTTTCCCCGAATCCCAACGTCGGGTCCCGTGTAATTCTTCCCTCCTTAACCTTGACGCACCTGACAAAATCCGCACATATGTCTCAGAAAAATAGAACAATCGACGAAAATGGTGAACAGAAGACAGAACATTGATAGTTAACACTAACTTGTATTCTGTAACCATAACATGAAGAAATACCGCCATGACCATTTTGCTCAAGTCAGCTCCTGGACATGACCTGATCCCCCCGCCAAATGGCGCGAAGCTGTTCATAGAAATTTTCAGACCATCCGCATTGTCATCCTGGCACGAGGCACGGGTTTTTTCTCTCTTTCAGTTATGATCGATCATTTAGAAAATTTGATCAGTAAAAATGCTGACCTTGTTCCATCTGGAGGGGTTGAAGTCCAAAGGATTTTTGAAAATATTTGGATTCATGTGAAGTGCTGCAGGAGCAATGAGAACAGACCAACCTGCTGGGATTGTATATCCTGCGAGAGGAGCGATTCGGTCCGGTGGCATTTAGAGTCAAAAGTGCCATTTTACAGGTTATATATTTTAAGAGCAAGCTAAAATTAGCATTTTGGACCTCAATGGTTGTCAGAATTAAGCAGAACTCACCGTTTACGTTGATTTCCTGAAGCGCTCTACGTAAAATCCCTACGCCAACATTTGCCACGCGCAGGGTCTCATTCACCGCCTACGAGCATAAAAAAATTTTCAGCAGAGAAAAGATGAAATTGTTCGTTCCTGTGAGAGCAGTAAATTTATAAATATGACGAAAGTCACTTACTTGAAGAGTAAAGTTCATGGATTTGTAATCTTCCCAGGACAGGCCATTACTGGAAGAAGCCTTCCTTGTGCAAATGCCTTCTTGTTCGACCTGACAATATTTCAAGAAATCAACGAAACCACGAATGTGTAAGAAATGTATAAAAAACGACCATAAGAGTTATACTTACTGTTACTTGGTTTAGGATTGGAGGATTCTCAGTGACTAACTTTATAAGCAAAGTTAGAGTTGTAGGAATCGACTCGATGCTAGCAAACATTAGGCCAAACAATGTATACAAAATAAATTCTTCTGTCAAAAAAGACTCTTCTTTGCTTCCCTGCACTAAACAATCCAGTAGATCATCGTGGCGCGTCTCAGGATGTGCTAGTCTTTCATTAACTGTCTGCCTCAACAGGTTCAGGACTTTCTTCTGCTTCTGCATTTAAAAACAGCATATTGTCTTTTTCGACGAACACGAAACAAACTGAAGTTTTTTTTGTTTGTTTTGTGTTTTACCTTTAGGCAGTTGTGGAAGGCTGTCCCGGGAAAATCTATAGGAAAGCACATCAAGCCTTTTAAGAAGTTCATAAACATCTCAGTCATGTCATCTGACGACGTCTCTCGATCATAACTAAAAAGCTCCGCCGCAACAAGATCAAAAACCATCTAAAATGCAGAAAATTTCAGTCTTTTTTAAAATCTACCTGTCTGTTGGTCTCAAAATTTTCAGGAAGATGGATAAATAAAATGAAGGCCAAAGAAGTTGAGAAAAAAAAAAAAAACCTTAGACAGTGATTGTGGCAAATCGACGCTAGATTGGAGAGACAACTGTTCTAGCCTCTGCCTCACCATACTCTCCACTCTACTCAAAAGTTTATCTTTGAGAGTTTCATACCCGAAACGCTTCAAAATCATCGCTCGCAGGAACTTGTGTATATGACCAGTGTCATTGCAGGACCCATCGTGCTTGAAAAACTTGGCATATGCATCTAAATACCACATTTCCACCAACTTACCCTCTTGCTGCAGTAGGAACTGATTCACATTTGGGTCTGTTGTTATTACAAATTTTCGCCCAGCGACGCTTGTTTTGAAAATCGGTCCATACCTATCGCCCGTTGGCCAAAAAAAAAACATACATACATTAAGCCTGCATTCTGCCAATTACTCCAAAAAAAATTTCCTCATAAAAACATTGGCTTGGTACTGCTGACAGAAAACATAAAATGACCGGCACACGAAACATGAGACCAAATAAGTACCCCAGAATCTTGGGGCTAAAAAATAGATGCAAGGTGATATTAAGGGATGGTTAAGTCACAAGTGTAGGGTAGGGTGTGGAATGTACCTGAGAATTCTGTCCTTGAAAAAGGGCAAAATGTCAAGGGAATGAGAGGGTTTTAGGAAGTGAAAAGTCTCTCCAAGAATGGGGAAGCCCATAGATCCAGGTGGGAGAGTCCCATTTGATCTGGGGTTGCTCCATTTGTAAGCACAGTGAGTTATGCAGACAATGAGAAAAGCTGCACACCATAACCACCACATGATGATGGATGAGATGAGATGAGCCTCTGCTGGTTTTGAACAAGGTGATGAACCTGAACAGAGGAAACAAGGGCTTTATCCTCATTCTTTAATGGCCATTTATAACATTCATATTTCAATGTCATTATCCTCATCAAAGTTCCTTTTTTTGCAGAAATTTTTGTAAAGCTCGAGTATATATGGTGATGTTTTTGCCATTTAAGGAGATGGGTAGGTGCATGCGAGCCACTTACAATACATGCATGCACCCCACATTAATATCATCATCATCATCATCATCATCCTTTTTTTCCTTAAACTTTATACTTTTTTTTCTATCCTTTTCCTAGTTTTGGTTTTGTTTATTTTTCTAAGTTTTTGTGATGTAGTATCAAACGAAACGTCAACATCTCATTAATTAGGATTCGATTCAACAATCCACACGTTTTAAGGTCTACCAATTTTACATCATACTTGTGCTTGGTGTTTTCTTTTTGGCATATTTCAATATAAAAAAATAATTACCATTAAAATGATTATCTTGCATCTTTATGAATTATATATTGTTATTATTCGCATTTTTTAGGTTCAATGAATTAATTAAATCTAAGGAATTACTCGAACGACATAAATAAATAAATATTTTTTCCTCATATACGTGAAAAATAGAAATGAACGTATAATATAATAGGGAAAATGTAATAAACAAAATGAAAAAAAAAATTTGTTTCAGCACTTGCGAAATTCCCAAAATTGAGTGGACGAATATATATATATATATAGTTGAGATTGATTGAGCCAGTTAAGGTTTTTTAGACGGTGAGACATAATTCTAGTGATCGATTTGGATATGTTCTAGTGGCAAAAGTGTTGGGCGTGATTGCATAAAATTGTTAGTATTAATGTGTAAATTGCGGGAATAAAAGCATAGACAGATTGCACAGATTGAATAAGAACATATAATTGTTACGATTAAATAGCTAAATTGTAATATGAAATAACCAAACCAGAATGGATACAGTTGAGGCTCGGTCGATTTTCTTATAGCCTTATTGTCCTCCTACAGGTGTTTTGACGAGCAACTGCTTCCCAGGATACAACAACTGTGTTTTTGAAACTTTGGCCTCAAGGTTCAAATCTAACGAACTTATGCAATAGAATAACTCAAAAGAAAGAGAAATCATCCCGGTTAAGGCTTAAGAGAGAAATATTGGAGTTGTGTTTTCGCTTTTTCACTCCATCTTTTATCTTTTTAAATGAGCAAGAATGCTTCTCCTTTTATAGGAATGCATTGTTATCTCTAAGAAACTAAAAATCCTAGCCTATAAACACAAGACGGTCACTTGGTATATCCAATTGCGCTAGGAAAGTCATAAATATTATAGTCCATTAAGTTTGTGTTTTACGATGCTCATTATATTGAAGTATTTAATATCCTAAAATTCATACATAAAATGAGAATTCACCATCGATTTCTTCACTAATTAACACACATTTTCTAACAAAAAAGCAAAGTCAAACATGCATATAATGTAAGAATTATTCGTTTTTGTGAAATGATATTAACAATTTACAGAAAACTGATATTGCAAAAAAAAAATAGAAAAATTTGGCAAATTTTTCATAAAGGGTGGAAAAAAATTTGGGGGCAAGTTTGACTGATTTGTATATAAAATATTATAATTTTGGTAGTCTATTGTTGTTGTTGATAGAGTTTACTTCATTGATGTTGTTCTTTTACATTCACTTTGATACTTTTTATAAAAATGATGATAGAGTAATTGTTTAATTATCATCTAATTCTTTTTGATTTTGGCATTTGAGGTTATAGCTTTGCTTTTTATTTTTATGTTCACTGAAAGCAAAATGGGTGAATGTTGTCCTTGTAAGAAAATAAAGAGGAATGGAAAGAGGGATTCCACATTGAAAATTCAAATGAAACAAAGTAGCAACTTGTTGTGCCTTTGGCCATAGTCATTATTCATAGCATTTGCATTCTGAATGATAAATGAAAACAAAGAGTTACAAAATTTTCAATGGCTTGTCTGGATTGATCATCTCCAGCAAAATAATCTTATCGACTTTTAAAATCAATGGGATAGAAGGAATTTATTCCAGTGCTTCTATAACTGCATCGACAACTTCTTGTGTGGAACTATCGCCGCCGAGGTCCTTTGTTCGATGCTTTCCTCGTGAAATCACTAGTTTGACAGCATTTTCTAACCGGTCAGCAAATGAAGGAAATTGGAGGTGTCTCAGCATCATGGCAGATGACAGGAGCAAGGCCACAGGATTTGCTTTCTTGGACTGGATAATTCTTTCATTTCCTACATTCCCTGCCGAAGCACCTTGCTCAAACACAGCATGATCTGCTCCAACATTTCCTACAATCATATCAATATCGAGTCATTATGAAGTCCTCAACAACAAAAGTTGTATGCATACTGACGAGAAACTAAACGAATAAACTAGTTCACTTCCTTGAAGATCATATGTAGGAAAATGATGCACCAACGAGCTGTGAGAAAGACCGATCATGTAGCGTTTAAGCTATTTATTCGACTATCCAGATACCTTCCTGAATTTCCACATCTAACAATTCCCTAGAAGCCTAGTAACAATGTATATAATTGTTTACTTGGAATACCTTACTCAGACATTGGATAATTTCCAGAAAGCATCCGATAAATGTGAAATAATGGAGCTGAATACATAAAATCAACTGGAAAATATGGTTTATGTGTAAGCTAATACCTCCAGGCATAACTCCAGTGCCGCCAGCAATACCAGCTGCTGTATTGGCAACAAGATTTCCATAAAGGTTGGGGGTCACCTACAAAACCAACGCGGAAACACCAAAATTAGAAGAAAAGCCCAAACACCAGAACGCAAGTTATTTGTCCTATGACATGCTTTGTGGCATAAATATATCCTGGTTTATAGAACTAGCTACATGTCTGAGCTAGTTATGGCAGGTGGTTTAGAAAATCATGGATTTGAAGTCATTAAACCTTATGCATCATTTTCAGAACTCGAATTGGACAATCATGTGTAGTGCCTACTAATTCACGCCCGCTAGAGAAAATGTTAAGGTGTCTGGCTAGTTATGCATCCTGCTGCAAAAGATGCAGATTCATTTTACTAAACATTTTTGACTTCTATGGTGATTAATATCTAAATCATAATGAGATGTAACAACCAAGTAAACATTCGACCAACTTTACCACAAATATGTCAGACAGAAAACCAAAAACTATGAATGAAATAGGGATGCCAAGTTTCTCCAAATTGGCAAATTTGCCTAAATATGACAGAGGGAGGATATTTTCCAGAAGGCATCAACAAGTAATAGTGTTCCTCCATGGGAAAAATCAAATCTCATGGACAACAAAAGGTAGACACACCAACATACAGATTGGAGCTAATTCGAAACATGAAGTTTGAATTTTGAAACCATACCATAACATCAAACTGCTCAGGCTTAGACACAAGCTGCATACAACAATTGTCAACAATTATCTCATTGTACTCTATCCCAGGATATTTTTCTGCCACCTCCCGGCATGATTCCAAAAACAGACCATCAGCAAGCTTCATAATGTTCGCTTTGTGCACAGCAGTCACCTTCTTTCTGTTGTTCAGGTAAGCATATTCGAATGCATATTTTGCAATTCTCTCCGAGCAAAACTTTGTTATCACCTAGATATGCAACACCAGACCCCATCAGAAACAGAACTTTCCGCATAAACATCTCAACAGAGCTGAGCTTTTCATTACCAAAACAGCATCCTCGGACCGCAGAAATGAAATCAGATGGCAGCCTCACATACATTTTTATCATCTAATCCGACCACTTATTGTTCGATACTGAACTAAAATAGGAAGCTAATTGTTCCCATTGTGTACTACTAAATTTCTTAAGGACGGCAATCGTCCTTCAATTAACTATCATTTCTACTGGAACGATCCAACAAGTTGAGATTTCCAAACCAAACCTGAGTAAACTATAACAATATCTGCGACTGTTATGAACTTGAGCAGATCAATGAACGATGATTAAGATATGTGAATGAGGCAACTAGCGAACAATCCAAAGAATAAGAGAAACCTTAAGACTTTCAACGACCCCAGGGACGACCTCGTGCTCCAGCCCAGCATACTCTCCCTCAGTATTTTCCCTAATCACCACAATATCCACATTCTGATGTCTGGTAGGCAACCCCGGCAGATTGAAACAATTCACCAGCGAAGCATAGAGATCGAGCTCCTTCCTCAGCTGCACATTCAACGAGCTAACACCTCCGCCCATCGGCGTCGCCAGCCCGCCTTTGAGACAAACCTTGTTCTTATTGATGGATTCAATTACCTCGTCTGGTAACCTCTTCATATCGCCATGGACGTCGAATTTATCGAAGTACACGGGTGCATGCATCGCCTCCATCACCTTCTCGACGGCGCCGGTCACGAGTGGGCCGATCCCGTCTCCGGGAATTAGGGTTACGGGCCTGGGTGAACCGTCGCCGGAACGCGGCATGTAGGTGATGGATCTTGGGTGGAGGTTTTTGGAGAGGTGATGGGTTCCATTGGCATGCGAGATGAGTCGGTTGATCGATGGAAGAGCTCGCCTCGCCATTGAATCCGCGCGTCGTTTCGCCGATCGTTCACGGAACGCAATCGCCGAAATGGGATGACGAAGAACAAAATAAATTACTGTGAAATCAAAAAATGTCGAAATCCCACAATTAAACGACGTCGCTTTACAATTTTACTGTCATAATTTGAGAAGTTGCAGCAGCTAACTGGAGAAGATGGAGCTTGAAAATTTCCAAGTAACAGATGGAGCAAAAGTATAGCAAGCTGGAGCTTCACCTGAGAATTCAAATCTCTGCATCAAGCTCCAATGCAAATTTAGTTGGCCCCAGGTTATTGACAAAGGTTACGCATTTGCGTTGGGGAAGCTGATCAATCTTGTGGAGCTCCTCCTCAGTTAAGAACCAGTCGAATATGTCAATGTTGTTCCTCATTCTTTCCTTGTTGAAGCTTTTGGGCACCACACTCACTCCTTGCTCATACAGCCATCTCATCGAAATCTGCAGTTGAAAATTTGCATCCATGTTCTGAAATTTTGTGTGCGCAGGATTCTTAAAGTTTGTTTCATGGGTACCTGCGCGACAGTTTTTCCTTTGGTTTTGGCAATTTGTCGTAGCACGTCAGAATTCAAAACTCTGTCATCGCCCCATTTAGTCCCTGGAGCACCCAGAGGAGAGTAAGCTGTGATATGGATGCCATTCGCCTTACAAAACTGACGCAGCGGCTTCTGATGCCAAGCCGGGCTCATCTCCACCTGCCATTTGTTTCCCAAAAAAATGGCGGCAGGGTTAAATCTGTTGAATATCGCAGCCTACAGCGGAATAGAATACAAGACGAGAAACTCACTCAAGTTAGAATCACTCACACCTTTATCTTACTCACTCTTATTTTACCCAAGTGCCCAACATTGATTCACCGCTATTTATACTAGAGCTCCTCGTAAATAGAGCACTTGGATCATTTTGATACAATGACTATAATTAGCCTCTCTAGAAAATTATATTCAATTCTCTACTATTTCATTTTTTCCACATTTCTCCGTACTTATCTACAATAATCATCTTCATGGATTAGACTTTTGCTCCTTCCATCATCTTCTTTTTGGACTTCAACCTTCCATCATCTTCTTTTTGGACTTCTATTTACAATTAGACATTGAAAACTTAATAAAACCATCCCAGTTTATGGAGAGAATAAGTTCATTTTGATGGCAGAAGATTTATGCCATGGAGAAGAATCTAAGGGACTAACTTGGTTAACTGCAGGGCAAATCTTGGCATATGAAAGTAGTTCGGTAAGCTTTTTGCAGGAAAAATTACTGACACCGATGGCCTTGGTGAGACCCATTTTCTGACATGCCTCCATTGCTTCCCAAATCCCTTTAATGTCTAAAGGATGCACCTGTTCTTCGCGTGGCGGCATTGAGCGAACGTCAGCGTCTAGTTTCATCGGGAAATGTATCAGGTACAAATCCATGTAGTCCTGTTTCAAGCTCCTGATAAATAAAATGTAGCCATTGAAAAAACAGTTCATTGTACATTTTTTTGGGGTAAAAATAGCAGAAAAATTCAGGTAATTAATTACTCGAGGCTGGTCCGGATGGCGGGGAGGACCAGATGAGGCTCAGCAGCAGTAGCCCAAAGCTTAGAAGTAATGAACAGGTCCTGGCGTGATGCAATGAGACCAATACTTAAAGCCTCAGCAATTGCCTCACCCAAAGGCGCCTCTGACCTGTAACCAAAGGCAGTGTCAAAGTGCCTATAACCGGTCTTAATGGCGTCGAAGATCGCTGCTCGTACCAGGCTAGGATCTGCAGGAGGGTTCCCGCTCGCTGTGCCCATCCCGATCACAGGCATTCCAATATCCATTTTCAGCGCGACCTCAGGGATCATGGCAGCTTCATTGTGACCCTTTTCCAAAAGGCTCATTTTTATTCCTTATCATGCTGCCCTTCAGCAAACCTGTTAAGATTAAATACTCCAGCTTGAGTTACAACTTACAAAATTGAATGCTAAATTGTACTTTGGAAAAGGACATGGCCAATACTAAAAATTAAAGGACAAGATGCTAATTGTTTTGTTGATATTCAAAAATATAGTACATGTCCTTAAGGTTTAAATAAGGGATGATTACATTTAGCTTCTGCGTCAAAATAGATATGTATCAGTTTTTTTGGCGATTTCCCATTTGTAATTTTCTCATATTGAAATATAAGAAGTAATCATCATTTAAATAATGAAGATCCTTCTTTTGAACGACTATCACCCTTTCATATAATTATACCATTTTACACTTTCACAATCAAAAGCACCACAGATGGGTTCAAAATCGTTTTTTTTATCAGGATAGCTAAACAAAGATACTGTCTCCCTCGTATACCCACCCGTTTAGTTCTTGTATCAATAATTTTGTTTGTAAATTCTTAAGACTGTAACTTGATCCTAAAACGTATATTTAAAACTATAGAGTTAAAGTATTGATTGTCACTAACAACAAGGACAATCCTTTGCGCTGGCCAACTTGGAGATAAGCCCCAAGTGAGGTGGGAGGGGACCGTGTTGGAGGACTTTTTGTAAGATTCTCATTTTTTGTCCAATTTAAAAATCATTAAAGATAGATGAGGATGGAAATAATTTAAGCATATCTATAAAACACCTACCTTGTTACTAACCCTCGCAACATTTTTATTGAAGTATGTTATAAATTGATGACTCTGCTAGAAAGTCATTTGTATCTTTACTACTAAAGAGACACAAAAAAAAGAAAAGCTTCTACACAAAATAATTTGGATAGCCAAGCTTTATCACAAGAAATCAAGTTGGGATTCTTAATCTATTCTTTTAGTTCTGATGTTTATGTTCATATATATTACATATAATTGTTGGTTATTTCCTTGTGGGTATTTTTTTTTCTGTTCTATCCCAAAACCACTCATCAGAACTCCTGCTCTGCCCCCATCAGGAATCGAACCCTACTTGCTGAGATTATTTTATATATTGTCCACATAGAGGACTAAATTTACAAGATTCTAGAACATTAAAAACACAGCTTTGATGCTTAGAAAATACATATGCAGATTCAGAGTGATAAAATAAATTGTCCATGACTTTAATTATTCATGTAAACGTCTATATATATGCTTCAAAAGTGGGAAATTATGTCCTTGATGCTATACCTACCTTTTTGGAAGAAAAATTACACAAGAAATTAATTTACAATGAAACTTGATAATGTAACCTTGCTGAAATATATGGTCATGAATCTGAAATTGTATTTCATGGTAATCTGTTATTCACTACGAATGAACTAGACGAATGTTGAAAGGATCAAAACGTTACTCGCATCTACAGTCATCGTCATCCTTTTATTCATAAACATGGCATGGATTCTTAATGCAGAACTAAACAGCGGTCGGTTTTCGTCTCAGCAAATGTTGCAAGTCGAGCATATTGATTTTTGCAGCAAGTATGAAGTCATTTTCTGTAAGCCCACCTGCAATTTATATTCCATGTATACAATCAGAAGCCAGCCAGCCCAGTCTTTTCAGCCAAAAATAGTATAAACCGTAATATATAGCCTCTATATAAGTTTGGCGGACATAAATACCTTTATCTAATCAACTTGCAATATATGTTAAAATCTCATAAAAGACATCACACTATTGTAAAAGCAACAACTATCCATGGAAGAAAAACATTCAAGCTTAAAAGACTACTTTTAATTGGAATCATCACCATGGCATACTATCTTACATATGAGAAATTTCTTAGCTCCGACTGAATTTAACCATCAACAGCTTATCACGAAAGTTAAAATTTAAGCGATGTTGTGTTTTTGTACTCACCAACCGCATATGTCCAGATATCTATCTTTACATTATCCCAGCCAACAAGATGCAGATCTGGGTGGTGACCTGCACTTCGCCAAGACAACCGATGAATTACCATAGAGCAGTTGTTTAATGTCTTCATGTTGACGTCATAACATTTCTCATAACCAGCCAATGTTTTATGTCACCTACTTTTTGTTCTTTTTATGAAAAATTAACAGGGATAGAATAAAGAGACCTTCGGCTTCTGCAACTTCAGCTACAGCCTGAAAGAAGTCCAAGCCTTTAGTAAAACTCTTCACTTTCCATGACCTATTCAACTTCAAGGTACCATCTTCGTTTTCCAAATTCCATCCAGGTACCTAATAAAGACATAAGATGGCTGATTGCTGCTAAGTAAAAGCCATACAAAAAGAAGCACTACGTAGCAAAAACTACCTTTGGCATGAATTCATTTGCTGCCTGTTCAGTCATGGCTCGCATCTCCCTTGAATTGCATGGCACACATTTCTTGATGGTCAGATCTGAAACATTAGTCACCCTTGCATTGGATACCCTCATTGAAAAACGGATAATTTCAGAGACCACAGTAGACTATTGTATCAGAACTATTTCACCCAATTATGCAGCAATGGGAATATATGCTCAAGCTTAACACATGTCATAGTGATATAAATATGAAGGGCAGATGTATCCTTATACATCAGCAAATGACAAGAATTTTTTTTAGAATTGCCCTGTCTCCCAAAACAGATATATCAAATGCCCGCCTGATAAATTCGTTTCTGACATGCCCCGTTCCGACCGGTCATGATAAGACCAATCTCCTTAAAAAAAAAAAAAAGGAAACCTGGCAGTTGTGTTGTGCAAAGACCGGTCTGAATTATGCGGAGTTGGGAGCAAAAAAAATCAAAACGTGGCAAAAAATTGCAGAAGACGCCAGTCAGCAAACACGTATGAGATCAGTCTTAACATGATCGGTCTCATCAAAAAAAATATGACACCGGTCATATTAAAATCGGACATCAAAAAAAAATATGACGTCGGTCATGTGAACACCGGACAATTATTGTTAACACCGGTCATGAATCATTTCCAACTAAAGTTATTCTCGCTCTCAACCAAAGCAAATGTAAGCGGCAAAATGTGATTTTTCGGTGCCAGTGCAACAACTACAACAACTTGCCGTCATACTTCTCATCCAAGTCGATTCCGTCAATGCACAGCACGGGCTTACATTGCGTGAAAGCCTGAATTGCTGTGCCAAACTCCTAGAATATCCGATTTATGACCATACAAACATTTGCCCGGTGTTAACATGACTGGTGTCAGCAGGAGAAATGAGGACGCAACAAATGTTATCAATAATTGTCCGATGTTATGGTTTTTTTATGAGACCGGTCTTAACATGATCGGTGTCATATTTTTTTGATGAGACTGGTCATGTTAAGACCGGTCTCATACGTGTCTGCTGACAGGGTGTCTTTCGCACATTTTTATCACGTTTTAATTTTTTTGCTTGCAACTCAGCATAATTCACATGAGATCGGTCATGACATGACCGGTCTAATTGCAAAACACAACTACCCGGTCTTGTTATGCATGGTTTCCTATTTTCTTTGATGAGACCGATCTTGTCATGACTGGTCTCATTAAGAAACGAGGCATTTTAGTTATGAATTTATCAGACGCGACATTTGAGATATCTGTTTTGGGAGTCAGGGTAATTCTCAATTTTTTTCAATCGACAACCGAGGCTTTTAGGACATGATGTCGCAAGTCTCATCTCATCCTCAAATTGAGCGGCATAAAACATAAAAGACGAGATAACACAATCCTAATTGAAATTTCACACACATGATTTGGATTAATAAGGTAGTGAGATGAACACCTTCGCTAGTGCAAAAGACTCTACATCCATTAACAGATGGTTTACTGGAAAAATCCCTCAGGGGATCCGGCAGCAGTATTTGACCACTAAGAGGAAACGTGCAGCTGTAAATTAATTGAAAATGTTCATTTCCAAAACCCCAGAATGGATCAAATTCTTGTTCAAGTTTTTTTTTTTTGCAGGACAGGAAATGAGAGGCGAGAAGAGATGAGTGAGAGGAGGAGGAGGAAGATGTTACCATCCATGGGGTCGTCTGAAGAGGTGAGGTTTCACTGGAACCACCTGAAGAAAAGCAAAGAAAAAGGGGTAACAGGCGGAGTCAGATGTAAGAAAAATCCGACAACAAAACAACAGGAGAATCAGTAATACTTACTCGACCAACTGCAACAGCAACTTGTTGTATCAACCGACTCATCAACCACGAATCTCACTTCTTCACTTCCCTTCCAGTTCCAACCCTCCTCTCTCGATTCGATTCTTTAGCTGTTATCCATCTCTCCTCTCGCACTGAGAAAAAAAAGGGTTTGTTTCACTCAAAACGTCACCGTTTAGACGATGCCCTCTTTTATAAATTGTTGAAAATTTCTCACTTTTTGCATACCATCTCCATTTTTTTTTTTTTAGCAAATCAAATTGTTATTAGCAATAATAATTTGTCAAATATGGTAAATGTGAAATGTTTTCAAAAATAATGATAAAAAAATTAATATTTTGTGATTAAGTGTCAAAAGTAAAAAAATTTTGAAATTATTATGTTCGATTTCAATTGACTAAGCTCACTTATAATCAAAAAATCCACAAACTTTTGATAAGTTGTCGTACATGACGTGTACTTAAAATATATCGTATCGATTTTGTCTTCCACCGGCCACCTCCAAAACACGCCCGGATCCCCACCTGGCCTGTTTTTTCATCAATTAGGTAACAATTTATTATCTCTTCATAACAACATTATGCAGCTGAAAGATGGTATGGAGATGGAGAGAATAGAGGCTCTCCTTGACTTCCCCACTTGAGCTTAAATGCATGGCCAAAGGGTTTCATTCTGTTCTTCATAACAATCTCTAGTTTCACCTATTAACTTATTATTCAGATCCACAACAGTCAAGTCAATATGATAATTTTTTGCCCCAAAATTGTACTTTTGAATTTCAACCATGCCTTGCCAGCCAGCTTCAAGAAAGTAACTTTGGTGTTGAGTTTGAGTTTAGAAATGAATGCTGAGAAAAAGTCAGTGCTGTCAAAATATCCTCCAGCTGACTTAATGAAGCTCTTTATTTCAACGCAGGTCCACCGCCCTGTAGAAGAATGTCAACATAGGTGCATAAGGCCTTGTTTCAACTACAAAGTCCCTCGATGCGCCATTTTTGTAACCTGCATCTGAAAAAAATGTTGGAAGGAGGAAGCCAAGAAGCTCAGGGAATAAGGCCAGAAAATGAGGCATGGGAGATCCAAAAGGAGAAAAAATATTTGCAGAACTCACAGACAAGGACCGGATCACCGAGGACCTTCTCGAGTCCGGTAGGCAGTCCGGTAAGGAAGGCTCTGCGACTAACGAAGCTCGATCCTGAGGATGCTTGGCTGCCTTTAACCGAGTCTCGAAATGGGAACTCATATTATGCAGCATTTCATACACTATGTTCTGGCTTAGGCATACAAGCCCTTGTACTTCCTATGTCCTTCACTGTCCTAGGCTGGTCAGTTTTTGCACATTTTCAAAACTCACCGAGTCGACTCACCGACTCAGATACTGAGTCTACATCTGATCCTGCAGGACTTATGGAATACTCAGCTTGATCTTCATATTTTCCTGGCAGTTATACACATTATGGGTACTTGTACAACTCCACGAATCACCGGAAACCGGTCAGCGGCACAGCAGGTATCTTCAGCTCAGCCAGGCCGCCTTCGGTATGTATTCTTTTTGATAAGTATCTTTTCCAAATATGGAAGAAACAGGTCATATGACACAGAACATGAACATATGACAATGTTTCATGACCTCAGGAAACCGGCTAGGGAAGGTCTTAGCTCTGATCCCAATACTAAACCTGTCGTCCGGTACCTGCACCGCCCTGATCATCGTCGGAGGCTCAACCTCAAAGCAGCTTTTTACCATCCTTTGCGGCCAAACATGTCAAGTGAAGCCAATGACAATTGTGGAATGGTATTTGATTTTCACAACCCTGGCTGTGGTTCTGTCCCAACTTCCAAATATGAACTCCATTGCCGGTGTATCGCTTATCGGAGCTGTGACGGCATTAGGCTATTGTATGATGATATGGGTAGTGACTGCTGTGAAGGGCAAGCTTCCTGAGGTGTCCTATGGCCCGGTGCAGGGCAGCCCCGCGGTTGAGGGGGTGTTCAACGCGCTTGGGATCGTCGCTTTCGCCTTCAGAGGACACAATCTTGTTCTTGAGATTCAGGTATTTCCAGTGTTCTGTT
This sequence comes from Umbilicus rupestris, assembly GCA_963678935.1. Taxonomy (NCBI): domain Eukaryota; kingdom Viridiplantae; phylum Streptophyta; class Magnoliopsida; order Saxifragales; family Crassulaceae; genus Umbilicus; species Umbilicus rupestris. Next base: position 8,265,162 of record OY787629.1, read on the forward strand.
ACTTCACCACCAAGTTATAGTCAGGACTTATGAATTTGGTCTTTTTTATTAGAGCTGGACTAGAATTCAATTGGGTCAAATCCTAACAAAATTTTAGCGTCACAGGGAAGTATGCCTTCGACCGAGAAGAACCCGTCCCGTGTCCCGATGTGGACAGGCGTGAAGTTGGCATATGTGCTTGTAGCACTATGCTTGTTCCCTTTAGCAATTGTTGGCTACTGGGCTTATGGTAACATGGTAAGACTTTGATGAAGGTCACTCGAAAATATTAGGATTCGGCCCAATTAAATTTTAATACAAGTGTGACCAAAAAAGACAATTTTTTTTCAAAACGTAAAAACTAGAAATGGATATAAAAGTTCTGATGCAAATATTTATACAGATATCGAAACAGGGGGGAAGTCTGCTGGAAGTATTTTACGGGTACCATTCATCGGACACATCGGGATTCGTGCTGGGACTGATCAGTGTCTTCATTGTTGTCAACTCAGCTAGCTCATTTCAGATTTATGGCATGCCATCTTTTGACCAGATGGAGTTAGGGTACGTGAGTATAAAAAAGAAGCCTTGTCCGTGGTGGCTAAGGGCATTGTCCAGGGTCATATTCGGATACTTGTGTTTTTTCACAGCAGTGGCAGTGCCAGTTCTGGGCAGCCTTTCAGGGTTGATAGGCGGGCTTTCGTTGCCGGTTACGGTGGTGTATCCGTGCTTCATGTGGCTGAGGATCAAGAAACCGACTAGGCTGAGTTCAATGTGGTGGCTTAATTGGTTTCTGGGGATTCTTGGAGTGCTTCTCAGCTTGGTGATTGTTGCAGCAGGGATATATTCAGTGCTCCACACTGCTTTTAAAGCTAGCTTCTTTCATCCACAGTGAAATAATTTGGAGAGATAATAATGAGGTCTTAATCGAGTCGCGTCAATTGCTGATTTAAATAAATGCCTGGAATGTATTTTAAAAGTGAGTATCTGATTTGTCTTGCGAGTAAATATTATCTGTGCCACAACAATACATAAACTAGATTTAGAGAAGTGAGAAATTCAACTGCTACACAACAGGCAAAATTTGGTCTCCCAAAGCTAAGAACTATCTGAAGCTGGGTATGATTTTGATCACAGCAGGGAGGGAAGGTTGCAAAGCCAATAGGAAAAGTTGTGAGACAATACTTTGGATCTGCTTCTTCGATGAAATCGTTGTAAGGTTGTGATCAGAGCAAAAACTGTACAGTCGTGGCTTTAATCATTTCCTTCCCCGGCCTCTACCTCTAGATCCACCACCTCGTCCTCCTCCTCTAGATCTGCCCCGGCCTCCACCTCTACCACCTCCGCGGTTACCTCTACCTCTTCCTCTGCCTCTACCGCCTCCTTGGAAGTCAGATCCATCTTGGTTCATTCGTAGGGATTTGATTCCCCTTCTATTTTCTCTACCGTTTTCTTGAACGCCCTCATCCTCCTTGTATTTTGATTTTCTTTTAGGAATAAATGAGATTTCACGAGACCCACCTGCTCCAAACTTAACACCTTGAGGGGCCGAAGTCTTTGCTTTGAGTGCTTGAGCTTTCTCCTCCATGGTAAGAGCCTCTTCCCCCTCTAGTGATTCGTTGTTCCAGAATGCTTCTGCATGCTTCTCATCCTTCACCTCATATAATCTACAAGTTCGAGATCATCAATTATTAGCTTCTGAACATGCTAGGAGTGAGTTGCATCACTTATTATAGGAGCAAGAAAGTTACTACAAAGGTGATAAACTGAGTGAACAGGGAAACCAAACTGTAGGGTGTTAAAATCTCACCTTGGAATGCGTGATGCCTTCTTTCTGTTGTCCCCATCGTTATCATCAGAAGAGTGGGCCATTTCGGATCCATCAGAATCGCTAAAATATTTGTTTTCATCGTCCATAACAGGATCAAAATGTTCGTCGACCAAGGAAGTCGGTTTCTTAGATGCAACAGGATGTAAAGCTTTATACTCAAAGGACTCTGGATCCACTTCATAGTCCTACAAAAAGAATTTCTTAGTATTTATGTGAGAAAAAATCTGTCTTTATGCTGTTTGATCCTAATTAAATGACACACAACAAGAGATTCTAGCTGCTTTTTTTGCCTTTTTGCGCTGTTCCTATTGAAAGAGTGGGCATGTCATTCTTTTTTTCGTATAAAATTATTCTTTAACCTTAATTCGTCAAGCAATTTTTTTCTCATAGCAAAAGTTCCATCAAATACACACTATGGAACATATTTACAGGCATATGGACACATTGCATAACAAACCAATTAGGTTGTCGCTCTGACCATGAAGGTACACAAATAAATTGAGAGAAACCGAAACAACAAAATAAAAGAATAAAGAGCATGCTGTACGATACACAAATAAATTGACATGGGCATCACCAGTCATATATACTAAATATTTTGATAACGGGAAAGCATACCTTATCTTCAAACAAGACACTAAATCGGTCGTCTTTGAAAAGTTCACTGCCAAGTCCTTTCTTTTTCTTAGACTTCTTGGTGTCATCAGCAGTGTCATCTTTCTTTCCATTTTCAGCATCTTCAGTCTCAAGGATACTCTTAGCAAGAGTCCTGTTAGCTTTAGGCAATTTCCTTTTGACCTGCAACAAAAATAGAAAAAGGGACCCAAATTAAAGGCATTTTGAACTGCTCATATAATAAATAACAATATTACATGCAGAAAAATAACCACATTATTGGTAAGAATAAGATGACTAAGAAAATGCGGTAATTGTAGTCCTTAGTTAACAATAATACAAGATAAAATGATGAGAACAATGCATCTAGGTTTTTCACGCAAATCGTTAACACAAATAGTATTAGGGGAATAAGTTTTCATCAATTTATTTGTACACGTTGCAAGAACTTAATATTTTCATATATATCTAGCATTACATTTATACTCCATAGTGCTCCTAAAATGTTCATAAATATCTAAAATTACAAATTGTAATAGTTGAGTATTTGACAATAATTTGTTGTTTTCGATCTCACCATAAAACTAAAAATATATTTCTATTCAACATCAGCAAACACAAGTGTCGTAGGTCATGTTAATTCAAGATCTGAATTAGCTCAACAGCTGTTTCATCAGATAATAAAGTTCAATAAAGCATGTCAATGTTATACTGAAGATGGTTCCACCCACTTCAGTCGTGGTATATGCAACCCAGTGAAGCCTCACCGTAATTCGTGATTGCCTTTCAGCTTCCAATTTTTCTTTTTTCCGCTGCTCTATATAAGCTTCATATGCAAATGGATCCACCAATGCTTTAGCCTGATAAGCATTGAAATAGTCATACATTAAGAGCAAAACTGACTTTCCCAATAATAAACTAGTTGGTGATCGCTTGTCTAAAATAGAGTATGTGTACAGGGAAGAGTATAATTAATCAGTCTTATGGATGGTAATTGACAATTGAACACTGTCAGGCAGAAACTAGGGCCATTTAAGCAGTCTGATGCTCAGAAATATTACTACAACAAGCTTTTCTTTCTGCAACAGAGCTCAAAAAATAAGTTTGTGACACCTGTTCTCAACGATGCTAGTTAAGACCAAACTAAATGAAGGCGGTAACAAACCTTTTTGTACAGACGATAATCAACGAAGAAACCATGCATGTAAGCTCGTAGAAGATTGGTGCCGATGAGTTGAGTCATATTTAACTTTTCAAGTTCTTCTTTCGTCAAGAATTTGAAATCATCATATATAGTTGTTTGTGAGCCCTCTTCCATCTCCTCCTGTAAAACATGATTTAAATGAATAATAATTTCACAAGAGTGATGATACAACGAACTGATAGTGTAAAAAAAAAATCCATACTGTAAGGTTTTCAAGGTAGGAACACCACTTAGGAGCAGGTCCAAGAGCAGGTAAAAAGTATGATGGTATCTGGCTATTATCCAAAGCCAGTAGTATCAACCCAGTGTCCTTAAACACACAAATATCATTTATTTTTCCAGCAGTAGGCTCAATGCTGCTCATTGCCTCTCCCTAAAATTTGGATAAAAGAAAATGAGATACGCTCAAAGCTTTTCAAACCTCTTATGGGAGTTGATATGATTAAAACTGATATGCTATGTATAATCCACAATTACTAATACTCAGTAAGCTGACTTTATATGTTCAGCACTTATGAGCCACAGAGTACTAAAAACAAACAAAAAACATTGTGTGCATCATATCTTCCTTTGCTCCCTGCTTGAATAGTTGAATGTTTACTATTTCATTATTGATGTTAACTCAAAACAAGACAAAATATTACCGTCTCAGGGTCCCAGATTCTGACAACATGACTGTCGGTACTTATCATTTTTGGATGTTGAGAATTCACAGTGTGATGCCATTTTATGTCTATTATGGGACTTCCATACCTGTGCCATAAACAACAAGAATATTAAGAGAATGTTAATTAACAAATTAGATAAATGATAACCTTTGTGAAAGCGATCCAGAGTACTCAGACTCACATATGATCTTTGACACGCACAGGGAGTGAGGAACGTAAGTCGTACAATAAGACCTGCATACTCAAATGAAAATGAAGTTCACAAGTCTCCTAAATGTACGTCATGCCAAACGAGACAATGTTCATGCGTCATTTAAGTATATTACCTTCCCACCGCTACTACCAACAGCCATGGAATAATCTCCTTCAAATTCTAATGCTGTGATTTCCTGCAAATTTCCATGTCTTGCGAGAAATTATTAACAATTTAAAGCCTCCCATTTCCACAACATCAGAGCCACTTAATGTCCCTTAGTCTAAGCTTTGGACTTACTGTATGTTTGCCACTTGCCAGATTATAGAAAATAATGGAATAGTATATCAATTTGAAAGCATTACAATCACAGCATCTGAATAAGAAGCATTGTGCAAGCTTAACCAATATTGACAATGGATACAACTCTTACTATAACAGCTCAATAAATGCAACTACCAAGAATAGTTTCCACCCTTGAGAATAATCAGCATTGTCTTTTATGTCATAATTACTGTTATAAACAAGCATGATTGTTACCTGGTCAATGTCACCGGTGGAAGCCAAAGCATCTAGCCTACCAACCGAATGTCTAGTTCGCATGTCAAAGCATTCCACGGCACCGTCATCACCACCACAAGCAACTAACCCATGAACCTTGCTGAAACAACAAAGATAAAAACAAATTGTCTCTGAGCAAGGTAAAACATATAGACACTTGGGCCCAATATGGAATTTATCAGAAACAAAAATGTATCAATAACCTTCGAGAAACAACGTTTAATCCAGGTGACTGAGTGTTTAAAGGAGAGAGAAAGCGTCCCTGAAAAGGCAAGAGTCCATTACAAAAATAACTAAGTGAGTCAATTACACTATGCTGTGCCATGAAGGCCTAAGCCTCAATACAACAAAAGTAACACCGATATCCAAATTCATTATTGCTCAAACTTGGCCCAGAGTTAATTCATTTTATGCCGGGTGGATGCAATAAATACCTGTTCTAAATTGATTCTGTATAGTTCAGGAGAGGATGCAGCACAGAGCAGATCACACGACCAACAATCATATTCGAGATCTCTTCCCATCCTGCAGAAGATAATGCGTATACTAAACCAATGGCTCTAATGGAGATACGACAGAATAAGTGCATTCCTTCCGAATTAAGCTGTCTCTTGCAATCTCATAAAAATCCATATTAAGCAGGATTTTAGAATATATGTTATTCTGTTAAACAAGTTTGATTTCTACAAAGTTACACGAGATGTCACCATTGTAGTTTGGTCGATCATTATTAACCCGAATTGTCAAGGTGCGAGGATATATTGTGGCCTGCTGACACATGGATTTCATACTCCACTAGCAATTTTCCAATACAAATATGTAAACATAAACCAACCTTGGGATTCTCAGGCTATAGTGACTTCCATATTTCGCATGTAGACAAATAGAACGGTCAGCGCACATGAATGCAATCTTTGAATAGTCATCTGACAGTATCTGTTTACGCACGAAACAATAAAACTTTTATGAGAAACACTAGGCGAAGAAATTTTGGGTTATAAAAATTGAGAATCAATTGACTACGAAGTAGACCAATCATTAATCTCAATAAAAAAATGGCACATGTGATCACCCGGAAATCAACTATTTCCGAAATAAGGTGCCTCTCGAACTTCAAGGCGAGCTCTTTCAACTCATACACCTTCATCTGCGGTGGATATATGCCTAATTTCATATCATCAACAAACAATAACAGACATACCATCAACAACAGAAGAGCTAATAAACAACTCAAAGCTCAATCAACAGCCCACAGCTTTATTTCTATATACTGACTAAAACCTAACCTGACGCCATAAGAAATTCCCCATCCGGCGTTGCCCTAATTCTTGTTGTAGCAGTTTCAAACCTCAAATCCTGTATCAGCTCCACCCTCTGCTGGTAGTCTATAGCAACAAATATATACATATGAAGAAAAAAAAAACTTGACTAAAACATCATGAAGAATAATTACAGAAACCGATGAATTCATTATGATTATGAATAGTACCTTTGTTCTTACGCAAAGCTCTGAGCTTCTTCGGCGGAAGCCAGGAAGCAACGGAGCGGTGGTCTCCGGTAACCGTATACATCTTGATTCCATTAATGGAGGTCGACTTCAAGCTTCCTCCCGTACTAGCCATCGTCGCTGCTTGTACTCGTACGAGCCAGTAGAGCTAGAAAACCTGCTGCTGCTCGCTTCGTCGATTTCCCAACAAGGCGGCAGACCTTCCCAACTTCGACTCGTTGTGGTTCAGTTCCTATTTATTTTATTAACTATTTATTGGTATTCCGTTTGTTGAAAAAATATAATGGGCCTGGAGCGGCCGAAGAGCCCATTTTACATGCGAGTTACCGCGCAGCCCAAATTCATTTTAATATCACTCACCCCCTCATAGTTTTACTTTATTACAAAATGAACCCCCAAGTTTTACTATATTTCAAATTGTACCCTTTAAATGCAAGTCAGGGATTTTTGTTGTTGTTGCTATATTTTAAATAAACCGTATTTTAAAAAAAGCGGTTTCTGAATTTTCCAGAATCTTTAATGCTAATATGATATTTATTTGACGAGTTTTGAATACGGGCCTTGTACAAATCTTTGTAAATCAATAAATTGCTTGTAATGACAAATCGTCCTTAGAAAATATGGTTTCGTATGACATATACTCGTTAGATAGATGTCATATCGATGTTGACTATACAAAAAAATTTACTTAAAAAAATAATTTATGCAAAATATACAAATCCTTAAGAAACGAGAAAATGTAACGTGATTGAAACAACATTTATAAAAAAAAAGACATTATCAATAAATTTTTAGTGACGCCAAATTTTTTTTATTTAGACTCGCTCCGGATAGTTTTATATTATTATAAAATTGACCCCCAGTTTCGGGACTGAACAAAGCCCATAATAAAGGGCCGGACCAGCCCAATAAAATCGCACTCACACGCTCAGTTTTACTTTATTACAAACAGTACCCTTAAAGTTTTAGACTACTTCAATTGAACCCCCAGTTTCGTGTAGTCACCGAAAGAAGCGTTCCGTCATTGACGCTTCAAAATGAGCGACCTGCAGCTGCAATACGACTACGTCATCTTTAACCATCATCGTCTTCGCGTTCTCCTTCCGTCTCCTGGCCAGCACCGCGCTTAGTTCGATCATCGAAACATACCCAAACAAGCCCTCGTTTGTTGTGAAATTCAATGGGTTGACGTGGAGCGGGAAAAGCAAAAGCTTTGTGCATTTTGCCGTCCCAGTTTCCTCCTCCTTTTCATGGTTTGGGTTCTTGAATTTGATCTTTTGAGGAGCTGGGTTGGGAGAGAAAACCATGGCTGCGACTAAGCCAGATGAAATTGAGATTTGTGGGGATGAGGACACCTTCAATCCGGTGTTCTCCATGGGGACACAGATGTTCTACTTGCTCGTTATTGCTCAGCTTTTTCAACTTGTCTTGAAGCCCCTCGGACAGCCTGGACCCATTGCTCAGATCCTCGTAAGTACGTTTCATCTCTGCCCACTTGCTTCTTTGCATTGCCCTTTACCTGTTTGATGAAATTCCTGAGAGAAGAGAATGGTTTGAATTTGTCCAGTTTAAGGTTGTTTATCTTGTTGATGGCTGTAAGTGAAATGGCAGGCGGGTTAGGTGTTAGGCCCAACAGCTCTGTCCAATGTTGGTTATGTCCGAGATTTCTTTCTCATGAAGTCATCTGCAGAATACTACAAGACTGCAACAATGGTTGGCCGCCAAATCATCATGCTGATGAATGATGATGGGTCTGCAGATGGACATTCCTTCTATGAGGCGTCATTTGAAACCGTCGTTGTGGATTACGTTGGGTTCGATCATTGCACCTAGCATCTTGGGTGCTGCTATATCCCCGTATATAGTTAATCAAGTGGCTAGCTTATCTGTTTATCAGTTCAGGACTCCGATAATATTCATGATGATCATATCTAACACTGCTTCTCCGCTCGTTGTGAGGATGGTGTCTGAACTGAAGCTGACGTCTACTAGACTTGGCCAATTAGCCACATATTCGTCCCTCATCAACGACATGTTTTGTCTGATCATGCTGGCCCTGTGGAATTTTGCTGCCAATTTAAGACGCGGAGGTAACATTGGAATGTTGATTTGTGCTATTATCGTGGATTTGATAGCTACCTTGTTGTTTAATCGGGCAGCTATAATCATAAACAACAGTCAACAGGGAGAGGAGTTATCTGACAAACGGGGAAGTTCTATTTGCCTTGGCAGTATTTATTGTGTATGCAAATACAAACGAATCAATGGGACAGAACAGCATGGTTCCGTGCTTTTTTGTAGGTCTTATGTTACCAAGAGACGGAAAAACTACTGGTACATTGCTCCTGAAGCTTTTCTATCCGGTCTATATCTTTGTTCTTCCAATTTACTTTGGGTACATTGGTTTCAAAGTGGACATTCCAGAATTATGGAATCTTCCAAGTGCAGCGATGCTAGTTGCTATTAGCTTTGCAATTATAGGGGGGAAGATTGGTGGCATGCTTGTTGCTTGTCGTCGATTAAAAATCCCTTTACTCGAAGGCGTTGTCCTTGCCCTCTTGCTTTGCATTAAAGGCTTCACTGATCTTCTTGTCATAGACTTCACCTCGCCAAGCAAAGAACGAGTAAGCTTACTTATTCTCGTATCCTATAAACATTTTTTGTACAAGGATGTGGTGAAGAACTGGTGATGAGATCTCTTGTGCCATGTATCATTAATGAACTTGTATAATGTTGCAGGCGCTATGGTACACTGAGATTTATCGGCTGTTTCTGGCAGCCATAGTGATCAACACGCTTGTAGCAGGATTCATCGGGACCTTCATCTTGAACACAAACAGCGGAGCATTTGGTTTCAAGCATATAGCTATCGAGATGCAAAATCCTGATAGCGAGTTGATAATTTTGTCTTGTGTTCATAATCCTCGTCATGTTTGGACCATGATTGGGCTTACTGGTATGCTTACCGGATCTGAAGAAACACCAGTTTTACCAAGCTTTAGTGCATCTTATGGAACTTCAAGAGAGTGAAAATGATTTGACATTTCACGAACAAGACGATGAAGATGAAGACCTTTTAAACGGTCCTTATGGGAATGACGCTGTGGAGAACAACGATGCTGTTGACGATTTTGTAGCCAAAACAGGAGTCACACTGCGTGAAGGAAAAATCGTATCACCTTATACAACCATGTATGAGGATGTGGGCAACCTTGCGGAGGACTTGCATTCGTATATCATTATCTTGTCGTTTCATAAGCACCAGCGAATCGATGGGAGGATGGAAAGTGATACAAAATTGGGGATTCGGACAACAAACCAGAAAATTCTTCGCCATGCTTCCTGCTCCGTTGCAATACTCGTGGATAAAGGAGGAACTGCTGGGAGCTTACAAGTACCTGTTCAAGACTTTGTACAGCATGTAGCTACTCTATTTTTCGGTGGTCCAGATGACCGTGAAGCATTAGCATACAGTAGAAGAATCGGCATGCATCCTCATGTAAATTTGACAGTCATTAGGTTTGTGCATGGTAAGTCAAGGGAGCAAGATTCAGCATTATACATCACACCGACGAAAGATGATGAAGACTTGATGTCCATTTCAACAGACGCGGAGGAGCAAGATATAGACAACGCCTTCGTATCTGACTTTTTTAACAGGTATCAGACGACCCTCTAGTAACATTTTACTGGAATGCTGGTGATTCGTGACGACGGGAATGAGTGACTGGGAAGAATGTCCAGAGCTTGGTAAAATCGGAGACCTCTTGGCTTCATCGGATTTATATGCCGGTAGTTCTATTTTGGTCATTCAACAAAGAAGCTCTACGAGCGAACTCCCTGATGATTGAAGTTAGCAGGCATATGTAAGCAGCAAATTCTTCTTAACAGCCTGAAAAATGAGAGGACATTCGAACAAGGACTCGGGCCAGTATAGCTCAACTGCCAAGCAAGAAGCAACTTTGAGCTCTGCCAATTCTGGCACTGGGGAAGGTTGTGCATACCAAAGTTGAACTCGGCATCAGATGGGTGAATGTACAGGTGATTCGTGTAGAATCATGTATCCACTTGTAGGCTCATGCGCAGGGATTTTTTCAAAAATATTCATATTCAACAGGCGATACTTCCCCAAAGGCAATGTGAATGAAATAAGAATCTGAATGAATCTAAAACCTGTTGAGCACGACATAATCCGATTACTCCAATCCATACCAACATCCAAACAAATCAGACATGTTTTACAACACATTCAACTTTAGTCTCAACTAATATCGCACCACATAACGTATAATGAATTACAATCTGCTGTAGACCTACCCACAAATTCATCCCTTTTTAAATCTTACTACTCAACAATACCCACTCCACTTTTTTCTTCACATCCGCAAAACCCTAAAAATTGAGAAATTACCAGACTCGCAAAACACCATAAACCCTAAAGTAAAAAAAAGACTCAACATCAGCAAAATCATATTCCCTAAACCCTAATCCTGGCGATAGATGAGAATAGTGTAAATTGGGACCATTAACCGTAAATAAAATAAAACTGAACTTCAGCAAAATCAGATTCCCAAAACTACTAACCCTACAAACAGATCGAATGACCAACAGGAAATCACATGAAGAAGAAACGCATAGGAGCAGCGGAAAATGGCAAAAAAATTTGGACCATTTCTCGATTTGTGCGTGTCATCCTTGCGCAGGGGCCATGCTAATCTTCTCTGTATCGTTCCAATTTTATCGGATGTCCCCGAAGGGACGAACATCATAACAAGACAGTGTAACTTAAAGAGAGAAACTCATTCGAATCCAACCTATGTGGGACGACAACCTTAACGAGACAGTTACAACAGTCGAGTCCGAAACGCAGCGTTCTCATCCTATAGTGTTGGGCTTGGCCCAAACTCGTACATGCTAATTTTGGAATAAATTTATTGATAAGCATCAGTTTTGAAGAGACAAGGTTGCAGAGCAACAATGGCGTCTCACACTCTGTTGCAGCTGAATCAACTCTACCGACCGATTGATACAAACAAGATTGTTTGAATAGGTTACCAAGTGTTGATTCTGGTAAGATGAGAGAGCTAGGGAGATAGAGAATAAAAAAAAATAGATTTAATTCATTCGTCCTTCAAATCCAGTACAGTCTCTGGCTTTATACTAAGTCTTACAAGAGATTATATCGTAAGATATTAAAAATTATATATTATACCGATAAACTTTCACAAGTAGACCTCACTAATTGGCATTCGCTCATGAGTGAACTCGGTAAAGATCAGCAGTGGGTTACACCAAATGCTGAACCAAATCTATGCTTCATCGCTGCATGGAACATAGTTGTGACAAGCTTGATCTGTTTGCTTATCAGACAGTTCATCAGCCTTCAAATGAATCTGGAAGACCTTGAAATAGGAGATGATGCTGCTGGCTATGGCGAGGAGGCTTATGCAATCTGGGGAGATGGGGATAATATCTCAAAAGTCTCCTTCCATATTCAGCAAAACCTCTGATTTCACACCATGAAAGATACACAATCCATTTCAAAAACTGATGACTCCATCGGTATAGTTGAAGATGATACATTTCATCTGCAGTATTTGCAATCAAGTTTCTTATAATATCCACAAAATTCACAACTTAAATTTGAATAACTCAGAGCAGCTTATGTACCTGTTGAGTTTGGGGATGCAGTTGATCTTGAAATTGTCATCTTATGCTAACGCGTGCCTCAGATGTTCCGTTTAAAGTTCCTCCAATGATTAGAGTACCGAAAAGGGTATCTGCAATTCCTTTGATAAGAATCTCTGATCCTGATCCATGTATCAAAGAATAAAGAACACAGTTATTGTTGCTGGTACAATGATAAATTTACTTATTGTGATCCAGAAACATAACATATATAATCGATTTTGAATTCCTTATCTTGCAAATCATGAATAAAGATGCAGAGGAACTATTAGTAGAATCACAAATCCATAACCATAATGTGGTTAACATAGTACATTTATGAACGATGAAATGCAGATATGATAAATGAAACGAAAAGGTGCTAACCATCATTGGCGAACAGTTGACGACTTGGAGCCAATGAGGGAGCTTCCATGACAGAGAGTTACATTAAGCGGGATTTGGTGTTGAAGTTCCAACTGCCACTGTCGTTTACAGATTCAAAGGATGATTTACAACTTATGGAAGGCTAAAATGAGAGAAAAAGATCTGTTAAATGTTTAGACACGCCTCAATAAGTAAATCCTTCAAGGTGGGTCAGAATACACTTACCCGACGAGGTTTCCAAAAGCCAAACTTTCTCTGCTCCATATCCATCTCAATCTGGAAAATCAGAATAACATAACATAGCAAATACTTGAATGAAAAGACATCAACAAAAGGTTTAGCAACTCCAAAGGCACAACTGAGGTTGACCACCACAACTTGGAGAACAAAAGTTGTCATTCAACACATGCAAGTAAAACAAAATACATAGCCTCTGCCAGATGAAGGTGCTTTGCCCTTTAACCGTTCTGCACACAGTTGCTATAAAAACTGAATGCCCACTGCATACGCGGACATGATGTCTAATAAAACAATGAGAGAGGCCCACATTTATAGTACATCAAAATGGCTATCCTGATATGCCCGCCTGAGACACAATATAAGGATATACAATAATGAATCCATGACGCCTATTCAGATCATGTCACAAGAGGAGATTTAACCCAGTTTTCTTGTTTTCTGGTCATCGCCTGATATAAACCGCTTTTGAATTGGTACTGCCAACATGTCACATGTTGAAGGGCTCGTCCCACAACATAAATGCATCTGCATCCTTCCCAACAATATCAAAAAATAAAATTTTGCCATTTCTCATCTGTGTTGTGGTAGCTTAGGAAGTTGCTTAAGAAGTTTGATAAGTTCGTATGTCCGTGTATCCCGTCCAAAGTAAAGGCAAAGATCAAGTGGTGTGAAGCCATCCTAATACAACAAAGATGCATTAAGAATCATCAGAGCTTGTTAAAGTCATGGGTAAACACACAAGATCGTACAACTCACAACCGATAATACAGGTCGCACAGTTGCACTTACAAGAATATTTTGATCTCCTCTAGCACAAGTACTTTTGAACATACTTCTTTGTTATGAATTGTAGAACTTACATCACATAAGATTTTAGTAAGACTTGCGATAGCAAATGCAACAGCAGAAAGTAATGCTGATATTGGTGCAAACAAAAAATTATTGGCAGCATGTGAACGTACAAACTTAAAAGATCAATGTTTACCTGATTTTTGATAGTTTTATCTGCTCCTTTTATTAACAAGAGCCTTACCAAATCTGTCCTTCTACCTTGAACAGCCAGATGCAACGGTGTCCATCCATCCTAAAACAATTAATAAAACGTGTTCTGAATTTTTGTTCAGAAATGGATCTAGCAGTGGCTCAATTAATGAAAAAGAATGTCAAATTATATTGACCCTCATGGAAAAGGCACAGAAATCGTACTTTGTCCTGAAGATTTATAGCAACATTGTACAACAGTAGTATTTTTATCGTGTGACTTGAGGCAGTTCGGACCGCATAATGCATCAAACTTGCACCATCCTGTTGGGAAAAGGAGTGTGTCAACACAAAATGCTAAATCTGCCAATGTAAATACTAAATAGTACAGCTGATGGTAAGAGCTTCATATTAAGTCCTTAGTCCATATATCATCATCAAATGAACAAGTGATACTCTTAATTGGCCGCTTACACTATCACAAATGAATGGGTTTGCAGATTCTCGCAGAAGGCAATTGGTTATAGCTTCCTTTTTGCAGGTAATTGCTTTGTGCAGTGCCGTCAAGCCACCCTAAGAAAAACAGAATTATTACAATGATACAACATTACTGAAATGGTCCACAGAAGAGTACATTGGCACAACTGCAGGCATGTGATCACCTTATCAACTCCATTTATGTCAACATTATATTTGAGCAAAGCAGTCATTAGATGGAAATCTCCGGACGAAGCAAGCGCATGCAAAGGCAACCATTTATCCTGAAGAGGGCTAAAAAGATAAGCACTAGGGTTTCAGTAAATATGAAAACTGGGCTGCTAGGATTAATGAGCTAAAGCTCAATAGCGTGCCTTATTGCAGTACAGATAAGAGCATAACACAGCAGACATGGTTAGTTAAGATTAGCTCAAAATAGGAATGCATGACTTACTGAGGTAGCAGACTCAATATCAGGTATCCGCTTATTGAGTAAATGTTTTTCCTCCTGTGAGAACAACTTCCGCGGTGCTGTACACACAAGCATAAGAGGTAGACATGTCAAGGCCTCTCATATAAGGAAGGTTACTGAGATGCGAGGCCAAATTAACAGAATCTACACAACCACATGCATCATGTCCAATGTTTTATCACTTCCCAACCATAAAAATAGGATCTGGCAGACATGAAAATGTTCCAGCTGGAGGATAAAAATCAGCCAGCCAAAAGGATGAACAGGGAAAATATGGTTTGGTAAAGCAAAAACAAAAGATTTCAAAACCTCAATAGATAGCTAAAAACTTTTATCCTTAGCACTCTGTTACAAACATTTACAAATTGAACCTTGAGTTGAAGGACACTTGGTTGAACACTTACTATTTGACCCCCTTTGGTGGAACACTTTTGAAAGGGCAGATGGAACCCTTATATGGCAGGTTGAGGAAGAAAAGTTGGTCAAAGAAACATTTGAATGCAGTTATCTAGTTTCCCTTTTACCCATCAAGCCAGTTGAGATTCCATTTCTCATTCAATATTATTACAGAGTTTAGAAAAGGGATGGTTTTCCATAATATATTTATGTGGTATGGAAAACGTCGTGAAAATACCCATTCCTTAGTTTTTTGAATCCATTAAGCTACTTTGCAATCTTTCATGAATTGTATATATGCTTTTCCGCATCCATCATATCCTCACAAAGCCCAAATCCATCTTTAAGAAAATCCAGTCTCAATGTTTAAAGTTAAGTTACATATCATCATCGAACTTAATACCAGGAAGTGCATTAACTGAGTAAAAATCAACCAAGAGTACGATCTTTCATTCCTAGTTCAATCATGTTTTCTACACTAAACACAGAGATTCCAAAACATCCAGTCAAGGCAAAAAATTACCTTGATTGGCAGCAGCATCACCAGGTTGATAATTCCCACTGTTAAAAAACTCAGAAATATCATTCATGGATCGTCCATACACGGCCCATTTAGGGTTCTTCGGTTTCACTCTCCCACTAAACTCCTCATCCCCACCCTTCTCCTCCTCAAAAAACCTAGGGTTATCCAACACAACAGGATCCAACTGCGCCAATTTCTCATTCCTCAGCGCCACATACGCCTCTTCCAAAACCGCATTCCTCAACGGCACCAACCCCTTCCTCTTCCGCTCCAGCCGAACGCCAAACTGCGCCTGTTGCGCAATAAACCGCCTCTCCTTCTTCGTTATATTAATCGCATCCTGCGCTTCCTTCCACTTCTCAGGCACCAAATTCTCCGGCTCAACTAAAGCCGCCGCGGCGCCTCTCGACTCCTTCATCACAGGTTCGAAGTCGTCCTCCAGATACGGATCCTCGAACACGCCTTCTTCGAACACGAGGCAGTCTCCGATGACACGCTCCTCTTCGTCCTCTGCATCCTCATCCAGTTTGTGGCGGGAGGTGTTGGAAAAGTAGGATGACGAAATCGACAGCTTCCGGTTGGATTTTCCTCGGAAATCGAGTAAAACCGACTTCGCTGATGGCTTCTGTTGGAAAGACGAGATCAGCGGTCGGTAGAGTTGATTCAGCTGCAACAGACTGTGAGACGCCATTGTTGCTCTGCAACTTTTCTCTCTGATGCTTATCGATAAATAATTATTTATTAGTTAAATACATTATTCCAAATTTATCGAGTTTGGGCCAAGCCCAACACTATAGGAGGAGAACGCTGCGTTTCGGATTCTACTGTGGTAACTATCTCGTTAAGGTTGTCGTCCCACATCGGTTGGATTCGAACAAGTTTCTTTCTTTAAGTATCACTGTCTTGCTTCATCGGTTGTCCCTTCGGGGACATCCGATAAAATTGGAACGATACAGAGAAGATTAGCATGGCCCCTGCGCAAGGATGACACGCACAAATCGAGAAATGGTCCAAATTTTTTTGCCATTTTCCTCGTTTCTTCTTCATGTGATTTTGCTGAAGTTGAGTTCTTCTTCTAATTTAGGGTTTATGGTTTTTTACGAGTCTCGTAATTTCCCAATTTTTAGGGTTTTGCGGATGTGAAGAAAAAAGTGGAGTGGGGATTGTTGAGTAGTAAGTTTTAAGATTTAAAAAGGTTTTCTTTCGCGAACATTTGTTTATTTGTGTCAATCTGATGAAGGTATTTTTATCTTAGCATCTCAACTAGAGTGGAAAACACTGTTTTATCCTCATCAAGTTTCAGGTTGAGGGCAACAGCATCTCCTAGTCGAATAAATGTGCTACCTCAGACGTCAGCTTTGCATGGTTTCTGTAGTTCATCTTGACTTTGAGTATGTAAAAAATTCGCCTTTTTCAGAAATTGTAAACCATGCATATAAGATTACAATCCTTGATGTAGCAAATTTGGCAAAGCTACATCCAGTTGGTTCTTTTTCGCTTCAAAAACCACCCACATAAACCTAAAAGTGCTCGCAATCAACATTGTTTATATCTTCATTAAACACTTCATCCATCCTTCCGGAGCTAATGATGATAGCTCCAGATATCTCTCAGATTGTCAATATCTGGAATACCTCTTTCCGGGACTGTCATATGGAGAATAGGATCTCTCTCTTCTAGGCCTTCTATCATATGGTGAGCTCCTCCGTGAATAGTCAAGACTACCTCGGGGAGGTGAGCGCCTTGGGGAATAGTCAAGACTACCTCGAGGAGGTGAGCGCCTTGGGGAATAGTCAAGACTACCTCGAGGAGGTGAGCGCCTTGGGGAATAGCCGTGACTTCTTCGGGGAGGTGAGTGCCTTGGGGAATAGCCACGCCTTCCTCTGGGAGGTGAGTACCTGGGTGAACTGCGTGATCCATACCTATCCCCAAGACCTACAATGACAGAATAAAATGAGCAAATGGACATCAGATTTAAGACATCACTTAGATAAACTAACTTCAAGGCCAGAAACAAAAGGGTAAATTTTGACCTTCCCGACTGTTAGCAAGCCCAAGATATTGACCGGGTGTTGGAGTCCTAGGCCTCTTCCTCCGCGACTGAAAGCATACCAATACCTTTTCAGTGATGTATTCAACATGATTAAATAAACTCGTCACATTAACAAGCATGAAGACTAGGGATGATATGTTAAAAATTGCATAATTTGAGGGATGGACAGCAAAAAAAAATACTGATGAATAATATCCACATCAATCATGAAATACCATCAAATCTTGGTATCAAAGTAGTGAATAATGTCCGTTGATTAGTTGAGAGAGTTGCAAGTGCACTCTGATGTTGAATAGCGGTTGGGCAGTAAAGTTGGTATATCTAATTGATCAGATGCATTTGAATGTTTAAGCTGGCCACTGATCATGCTGTTTCACATAAAGTTGATAAGGATGATCTTTGATTGCTGCCAACAGGGCTGATCAAACATGTTCTGAATATAACCACAAACCTCGATTGTCAAGAAGAACTAAAAGTATTGTGAGAGGGTGAACTTCTTGAAATGAGAAACAACTTTAAATTGCAGATTGAATTACCTTCTCCACAGTAATATATCGACCTTTCAGAACAGATTGATTGAGATATTTGATGCAACGATTGGCATCCTCAACAGTATCCATTGTCACGAATCCGAAACCACGGGATATGCGTGTTCGGGGCTCCAGAACTAAAAAGCAGGAAGCAACCTACAAGCCAGGCAAGAATTTGTATTGGTATTTCTAGTAATGCAGTACTTACAAAAAAGTCAAGTCACTGTTTTTCACATTACATTGAGAATAAACAGATAAAATAAGCCGGTTAATTAACCGGGGACGAGGGCTTCATTCATCAAGGAGCATGACCTCAATGAAAACTTTGCAACATATCAGGGTGCATGTAGAAACTAACCTTTCCCTCATTTGAAAAGTATTCTTCAAGATCTCTCTCAGTCACTCTTGATGACAGACCAGTCACGTAAAGGGTATTTCCAGGATTCATCACTGCTGAAGTCCTATTTTGCAGTTTGTACCAGGAGGTGACTAGTTCATACAATAACCAATAACACATAAACGAATCCAAGGAAAAAAGTGTTGGATTTAACCAAACCTGCCACGACTTCTAGATCGTGATCTCTCCCTGCGTCTAGGTGGTGTTCTGGATCTCAAACTGGGCCTAGATAATGATCCTGATCTAGATTGCGCTCTCCATGGAGATTCAGACATCGAGTACCTAAGGAAAATTCAAATTGAATCAAATGAAATTTCTGACAGAGGTAAACAGGCAAATGAATTCCAAATAATCATTCAATTAAGCAACTGATAAGATCATCAAACATAATTTATTAAGAAAAATACACATGGCATAACTGAATAGTGAAACACACCCCATTACACATAATTGGCAATCAACCTACAAAGCTAACCATTCCTACTTCTAAAAATAATTTCGAAAGGCACAAGTAACCAATTATATAAACAAATACAGGCCTTATCAGTGTCTATCTTCATTCGCGTTACCACAGAACGTCCAAAATTTGAACCTAAAACTACACAGCTTCAATCATCTAAACAATCCAACTAGAGTCAGTGCATCCACCAGAACCAGAATAAAAAAAAAAACTACTTGGAAATAAAAAATGAAGCATGCTTAAAATCGTGGATGAAATGCGTACCGCCGGCGAGGAGAATCCGCCTGAAAAATCAAAGAAAAAAAAGTTAATCCAAAGAGTTAACAGAAATCGAAAAGCAGATAAGGAGAGATTAAGAGACACTCGCCATCTGAACAAGCGGAACACTGCACAGAGAGACGACGATGAGGAAGAAGAAAATTAGGGCTCGATTGATATAGTCGAGTTTTCGGCTATCTTGCGAAAAAATTAGAACGGTGCTAAAGTTTTATGTTTGAGTTTTAAAAAATATCTTATTTTCCAACACATCGATTTATTATTATTTTAATATAAAAAAATCAACCTTTTAATTTTTACATGTTATTTTTGTTGTCCCGTAATTACAAAAGTCGAAAATTTCTGACTTTATGAAGTGGATACACAAAAGGACAAGAAAGATGTGTGTTTTTTCGATTACATTAATAATGATTACAATATATATATGACATGCTCAATGTTTTTACAGTGTGGTGTTGCGGACATATGAAACATTGTAGGTTTCATCGACCTGGTAAAATGTACAAAACGACAGGCATTCACAAGACGATCAGTCTCAGGTCAAGTAGTAAGCACATCAGGAAGTTTTGCAGAATATGCACCAAGAACGCTCCCGCCTGCGTCAGGGAAGTTCTCGTGCCCCGGCAGAGGGCACACCTTGCCTTGTGCGGTCACTTGTACAGGATACTTGAGAATATGACCTTGTAGAGTTGAGAAACTCTCCCCTGCAAATCTTCTCCAATTATCTTCCGCTATCTCATTCACTTTTCTCACACATTCGACACTTTCTGGCTTCTCAAAAGCCTCATTCAGGATGCCAAGATGCTCCGCCCACAGTGATTTTCTATATCCGTATATCTGCAAGTAATCACCAAATGTAGAAAAGTTTCGAATTTAGATAAGATCCTGCACTCACTGAGTTTGAAATGAACCAAAAAATTAAAGGAACAAGGATGGTGTAAAGTCAGAATTTAGCGAAAAAAAGTGGTAGTCAGACAAACCTGGCCATGGGGATGTCTCTTTTTCGCAGCCCATGTATGATGGGGCTGATATGAACCCATTGCTATCTCTGTATCTTTAGTGCCTGCCATGGATCGTTGGTTAATGTTCGCAGATCCTAGTATTACATACTCGTCGTCTACAATCATGCCCTTGGCGTGTACATAGATCATAAATCGCTGAAACTTGAAAGAATCCGTAACCTGAAACATCATCACAGGAAACAGTTATAAAGTTACAGATAGCAGGGATAAAAGGCATTGTGTTTCGGACAGTATGATTAATACATAAATTTGAAGGGGTGATTTATTGATTAAATTTGAAACTTGCCTTATCGCCGCCATTTGGAGCATTTGTATTTGTTTCAGATAACATCTTGGGCGGTATTTCTTCTCGATTCCCAAGACAATAAAAGTTGAGATAATCTTGAGGATGAAAATTTGCTAGCTCTGTAGAATTGAGTTCTTTAGCAACAAGCAGATACATCATCTCCATGGTCTGAGACTGCAAGAGATTTGAACAATGTATTTAGTTTCGTAAATAGATGAGTCATGTGCTGCAGTTGCCAATATCAGAAACATTGAGGCACTGCTAACACTAAACAAGCATCACACAAAAGGATGTACTGTAAATGCAATAGATAAAATTATGTTAACCTGCCAATAAAGGATTTCTTGCACTGTTGCTGTTTTTGGATCACCCTCCGGCCACATCGGTACAACGACATAGACAGCAAATCTTTCCTTCGCTCTGATTTTACTAACTATCTTCAAAGCCAACTCCATGGGGATCAAATGATCAGCTCCTGAATGACACAAGTGACCAAACAACAAATTAAATTAAACCAGGCCAAGTATGGAAAAACTTTAAAGCTACACTATCCTTCATATAAATGAAACTTGGAAGCATTGGATTGTAGTTCAAAGACCCTACAAGAGAACTTCTTAGGTCATTTTATGCGCAAGGCTAATTTTTCGTACTTTTCTAGACTGAAAGACATCAAGCATAAAAAAAATATCAGTTTGTAACTGTAATTTTCTTCTGACATGGTTCCAACAAATGTAAAGGCTGGGAAAGCTAATGATCCACAAAAACAAACACATAGCAAAGTCTTGGTTAAAGTGATAGAGCAACCTGCATCTTTATAGGATGGCCATGCATATGAAGAACCTAGAAAATATTGATTTTCAATATAAATGAAGTGCTGCGCAGATCTGATTGCTTGGATGTAAGCTGTCTGAATGCTTTTGTCAATCACCATATTTTTCGAACAAACAAGGTTCTGCATTGCAATAAAAAGCCCATATTTAGCGGCAAAAATAGGAAATATCAGTATAGCAATAACATGCATTTCACACGGCTTGGAGAAATAATGTGGTCATAGTATATATTGATTATGTGATGTGAAACAAACCAAGGACTTTGCAGTATCCACATCTTTGGGAAACCCTCGAAGTGATCCTGAGTCAATGGACCGGAAGATCTGCAAATCATGTGAAACCCAATTAACTATTCTTCACTAAGATATGAGGAATAAAGGGTGTTTAGTTCTAGTGCAATTAGCTTGTGAAAACAACCTGAACATGCCAGGTTTCCAGATCGTCCTCCCGGGATACCCATACTGATGGTTCATCTTTTGGAATAAATGTGATTCTGTCTTCTTTCTTGTCAGGGATTGGAGGACTAATAATCCATGAGATACGTTCTATTTTGATCAAAGAGTCATCATGCCAGATCTCTTTACTTTTAATCCGCAGTCCAAATTCCTTCCACCTTGTTGCCTTCACCCAACGTTGTTGGAAATTCATGAGGACATCGTATGCAGCAGGACCTTCTAATCTAGAATGCAGGTCATGCCAAGGTTCCCTTGGTACCTTAAATCCTGCCTAAGATTCAAACACATTTTGCAATATACTGTCAGAACCAGAAACACAAATAGTAAGTGAAACAGGGAAAAAACAGATAGACTTGCTACTTGTATTCTTTGATACATGCAAAACATATAGTATGGTCAGCAAAAGGGACTTCTGTAAGTACAATGCAATCCAGTATCAAAGCTGGTGAATCAGTTCTTCTATTCGGGTTTCGTTAGTTTTCTTAATTTATATAATGTGAATTAAAAATCATTGGGTGTCATGGGTACATAAACATGGTTGGCAATTAGTATAAAATGTTCATTAGTTGAAAAATGGTGACGGAGGCTCAACTAAATTAATTGACATGCAGGCCAATTTTGAGCCTGAAAGGCATTTCATGAAGAAGTAAATGATCATGCAAGAAACAATGTGGAGTGTAGTACTCACCGGAAAGGTGGGATTATGAAAATCACCCTGATATACAGTATCGAGGTCTTGAAACAGGCGATGCTTAGGCGTGTCATAACGACCATCACATAGATCAAGCCCTCCAATAAAAGAAGTAATCTTTCTGTTGTTACCAGGTGCCTGGGTATCTACAATTACACACTTCTGGTGGTGTGTGAAGATACCCCCAACAATCTGGATAAATGACAGAAAAAAAGACAACCGGTTGTCAGATGTAGCATATAGAACTAGCAGGTAAAAGCTAGGGAAAACGAACTAGACACAATCACGAACATAACAAATCTAAGAGATGCAGGTTTCAGTTACAATGGTATTGGGTGCAACAATATTGAAACACTGGAAGAACATGCCTGCTGTTTGATAAAGCCCAACTTGGAACTTCCATAACGCGGTGCCAACACACAGTTAACTGAAGAATGCTTGAAAAACTTTTTAAGTTCCTCGTCATGAGTTGCCATTACTCCCTCCTGAACAATTGCAGTATGGCATCATAAAATGCATGTATATTTACAGTTGGTGGTTAGTGGACAAATAAAAGTTAAGGTTTCACAATCCACTGTCATGTCGAGTGGTATATTTTATCAAGCTTTTTCAATTCAAAGTGAAGACCAAAGTAAAATAGATAACCAAGAAGACTTAACATTAGACAAGCCTTAAAAAACATCCAAGAGAGACCAAAATGAATATTATCAGTGGCAAATGTAAGACAGAAGAGTGATGAATACTTAACCAAAAGCATCAATTGTTTCAATTAGCAGACATCTAAAGGCAGCAGAAACTGGGTAAGTTGGATACCGTTCTTATGAAAAGTTTATCATGGGATGTTTTATCATCCCAAACAAGCAGCAACACCCGTACACCTTCCTGAGATTTATACTTGAGCAACTCACCGAGCGTCAAATCCCCACCCCTGGGCAGCGGCCTTGTGGTCTCTCTAACAAGCTTAATCTTATGATAAACAGACCACCCCACAATGTAGATCATATGATGAGCTTCAGAAATCGCATAACAAATATCTTCCCAACATTTCTGATGC